>JAFIDM010012231.1:99251219-99282179 GCA_023159025.1 Thereuonema tuberculata
TCGCGAAAATAAGTGCTTTTACAGTATATAAGATCTTACTTCCTCAATCAAACTCGATTGTTTCGTCTGACCTTTAAAAATTGATAAAATACCACATTGCTCTGGATGATATTTGGAGGCAACAATATAGATCAGTTCTAGTAAACCAGCTAAAGTTTAATCCGTAACTAGGCTATCATATAAAGAATGGAGAGTTTGTGCAGTGTTCTTTTTTCACGAATGCAGGATTGTCACAAACACATATGAGACATTGCTTTGAGACTAATACAAGACGTTTTTCTTTAGCAAAGAGTCTTTGTTGGTATTTTAAATTTCAGTGGAGAGGCGAAGTGAATTCGATTTCTATGGTGAGATCTCGTAGGATGAGCATTGGCTACGCTTCATTCTCCTTGGATGCAATCTGTTGATATTTTTTTTTATCCTTGTACCAGACGACAAAACAATATCGTCCAATAAATCTCAATCACATTCCACAGTAGATATCGGCTTTTTTTGCTCGTACAAAAGAACATGATTCACAAGATGTCTTTGTTTGGTTTGAAGTGAAAGAGATCATTTTATTTTGGAATTAAACCAAACAATCAGTGAAAAAGAGAGAACTGTCATCTTGTGAATCATGTTCTTTTGTACGAGCAAAAAAAAAAAGCCGATATCTGCTGAGAAATATGATTGAGATTTATTGGACGATATTGTTTTGTCGTCTTGTACCAGTAAAGGGTAAAAAAAAAATCAACAGATTGCATCCAAGGAGAATGAAGCCTAGGCAATGCTCATCCTATGAGATCTCACCTCAGAAATCGAATTCCTCGTCTCTCGACTGAAATTATTGGATTGTTGTTTTTATACTCACTACGAAAGCAGTTTTTTTTAATAACTATAGATTATCGTATCAATAAAAAATTACAGGTGTTAAGTTATAAATACAATAATTGCATAGATTGAGACTAAAGTTTCAATTGTAAAATTAGAGACTTACAAATCTAAGATCTTAACATGCATATTTAAGAGAATCTGACAGCATATATTTCGATTGTACTTTTTATTTATCCATTGAATAAAAAATTTGTGTCTTAAAATCAGCATCAAATTAGTATCACTTGACAAACTATTGGTTTTAAGCAATGCATTTTTATAGACGATGAATAAAATCATTAAAAGAAACCATCTTACATGGATGATTAAACGCTTCTCTTTAATTCAGTCACTGAAACAATTGAAGCCCGGAATCCAAGACGGGCCAAATCCATGAAACAAAACTTGTAGGAAATTGGGTCAGAAGGTCGGTCTCTTGTATTCCACAGCACGTTACTGTGATTTTTCGCATCACTTTACTGTGGTTAAATATTGGTGTAGGGCCTCTCTTTTTGGTATATAGATGCGCAGTAACGGAAACAATGACATGGCATCCATAACTCAATTTCAATAAAACTTGGAGTTGGGCCCCTCTTGGATTCTGGGATTCAATTGTCCATAAACTTTTTCAGGACTCTTAGCATTAATCAATGCTGTTGAATAGTAATCACTTTGCAAATCTTCAACACCTATCTGCTTTGAAATAGGTTTTTTGGTTTATTGCTTTGTGCTGCCTGAAGTCGGGTCCCTGCAAGTTTGATCACTTTTTCAGGCATCAAATACACTACTTTCTGTGGAAAGGAATACAAAAATAATCCCAAAAAAATCTAATGTTAATTATTCGAATCTAAAAACAGAGAGATCTGAACATTTATTAAACACAGAGTAAATTCATAGATTTATGATTTAGTACCTAGAAGAACGGGGTTTGCTAGGTAAAAATAAAACGAAAATAAAATATAAACACTGAAGACGATCACCTGGTTATTTAACCCCTTTCGAGGAAATGGATACCTCCGCAGTGAATACATGCGACGTTGAAAGGAAAAAAGTTTTAAAAATTTTATACGCAAAAACATAAATTTATTAAGAATAGAATAAGATGAAAATAAAGTAAGAACACCGTACTTCAATATTCTGGTACCCAGGTCCCAGCTCAATCATTTACCCTTAAATGAGTTTTCCCGAAGTTGAGACCTACCTAAATCGCTTTCTCGCACCCGAAAACGTTAGATTCACCCAATTTCATCAAAATCCATATGGCTGTTTTCAAGATAAAATTTACAAGAATTGCTCGCTTTATAGTATTTGATAAGGAAGAAAAAAACATTTCAGATCTTTGATATTAACTTGAAAATTGACGAATTTTCCCGTATATTTAGCATAAGTGACAATGTGCTTGTATTTGACTGGAGGAACACTCTTCAGCTTTCAAGGAAGGCTAGGGATATTTTCTCCCGCTTATTTTGTCTCCAGACAGCTCCAAAGGGTTTAAATAGTGGATATCAGTTTCTTACAATATAGCTGGAGACAGGTGAGCGTTGGTCTTTAAGTGTCAACATCGTTGCCGGATTGCAGGACTATTGCCTAAGTTCCAAAGAGGTATCTAAACATGATATGACAACATTCATGGTTTTCTTAATTAATCCGGAATTTGAGGTCCAACAAAAAAAGACGACAATAGAAATAAAAGAACCGAGGAGTGCGAAACATATATAAATTAGAAAGCAGTTCTGTTTGCAATGAATTAGTGATTTTACTTGAATCAAATTAAGTCGAGAATATTTAAAAGAAAGAAAATCGACTTAAATGGGAGAAATAGTTTTTCACATGAGATATAATGTAAATTGGATTAATCCGTTCCAGACCCACAGATGATTGCTTATTTAAACCTTTGTAATAATATTTTAAGCATAAAATACAAAAAAACTATGAAAACAATAAATACACAGGCTCTCTTATTATGTCTTTCTTTTTCAGTATAGACGATATGGTTGATTTCGCCATGCCATACTGAGTTGCCAGGTCAGAGACACGAGTTCCACTTTCAAACTTCGCAACGAGTTCTTTTTTCAATTCAATTGTCGTTCTCACTGCTTTCTTTTTAAGCTTAGTTGAATCAGTAATCTTTTTTTGGACCCATGGCTGCACTATTTTTAATAAAAATAACAAAAAAATAACAATAAAATAGCACAAAATTTCACGAAGCTTGCGTGGATGATGCTTAGCGTACGAGACAGCTGAAGCGACTGCGTGGCGCGGCCAATAACAAGGTCACGCTGTGCGAATTGCAGGGCAAGCGTACGGATGGCGAGTTGAATTTTACTTGAAAAAGTTGGACGAATAATGAATTGTACGAGTAGAGAGGCGGACGAATGGCGGGGTTCCACTGTACATTTAACTGAAAAGTAAAATGAAATTAATAAAATTTGATGTAGTCATTTTTGAGTACAGATAAAAAAAGAAAGATACATGGACATGCTTTATATTTATAAGCTCATTTGCAAGTAACTTTTTTACAAGAGAGCTTCAGTAAAGACATTTCGATTTCCTTATTGCAAACATTCCTTTAAAGTTTGCTCCCATAAAAATTCAAGGTAACAACTGAGTTTTTGTTAGAAAAATCGCTTCTTTACTATAAATTGAATTTAGAAGCACATACTTAGTAGCTTTGGCTTCTTTCCCTTTAAAATAAGTAGTTCTTTTGAGTTGATTTCGGGTTTTTCACTGACAGGTGGAAAGCCAACTGTCATTATCACATGCAAACGACAGCCTATCTTTACTAAGAAAGTTGGGTGAATCAAACTGGGAGTCTTTTTACCACCAAATTAAAGCCAATTATCACGTGACAAAGTCCTCTGGCTGTCGTCGCCGCTGCAATAGATGCTCATGGCAAGGCTACTTTACTCTAAAAATCAATACATTTTAATGGGGATTTTCATTAAATATTCAGAGAATGCAAACAGCGAATAAAAATTAGTGGAATTTGATAATTTGAATGAAGACCTTAGTAAGTGACAGACCTTAAATACTCATCACAATTTCTTTAGTTTCTTCTTAAACTGAAATAGGAAAATCGCATAAACGATATACAAAAAGATTTTTTTTTTAATTCTCATTTTCAGAGATTTTGGCTTGTTAATAATAATCAAGTCAGTAATTGTAATAATGTAAACTTAATTTTTTTTTTCCGTTTAATCTTTTTTTTCTCAATGTCCGCAGGTTTTTTTGTTTTTTTGTTTTTGTTTTTTAATTTTTTTTTTTTTTTGTTTTTCTTATTTTTCTAGTGTTTTCTTTATTTTTTAACTTTTTTTTTATTTTTCCTTACATTAATGTACTTCCTTTTTTTATTATTACTTTAATTTTTTTATTATTGTGGATCGCTTTTAAATTTATGCTTTAACACAAAATTATATTCATTTGTAGTTAAATGAGTAATTTTTGACCCTTTTTTAAATAGATATTGTAATTCTGCATTAATATTAAGAATTGTGCTTGCTTAAGAGTTAAATTTTAGAGTTAAATTGTTGTTTAATGTTAAGTTGAGAGAATAAGTATGTGCAGTAAGTTTTACAATGTTGCGTTGCTATTATATACATTTTCATAGTGAAGATATCTTCGCCTTCAAACTAGAAGTCATTATGATTAACAAAATTGAATGAAATCTCGCACCTTAAGTGTAACATTGCAGTCTGGTCAAGGATCTTGTTTGAACACTAATTAAATTAATGAGGCACTTCGAGAGGAAGGTTCCTCTTTTGACCTTCACTTCGGCTGCTAAGTCTTGTGGTGTAACCGCTCTATAATTGGTTGTGTGCAAAATGATTGGCGATCCATAGCGTGCATGATATCTTCAAAAAAAGTTTGTTTTTCGAAGGAATGCATCATTCATGGAACAATCATGTCTTCTTGAAAACACAAGATTTGAATAAGGGGCTGTACGCATGTCAGGAGGAGGAGGTGCTTAGCGTGACAAGTGTGACGAGGGAGGAGGAGGTTAAATGATACGTGAAGGTAAATTGCATTTCATTTAAGCGAGGGTTTATTTTGAAATCAAAAATACATACTAAGAAATTCATTAAAACACCGCAATTATGTAGCTTTAAAGTTCATCTACGCTCAAATGGATATCTACCTTCATCAATGAAAATTGAGCAAACTATTCGAGGCTTAGCTGTAGCACCATTTGATGAGGATTTACTCGATTCACTTCGCCGTCTCTCATTACATCTCCAGCCGGGAACCCAAAGATTCCTTCAGGTGCCGAATGTTTGGTTTTGACCATCTGTACATAATAAATTGGCTGAAAAAAATCGTTTGCAAAACATGTGGCCTACATCATTCTACAAATAAAACTAAGTTAAAACATTTAAAACACATGCACCCCAAAGAAAACAATGAAACATGGTGTGCAACGTCATGAACGACCAGTCCGTGTCGCAGCACGCTGAGCCCGCGAACTGCTGCGCATACTATATAAAGATCACATTGAAGCAGAAGACACTGACTGGATACACGAAAGGGAAATAGACGATGCAATTTCTCAGGATAAATCAGTCCCAGTCTTAATACCAGTAATTGAACTCAATGAGTATACAGGTCCGGACTGGCCCACCGGGGCACCGGGACATGTCCCGGTGCGCCCCCTCCTTTGGCTTTGTCTGGCGCCCTTCCGCCTTCGAGGAAAAAGTTTAATAATACAAAAAATTAGAAATATTAAAAGTCCACCAAAAGTATTCGACACTTTTGGTGGACACAAAAGTCCACCAAAAGATATAAAATATTACGCATGAGCATGATGCAAATGATGCACTTCGTCGTACGGAGATTTGCAGCGTGGATTGACTTGGTTGTGACAGTTCAAGCGCCAAGCGCTCTGCGCTCCCCCGTCGCTGCGATGCTTGACTGGTGACTGCTCACTGCCCGCCGCCTGTACCCGCTTTGTTCAGTATAGTTTCTGTTTCGGTTCGGGCGAATCAATTGTATAACATTGTGTTTAGAATTGCAAGTTGCCAAATTATCCGTTACTTCGGCTTCTAATGAGCGCAGATCGTTATTATATTAAGATATTATGTAAAGTCTCGTCTATAAGTCAAACTCTTCATCAATCAAGAGAAAAAAAGAGGAAAGATACAACTAAGAAGAATAAACAAGAAGGGAGAGAAAGTTTTGCGACTTTTTTAAGTAAAACTACGCTGTTAAAGATAATGAAAATAATAACAGACGAAATAAAAGCAAAAATAACAGAAGATATCAAACAAGCAGTTAAGTTCTCCATCATGATGGACACAACAATAGATATATCAAGCAACGATCAATGTGCATTTGTTGTGCAATACTTCTGTATATTAAGTGTTTTTTATTATAATTCTTCTTATAGAAGTTGTAATTTTATTCAGAATAATTTGGCACCAAGCAGACTTATTCTTGTTGAACCATGTTCTAACTCTGTACATGCTTATTCATGTTCAAATATTGCATTGTTTTAGTATACAGAGGGCCAGTAGCCTGTATTGGAAATTGTAGTGAGCCTGGCAACACATGCAGTGGTTTTCTGCTGTATATTGTTTTGATTTGTACGTTTTATGAGTTTTGTAAACATTTCAATATGTCAAGAAAGTGCTTAAATCAACCAAACAATTTCTGCTATGTCAGTGGAGAACTGACTTTCAAGTCTCAGAGGCAAAATGTCACACCACTTATGAAAAAATGTTTTGAGCTTTATTTTGTGTGTAAGTGATTTCGATAAAGTCTGGGCCCTAAATGTATGCTGTGTATCATGTGTTAGGCTTCTCACTAGATGGAAAAATGTTACTCATCATAAGCCGTTTTCACACCCTATGATTTGGAGGGAACAGAAGGACCATTCAACTGACTGTCATTTCTGCTTAACTAGCATTAAAGGAATTACGTCCAAAACAAAATATACAGTTAAATATCCCAATTTGGCATCTGCAATGAGACCTGTGCCACATAATGAAGAATATCTTGTACCAAAGTGTCCAAATTTCATAACCTTAAGTGATAACTCCGACTCTGACCCAGCTCATACTGAAGACAAAAGAAAGGAGGGAAGTGACCCGACATTTGAAGCAAGTAGTTCATCAGAACCTCACTTTTTATCTCAAGAAGATCCTAATGATCTTATATGGGATTTAAATTTGTCCAAACAGTCGACTGAGCTTTTAAGTTCCAGGCTCAAAGGTTGGAATCTACTCCAAAAAGATATCCGGATATGCGTTTATCGTAGTCGCAATAGTGATTTAAGTGACTACTTCTCTAAAGAAGGCCATGTAGTTTTTTGTAATAATGTTTGTTCAGTAATGGAAGCTCTTGGACATCAACACCAGCCAGATGATCCCACCTAGACTTCTTCCCTGAAAATCTTGGGGCTGTCTCTGATGTGCATGGTGAGCGTTTTCATCAGCAGATTTCTACTATGGAAAAGAGGTTCCAAGCCAAATGGAGCCCCAGTATGCTGGCTAACTACTGTTGGACCATGAAGAGAGACATCTCGAAGGCAAAATATAGCCGAAAATCATCAAATACAACTTTTTAGGTAAGCCAAAATTAGCCGTATATTTATTTTTTAGTGTTTCGTGAGTACTAATTCTTTTGAAACTTTAAACACGTGTGACAAAAAAACCCTGCCTGATGGAAAAAAATATGAGAACATATTTGAACTCAGCATGGAAAAGATACTAAGATTCCCTTTATTTAGTCCTTCTGAAAGAAAAAAAGTTTTTTTTTGTAGACCAGTGTTACTTACAAACAAAGAACATTGATTATACGCAAGCCTGGAGACTGGTATATTCCTCACTGTCAAGACTCAAACGCTTAAGACATCAATTTCATGAAACTTTGAGCGCTGCTAACAAATTTTCGCAAAAAATGACTGAAGAAGTCCAAGAAAAGACTGAAATAGACCAATCACTCGGCAATATTACAATCGAAACTGAGTTAAAAAAGAAACGTACCAAAAAAGCCAAAAAGATGCCAGGCGAGGTTGCTGAAGATGAAAGCGTAGGAAAAACCGCAGAGGAAATGTTCAAATGTTCTGTATTCAATGATGTTATGGATACTGTTATTCAAACTATGAAAAGCCGGTTTGTAAATCATAAAAACACTTTATCTTGATCTTTCCTGGTTCGACCCTAACCAGTTTAAAAATCACCAACCCTTACCCACTAATGCACTAGAAAAGCTATGCCAAGTAATACCTTCCCATTGATAAAGGAAAGCTAAAAGAGGAGTTAGCGTCTTTCATTGAACTATAGCCCCAAATTTCAAAACGACCTATTGATCAAGATTATTTTTAAAAGAATGATTTAGAAGTTGAGGAGGCATTTGATTCCGAACATGACTTTGAACTTGAAGCTGGTGAAGAAGACCTCGAATCTCTGATGAAATGCACAGCAGTCAAAGAATAAAGCTCTTGTGTGAAATATGCATTTAGAGTAATTGTAGAATATAACATGTACTGCCTTCAGTACAAGGAACTTTTTAAGGTTTATAAATATTTATTGACCATTCCTAATGTAACTCAAGTAACCTGTGAACAATTTTTTTTTTTCTAAATTGAAGTTAATCAAAACACATCTAAGATCTAAGATCTAAGATCTACGATGTCAAACGAAAATCTTGAATCGCTTATCATTATGCAAAGTGAAAAAGACATTCTTATGAATATTGACAGTGAAGCTATAATAAACAAATTATGTGAGTCGAGCTCTGAAATGAGACGTTTGCTTGCCCCTTAGCCGGAAGGCGATTTTGTAGTTGAAAAGTCAATGCAGTAGCCTAACATTTATAATCATTATTAACATGTACAAAATGTCCACAATACATGTATTAAATATAGTGATTAACATTTATTGAATATATAATTTTCTACCTTGATATACATACATTAAAATAAATAAAATTGTGTATAACATTAACCATATACAGTGAAGTCTCACTTATACGAATATGAGGGGGAAATCAAAAATTATTCGTATAAGTGAATATTTCGTATAAGTGAATTATATATAGGACTATGGGGGTTTCGCCGGGGAATGAGAAATTCTTTGTATAACTGAATGTTTCGTATAAGTGAGACTTCACTGTAATTATATAATCTGGTTTACATACACATACACACACACATATATAGGGGAAGGTGTTGTACCTTTGACCGATTGTACCTTTGACTACCCTTGATTGTGATGTCATCTATGAGCATACTTTAAAAGCTTTTCTGTTTAATGTGTAATATGCCCACTATTTGTGCCTTTAAACCTTCAGTAGCAGTTAGATCTTTAACTTGGAAGGAGTGAAAAATGTTTTTATAATTCCATCACCAAAAAGTAAGTATTTTGCAAGTGAATGTATCTTTAATAACATTGTTTGTTTTCTTTTGATTATTATTTTAACAAGAATGAGTAATATATCTATGCCTATAGATTCATTGTTAGGACTTTTAATATGACTTGATTAACCTAAAAATTGTAGCATGGCGTGAAACGTAAGTTCGACTGATGTTATACCTTTGACCACAGCGGGGTGTTGTTCCCCTGACCAGGTAAAAGGTACAACATACTATACTACATACTATACTATAATACTATATAATAATACTATATATAAATGTTTTTACTTACAGTCATTTTAGAATTATGTAAGATGGAAATTTAAATATTTTTTGCAAAATTTTTATTTTTTTACCAAATCTTATAAAAAGATAGTAACCAATCGATTGTTTGTCCACGACTTTGAATCAGATGTTGAATATTCATCAGGGGAAAGTGTTTTCGATCTTTCAGATGAATGCCTTGAGTTGGAGAAGGAATTAAACTTTGAAAAAGAAGATTCAGTTGAAGAAAGTTATGTCCTTGTCAAGCTGATAACAAAAAAAAACAATAAAAAAAACCAAGAAATACTTTGTGGCCCAAATAAAGGAAGCAGGATGTGATTATTTTAAGTTAAATATTTGAAAAAACTACCGAAGATGGCAAAATTCATCCAAGAAAATAACCAGCTCTACGACGTAGAACTACAAGATATTGTGGCCAGGCTTCCAAATCCAACCGCAACTGGCGGGCACAGCCAGCTCGACTAAAAGAATGTCTTATCTTTTGGAGTTGATTTTTCATTGTATAATGTAGAGTAAACTGGCAGAAGTAGGCTACTTAAGCCATTAGAATTTATTTCATGTTTTATTACTCGACTTTGAATTGCATATATTTGCCAAATGTATGCATTTTAGAATAAAAATGTTAATTAAATAACTTGTATCTAACTGTTAGTTTCTACTATCACCTGGTCAAAGGTACAATACCCTCCGGTCAAAGGTACAACACGTAGTTGTACCTTTGACCACATGGTATAGTTTTTTTGTAAAATAAAAATAAAATACTTATACTCAAAATATAACATGTAAAACACATGCAGTTGATGGCAAGATGAGTGAAGATCACATGTATCCATTCAGGGAAGGATTTACTTGAGTGCAAAAAATTAGAAAATTCATTTTGTGAAAACTGGTCAAAGATATATATATATATTTATGGCGCCCCTGCCATGTTAGTTTCCACCGCCCTTCTCAATGAGCCAGTCCGGGCCTGTGAGTATATGACAAATCCATAGACATGCACTGATTAATTAATGCAGTCCATTAATTAATGCAGTCAAGACTTTGCGATTAGTTGATTACTTATTATTATTACTTGATACCAAAAAGAATTTTAGAAATGATAATAAAGTAAGGTACAAAGCTAAGTAAAGGAATTCGCACCCTGAGCTGTCACCGGGAAGAGACTGGGACGGCCGTTTCGTCCACTTTAGGATTCGTCAGCCAGCCAAATTCCAGAGATGACAGACTCAGAAGGTGCGAAAGGTTAAGGATCTCACTCCCGGAAATGGGACCTCCCCCCCGAAGAAACCCTAACCAAAAATAAACAACAGTACAAAAAAATATTTATTCCTTCTCCTAAATTCAGCTAGGAAAAAACAAAACAAAAGGAATTTAAGGAAAGCATTAAAATAAGCATCAAAACCATGTATTATAAATAAAAAGAAAATTAACGTGTCTAATAATAAGAAATAAAAAAAAAACTTAAATAATTTGTCTTTTAATTACATCAATTATTAAGTTGTAATTTTGTAGGAAAAATTACAAAGTATTTAATCTCTTCACTAATAGTATATTAAAATACATTCAGACTTATTTTCATTTTTGGTTGTTAACTAATTGCATAGAGACAAAGACACAATTGATTTTTTCATTGTTCCGCAGTTTTATAGGACCATTTGTCAGTTAAAGGTTCTCTAAAATTCTACATGACTTAGTGGTTGAAGTGATTAATAGGTGTTCCGAACTGAATTTTACAAGTGAAAAGTATGTTTTAATGTATAACCTAACTAAAATGTGAAATAAAAATTCAGGTTTTCTAGCGTCTTTTCTTTTTTTATTGTCATTATTCTTAATAATTTAGACCTACTTTTACTTAATTTTTAACCCCTAACTGTGAACAATAGTGTTTTTTATTTATTTACTTATTCAGGTATAAAAAATTGATATAAGTAATCTTTATTTTAAAATTTTATTTAAATAAAGTATACAAGTAAATAAAAGAAAATTAAAATAACATTAGCTACGAAGAAAATTTAGACTAAATGAAACAAGAAACAAGGTCGACACAAACTTAAACAAATTGCCTTTCTGATTCGATTATCGGGAAGGAATCGGGAACGGCCGTTTCATCCTGCAGGGGACTCATCAGCCCGATCTCCGCCTTCCCGATAACAGACCCAGAAAGGCAAGATCTTATACGAACGCCACCGTCATATCTGGCAGTGACCCCCGAAGAACAAGAAACAACAATGATAAATGTTGTGCTAACTTACAACTAATAACCTCTTTCTAATGAAAGATAAGACTGCAGATATTACTAAGAAACTTAATTGAAATAAATTTAATCGAATCAGAAAGGCAATTTGTTTAAGTTTGTGTCGACCTTGTTTCTTGTTTCACTTAGTCTAAATTTTTCGACACGTTAAATTTATTTCAATTAAGTTTCTTAGTAATATCTGCAGTCTTATCTTTCATTAGAAAGAGGTTATTAGTAGTGCAAGTTTAGCACAACATTTATTATTGTAGTTTCTTGTTCTTCGTGGGTCACTGCCAGATGTGACGGTGGCCTTCATATAAGATCCAATATAAGACCCCTTTCTGGGTCTTTTTATCGGGGAAGGCGGAGATCGGGCTGATGAGTCTCCTGTAGAACGAAACGATCGTTCCTGATTCCTTCCCGATAATCGAACCAGAAAGGCAATTTGTTTATTTTTGTGTCGACCTTGTTTCTTGTTTTATGCAGTCTAAATTTTGCGGCATGTTAAATTTATTTCAATGAAGAAAATTATTTAAAAGATAATTACAGTAATTTAACGTAAAATGAAAGATGCATAAGGTATAAAAATTACTTCGAATCTTACTTTACAAATGTTAATCACTCAAAAGCTTCGTTAATATTCTTATCTTTCTTAACCAAGATAATTTATTTTTATTTCACTTTTACAGTATCAAGATGTTGTGGCAAATTGTAGATTTGTTTATCTGAAAAACAGATTTCTATGGCATCTTTAGATATTGGAAGCATTTTTTAAATCAACAAATGATTTTCATTTTCTGTTAATTATTTAATTGCTTAATTACATCGGAATTTAATTATTTTAGAAATAAATGATTACTTTCGATTGGAAGCAGACGTCGGAATCGATTAAGAAAAATGGTTTACTGCCTGATATATGATTTTTATCGAATTTATTTCTAATGAAATGAACTACGAAGACAAATATATTTGTTATGAAATGATTAAGAAGTACCCAAATAGAAACAATCAAATCACTGTACAGTGCTTTAAAAAGCATCAAATCCATTTTTTTGAAATTGTAAAAAAAAGAAAGGATCTGGCAAACAAAGGGAAATGTAAATCATTTAGCTATTATGTAAGCCTTCCTATTCTTACTTTCTAAGCTAAACGTTTTAATATTAAAGCGATTTTGATAATAAATTATATTTTTATTTTATAACTAGAATATTTGACCGTCGTATACACTGTCCGGTCATTTTATTAGGTACACCTTGCTGTGCGCATTTAATGTCTGGACCCATCGTGACTCTACAAATCTTCAAGCCGATGGGGTCAGTCATGATGGGGGGGATGTTTTCCTGGTACACGTTGGGTCCATTGATACCTCTGGAGGCACGTCAAGACGCTAGAGTGTACCTCAACATAGTAGTGACCAAATACAACCGTACATTTTCACAGTTTATCCTCATGCAGATAGCTACTTACAGCAGGATAATGCGGTGGTGCACAAAGGCTAAGGGATTGTTTGAGGAACATGATGATGACTTTTCCTTACTGCAGTGGCCCACTCCCACCCCGGATCTCAGCCCGAATGAAAATTTTGGGGATGAGCTGAAACAGGTTCTTCACTCCAGGCCTATACCTCCATCAAATCTTCAGGAACTGCGTGACACACTCATGTTTGCATGGTACACCATACCTCAACAACGTTTTCAACATCTTTTGGAATCCATGCCTCGACAAATTCAGGCTGTTTTGAGAGCTAAAGGAGGCCCAACACGCTACTAGGTAGGTGAAACTAATAAAGTGGCCGGACAATGTAGTATGACGGATAGAAAATTAAAATGAATACATTGCTAGGAACATATTGTTTATTGGAAGATTTGACGAGGCATTACTGAGAACTATAGTATTTTTTTAAAAAAAGGGTTTGCCATATATGGTTATTAAGTACCGATCGATTTTGTCTGGAACAAACGTCATGAACTTGAACATCGAGCAGTCTGTCCAAGATGGTGTCGTTTGTGATCACATAAGCGTAACCATGAAAGGACAAACTTTGCATAGCCAAGCAAGAGGAATAGTGTGGAACGTTTTTAATTATTTCAAGACCTGTAACAGTAACTATAGAAAATGCAACAACCTGAATATTTTTGTAATGTTTCAAAGAGTTAGTTACGAATTTTAGCAGTAGATGGTGCTGTAACGTCCTGGAAACATCAATCCATAAGAAAATTACGTCATAAAAAGCTCTTCTTTATGAACTCAACTGTAATGGTGCTTCAATTTGAATAGCAAATTGACATCACTAGGTTCAAAATCGATCCTGGAAATAGTGACGATATCAACTCTGTTGCTTTCCGAAAGAACTTCTCCCGTGATTCAATTGCGATGAAACTCCATAACGACCAATCGTGTGCCATTACAGTATTTTCTTTGGATTGAGATTGCGAAGGAGCATCACAATTGATCCTTTCTTGAGGCTCAGCTGATGAGATGTCATGCGGGGAGCGTGAAGAAACTCTTTATGATAGTTTCGTTCATCACTTGGATCTACTGCGCTGCAGTAGAACTAAAACTTGCCGAGCATCTTTCTGATCTGATGAGTATTGAGTTATACATAGAGGGATACATACAGAATTGAAAACTATGTAAATAATTGTGAACTATTCTATTGATTATTCAAAATCAAATTGTATGTCATTTTTCAAATAGTTCTTGTTTCACTAACAGTTTTTGTGTGTGTATGTATGCGTTTGTGCTTTTCGCTTAATCGTCTGTCTGTAAAGTTTCAGATAAATCTAATTTTAATGTGCACAAACCATATGTGAATGAACAGAAGAAAAAAAGTTCCCATTCTTTCGTATTTTCAAGAAAAAATATAATGTGAATCAAGGATGCTTAAAAAAAATCTATTTCTGATTAATTCAATGTTAACATTTACTTCATCAGTCCTTCATATTTTTGGATATTTTGTTTGAATAATGCATCGATGACGACTTGCAGCATTGTATTAATGCAGTTTCAATTTCAAAGATTAAATTACAAGTCCCTTTGGACCATTCTGCAATTTGGACCATTCTGCAGTTTGTG
This sequence comes from Thereuonema tuberculata, assembly GCA_023159025.1. NCBI lineage: Eukaryota > Metazoa > Arthropoda > Chilopoda > Scutigeromorpha > Scutigeridae > Thereuonema > Thereuonema tuberculata. Next base: position 99,266,018 of record JAFIDM010012231.1, read on the forward strand.
CAAGTCGCACCATTCCCTAAGGGAATTAGAGCTCTTATCCAAATGGGCATGTGGAATGGAAGCAAGGATTGACCCAGTCCAAATAAAAAGTCCAGAAGAAAAACTTTTTAATGAAGATGTATTTTTACGTTAGTTTTATCTCTTCAATTGAATTAAGTTAATGAAAAAATCAGAAAGAGTGAGGTTTTGCAAAATATTGACAATGTTTTTAATCAATTTTAAATTTCTTTATTATGTAGGTTACATGTTCTACATATGAAATACAAAAGTGCCGAAATCTAGGCAAAATGCAAGAGAGAATTGTCACACATATAAATATAGTAAAGATCTAACGGAACGAGGAATCATGACAAGGAAAGATCTTCGAAAAAAAAAAGTTAATTAATTAATTAACAGATGTGCTGTCATCCTCAAAGCACTGTCGTCTGATTTGGAGGTGACCACTGAAGTGGATATACAATAATGCTCAATTTTTCGTTTTGCTATACCTTCAATATTGCAGATCTCCATATAATGAGATTTAAGGTCCAGCAATGAAATAGTTGCTTTGCTAAAATACAAATGTCAAGTCGCTGCTTTGCCAAGATGCAGCACAAGAAGCCCGAAGTAAAAAAGAAAAGAAATCTACGGTATCTAAAGCATTTCAGAAAAAATCTCAGCCAAAAAAAAAAAATCTGAAAACAAAGTCAATCTTAATCGTTCATCTGCACCTCATTCTAGCCTCTTCCAAACTTATCATTCTATCTTTACGTCAATCCCTGAAGATCAATTGTAAAGGAAAGTCCTTACCTGCAGAGGTCAGACAGTTATTTAAGCCGACACCAGCTTCGATCACAACTCCAAGAGAGCAGAGACACCAAGGACATTTAAAAAAAAAATCATTTACTTCTTTACTTCTTAATTTTTACTTAATGTGAACTAAACATCCAATCATTTAAAAATTTCAGATTTTGGCCTGATTGTGAAATCTATCACTCTTTCCCAGAAACTAAATAAAATCCTTTATTTTTCTAATGTTTGAAAATAATTTAGATGAATACTTCACAATCTTTCCAAGAATTTAAAAAATTTAGAAAAACTTTAGTCAAACTAAATTACTAGCGATTATCTAATTAGTAAATTAGCTATCACTAAAAGCTATTTAGTGTGTTTCACTACCTTCACTTATCTTAAGAAGGTTTATACATCTCGTAAAGTGACCATAAGCACTGCATCCATTCGTGCACTTGTAAAAGAAAAGTTTAGATGGCAACAAAGTATTTTTGTTTCATTTCAAACAAATTTTTTTTAAATATATTTTGTTTCGCAAGAGATTCGTATTTGTGCAAATGTCTGTGCGTATTATGTAAATCATTGTGGATGAGAATTTTTAGAATGTTAGACAAATTAAGAGCATCGTTGTAATAGTTAATTTAGTCTGATCAAATGTTGACGATTTTGTAGTAATTTAGATATATTAGACAATTCTGAATTTCTCAGTTTAAAATTAGTTATATGATAACAGTGGTCTTAAATCGTAAAGAAATCTGCGGATGGAATTGATGACGATTCCCGACACACAATGCAGAAGGGCTCGTCCTTATTTCTCAGGGATTATTTTGTTAAAATTACTGAAATTTTGTATAGTAAATTTCACACTTCACAGATCAAGATCCAATCTTATATAAAAATATATTTCTTAATTATGATTAGTGTTTGTCCAGATTCCCCATTTTACCAAAACGCTGAAATAAATGTAACAGCTGATCAACATCACTCTTAATATTTAAGAATTTACTAATTTATAAATCTTTTTCTAGTCGATTTTAGCGGTTTTTACGGCAAGTTTAAGGCTTCTTTACTTAAGAATCCCGTAATTTTGTTATAATTCAACAAATATGTAACACGTATTTACCTACTTTTCTTAGTTTAGAAAGTAATTTGAAATTCGATAAACATAGAAACAAATCTAGAAAATTGTTTACAATACTATTTTTTACAAGACTGTCGTTCTGACGGAAAGGCAATCTACTCTCCGTTTTACGGTCATATAGTTTATTCAGAAAGCTTATTGAAAAAGTTTACAGCTTTAATGTATATACCCAAATATTTTTCATTGTAATTGAATACTTTATGAAAATTGATAAACTATAATTAACTAGTGAAGAACTAGTGAAGAAAAAATATCTAAACGCTCATATGTCTATTAGTTTCTTTATCATTTCATCACTTATCTCGTGAGTGGGTCTGGCTGACGAGTCCACAAAAAGGACGAAACGGCCGTTCCAGACTCTCACCTATGAAAGCTCAGCTATCTTTTAGCTTTCTGTGTCATTTCTTCATTTGTTTATATTAATTTGTCTCACGTTTGTAATTAACTATTTTCAAAAAAACACAATAGAAACATTAGAATAAAACTAAAACAAAATGCAGCAAAGTATTTTGTAAAACTAAGTCTTTAAGAGCTTGAATATCACATAGCAATTAATCGACTGATATGAAGCTAGTAACTAATGATCCAAACCGATTTTGTGGATATCGTAAGAACCACAGCAGATGTTATCTCTCCCATATGGCTTTCAGATTCAATCATAGAGAAACCACAAAACTCTTCAAATTTCAATGTAACAGCTAAAATAAAATGCCCAAACTTACCATCAGCCGCAAATAGGTGACAGAAAATGAGCCCAATTATAAAGCAAAATTTACAAATATAATTGCAATAGAATTTTTATTTTTGGACAAAATAAATTCAGCATATGTTGTAGCAGTGTTTTTTATGTAGCAGTTTCTTTTCGAAAATATTAGTAGGTTTATTATATTTCCATTTGATTTTTTTTCTCTATTCCTGATAGTTTTCAGAGTTGAAAGTAAAGGATTTTTTGGGCTAAAAATGACAGTCACAAAATATGTGAATTAGAAATGGTTGAGACAAAATTAATCATTATTTTATTAAATAGCAAAACCTTAGCCTGGATTTTCTTTCTATTCAAAGTCTGAAAGAGATTAGACAAGTTTGAAAGTTTTTATACGAAAAACCGATATTCGTATATTAGTTACAAGAAATATTAGAGGTGAGACTCGTTTTGCCGTTAAGAGAGAAACTAAATGTACAACAACAATACAGAAAACATGAACAACAGCACTCCGATCCTTAATAAATGAGATGTTGATTTTTGAAACTAAATTGCACATTCAAATATAACCAGGAAAGCAAAGTTTGTTTTTGCACAATTAGTAAAAATTGAATAATTAAAAAGAATGAAGTTTCTAAAAAAATTAAAGTTGTTTGCAAATGGAATTCAACGAAAATTTGCAATAGTACTTGCAAAGACGACTTTCTTCCATTTACTTCAGTATGTTTTTTACTTACATCAGTGGCAAATTATGAATTATTTATAATTATTTCGAATTTTCTAAGAGAAAAAACAAAAAAGAATCAAGTGTAAAATCTAACGGCAAAAACAATTAACTTTTTATTAAAGCTTTTACAAAAGTTGTCTTCCGAGAGGAAAGCAAATGCAATCGCAGTCGAAATAGTTGTAAACAACACTTAAGTGACCTTAAAATTTAAAAAGAAACCAATATAAATCAGATGTCTTAAAGCTGGATTGCAACTATAGGAAAGCGATGTTGAAGAAAGAACACAAGATTTCTTTTTGTTTGAATATGCGTGAGATTTATGCAGCTTTAATTCTATCTACTTCTTCTAAAAATAGAGTAATTCTCTCCTCAACAGCTTCATACATTTTTCAAAACCTCTTTTCACATTTCTCCTCCTCTTTGAAACCGAAGTCAGTTCGGAGCTTTTTTGTTTTTTTCTTTTCTTTTTTGGTGCACGATAAAAGAAAAATGATTCATACAACCCATTGAAAGAAAACTATTAACTTTACGAAAATCGTAATGATCATGATATCCATCTGTATCTTCACAAAGTTATCTAAAAAGGATATACTACATAAAATAGTATTTATAAAATCTTTATGAGAATGGTCATTCCGTAGAAACATTACAAGCAGCTTAAAGGTGAAAGATCAAACAACATTTTAATATTAAAGAAAAAATTTATCTTATAAATAAAATTAGAGTTTTGCCTCTGAACCACAAACAATAAATTATTTTTGTTCATGGTAGGTTGTAGAAACATGATTGCATACATCCTTAATCGATATAATCAATGAAATGATAAGATATCCAGAAATACCCGTAACAGAAAGTACTGAAATTACCAAAATTAGTTTTGTTTCAACTCGATATTTTTTTTCAAAACTTGATTTTTTGGAATACTTCAAAATATGAAATGGTCATCTTTGTAATTAAATAAATTTCATAATTTATTTAAAAAAGCTAAAGTTTCCTTATCTTCTGTTGATTTAAAATAAATTAAAAAGAATAATTTTATTACAAACTAATCAGCTCATTATGCACAAATAAATACTTAATACTATACTATACTGTACTATATTACTACATTTATTAAAGAAACTTAATAAAATTCTTAAATTAATGTTTTCAAAATATTTCCTTTTATCGTCAGGATTGTTATATTGAAGAATCATTAAGAATGAATTTGATAAAAATTCAGCATTACATTTTACTTTACAATTTTTTTTTATTTATTTATGACTTATTTTTCACACACTACTTATTTTTCAAAGGAAAGAGGGGGGGGGAACCGAGTGGGTAAAGGCGCTTGGCTGCGGGTTGGAGGTGAAAGGTTCGATTCCGGCCTCGGCGGAGGGCGGGAATTTTTCCCCGGTCTATTCTCCTCCAAACGGGTCTTAGGACCATCCAGCCCTCTGTAAAATGGGGACTGGGTTTCTTTCCCAGGAGTTAAAGGGCGGTGGGCGTCGGACTGACCTCCCGACCTCAACCTTGTCCAGATGGTCATGAAACGCCGGGAGCCCTACCTCCCGCGAGCCCTTGGGCCTGCATAGGCCTGTTGTGGGGACTCCTTTAACCTTAACTTATTTTTCAAAAAGAGGATTTTCAAATTTATGAAAAAAATGTATAAAAGAAGTTTGGTGTAAAGAAGTAAATAATTAGAACAAAAACATTTTAAATTCAATTTAAATCGAAGTGAACCTACCAGCTTTCTAGCATGGTTAAAGTAAATAAAACAATATTCTACAAAGATAAAAAAATTGAGTTGAAAATTGAGTTATTTAAACGAAGGTATTTATTGAATTTTGTACAAGTAAATAGATAGGTTCCAAAATTCCACAAGAAAATTGCATTGCTATCAATAAATTACAATCACGATAACTTAGCTTGATTGAACTTTTTAGTATAGAAAGTTGGAATTTTGGAAAGAGATTCACATTGAATATAGTTAATTTTCAGATACGCGGATAACAGTATTTTGGGGAATAGGTCACGGGGCTGCGGCCATCTCATTTCATTTCTCGAAATACGTTGAATAGGAACCTTTTTTTTTAATTTTCTTTTTTGATTGGATGATTGGTTGACAAAATCTGGCGCCCCGCCCCCCGCCCCACATCTGTGAAATAGTTATATCGTTGAACCGACCTTGTATATAAATAGGGCAAGACACCAGAATAAAGAACCTACTTGTTAGGTTGCTATACATGAACTACATTTTTTAGCCTGGATACAGCGCTGTCGCCTAGCCCCAAGCTGTGTTCATTCAGTAAAAGGTTACAGCGCTATCTGCAAAAACTAATCGAAGTTTTTTGTTGTTGTTGTTTTTTGCTGCTAGAGGCTGCTTAAATTGACCCACCCCGAAATAAAATCTTATATACGCCACTGGATATGTGATTAGCTGATGGCCAAAATCCAGTGCCATTACGATAATGTAAAAGCCAAAACTGCAGTAGTAGCAAAGATGCTAAATTACTGTCTTGGATATTTTGTTTTAAGAAGCAAATCTAAATAAATCAAAGTTAAAATTAAAAATTAGGTTTTGCTAATCTTTTTATTTTTGTGTAAAACTTTATTTTTATTTGTCAACTTAATTTTTTTTCTATCTACAGCAAAAATTTTCTAAGTCGTTTAAAGATTAAATTTTTATTTCTCACGTAATAGAGTTAAAGCTAATTATATATAAGTTATAGATATACATTAATTTCTCCTTTTTCTTAATATTTTATATTTATTTTCTATTTTTTTAGTATCGCATTTTATTTCGTTATTTACTTGCTTTTTACGATCGCATTTAAAAATTTGTAGGCCGGTTTCACTGACTTTGTTATTGCTATTCTGTTTCATATGAAAATTTTGTGTAATTATTTAAAAAAAAGTTTCTCTTGATTTTTTTTTTAAAAAGAATTAGCTTGTAGGATGCAATGTTGAAATCTGTTGATTAGTTTCGATCTCTTTATTTTAGAATTCTAAAATAAAAAGTTTATTTTTTAAAATTAAAAAAATAATTTTAAATTTCTGATTATTGGACCATTTACTAACTTAATGCTTTGTTTTGATACCTTTATAACCTTTAATATATTTATATTCTTAAATCTAATAATCTCAATCTAAAGCGTAATATTTATTTTGACTGATTTTTAGCCTTTTCACTTTTTACAAATATCTGCTAGAATATCAGTGTAATGGAATTCTGAGAGTGCATCTGTAATAAACATTCAAATCTAAATTTGAGTTGCTCTTCACCTTTTAAAAAGTTCTTTAAATAATGAAGTTTCTGTGAATTACTATCTTATGATTGTTATGCACAATCTTGTGATTGTTATGCATAAGTCCTTGAATGCCGACCATCACCAGAAAATGATGGCAAACCCATCCTTGGTAATTTAATATTTGGTTTCATTTCAAAAGTATTCATTTTTATACTTATATTATGACAATACTTTCATTTTGTAAATCGCGTAAAATTTTCTGTAGACGGCTTTTTGTGACATTCTATTTGTTCTCCACTTCTTCAATTTCTTGTTCAGCAATCTGAGCATCATTACCTTTTTCTCTTGATTTCTCTACTTACATCATTGTATTCAGTCCAAGAACTTTTTAATAAATCTAATCTAGTGCTAATTTCTTGCGTTGTATTATCTGAACTTTGCAAAGCTTTCTGATAATATGTACTTATTCTAGAAATCCTTCCTTTGATTGCCCTTCGATCTCTAAGCAGATTAAAGTTCCGTTTCACTCATATTTCCTAATAATATTAGCCCTCCTTGTAAATTCTTCTTAGCAACAACAGTTAGGACTAAACTTAGCAACAACAATAGTTAGCCTCATGAATGCACAACGAAACATTCAGTTTGATAATAGATGATTATAAATTTGTATATCCGCCTACATACGGACCAAAAAATGTTATATGTATTAGTTTGTTCACTGGAAATGAATAAATTGTTTAGCTAAAATAAACTGTAACACACACACAAATTATTATTCATAACTCATTGCCTTTCTTTTACTTCACCATGAAGTCATATACACCCTCAAGTGTCAAAAGTTAAATTAAAATAACATATCACCTGGTGAGCAAATTCAAAACAACACTTAACATTAATGTAGGCAATTAAAAAAAGTTTTATATTTTAGTTTTACATGAGATCCCATATTCTGAATCACCTGTTCAAAAAGATTCTGTTTTTTTTAATTTATTACCTGGAAAGAGGAGTAAAGAAAATGCACATTTCAATTGCACATTTCATTTTTTTAATACGTTTTCCTCAAATAACTCAACATCCAAATGTATTTTATGAAATTTTCTTGTGCATCGTCTTTTCCTGTTTCCACATTTCTCCAGAATTACATTTAGCTGCACTAGTTGAATATAAATGTAATTGTGAATAATGTTTTTTAAAGTAATATCATTGTCATTGCTACTGCAATACCTATGCATACTCCTATGCAGTACCAGACTGCACCTTAAACTCAACTATATTCTACTTACTCATCCAATCTTACTTTACCCGTTTCTAATCCATATACACGGGATGCCAATCTTTCGTCCAAGTCTTGGGAAAATATCCTTAATCCATCTCTTCTTCATAACTCATTGACTTCCTAAATCACAAGTGATCTCTAATCTCTTTTCGTTCTTATCTCCATCTCAACACGCTTTAAAAATGAAAGTCCACAATTTCATTAAATCGAATTAATATTATCTCACATTTCGAATAATTGTAGGAATGGTAATTTGATATTGAATTTAATTCACACTAAATAGTACTAAAAGAAAATGCTGAATAAATAAAAAGTACTGAAAAAAAAATAAGCTTTTAATATTTAAAATAATAAACTCTTCATATTGTTTTCTTTCTAAGATGTTCTTTCTTTCCATTTAGATTCCAAGTCTGCATTTAAAACATCATCCCTAAAACACTCAATCATTGAACCCCTTTTTAATGAGTAGTATTTGTTTCAAGATTCTTTTCTTCTTTAACTAAAATAAAACGTTTGAAAAAGAAAATATAGTAAAGAATCGTTTGTAAAGGTTTGATAATTGTATTAGATTGCTTATTTTATAACTTTCAATTGATAATGAATTTTACAGGGCGAAACCCAGTTCAGGGCCTGTATAGTAATTACAGAATTAATCAAATAAAAAAAAAAATCTTATGGAAAAAAAAAGGATATGTTATTTCCTGGAACTTTTAAAACCAAATCACACAATAGGAATTCACAGAAATGTTGAGAAAAAATTTCTGACGTTTCCTTCTATTTTTCAAATAACCACAGAAATTTCTTCTGTTTTTTTTTTTAGTTTTTTTTTCAATTTCTAATATCCAGTTGTTCGTTGCCTGCTTTTTTTGCGTCAAACTACCTTGTCAAAAGATTTAAAATTTTTCATTAATATAATTAATTTAGAAAGTATCAGGAAATTCTTTACTTGGGCCTAGTTTGATTTGATTATCACAAAAAAAATCGTATCAACTATAATTAAAAGGAAGAGGCGTAACTTGAAGCTTTTAATTTGCTCCGATACTTTTTACATATTTTAATCAGTCAAAACTCGTTTTGCTTTCATTAGGAGATACAAGAAATGATTCTTTACCACTTTTATAACAACTTAGAATTCCTAAATTAAAATTTGTCAATGTTAGTTACTATGCATATATAATATTGCTTGATTTTTTTATTCATTTTGCATCTAAATTGTTCAAATTTAAATTTCAAACTCAATTTTCAATGATTAGTTTTTCATAGATGAGGATCGATCACAAAATGAAAATCACAGAACTAATAAATCAAAGGCACAATTCAGAAAAATGACAATGCACAGTCGTGCAAAAATGACAAACATGCAACTACTGCACTACTTTTCGAATAGTCTTGGAGCTTGAGGTAATTGTATTGTTTGTAATGGATTTGGCCCAGACGCTAGAGAATTTTCCTGAGTTGATTCTTTATCATTTTCTTCTCATGATTCCTTGAAATAAAATGATACCGTATTTGTCAGAGCATTAAAAGTCCACCAATAAGCCATTACTGTTCCAGCAGAGAATCGGGTATTTCTATTCCGAAGTGTTACAGGAGGCTATAATAATACTTGTGAATGGGTTCTACTAATTCAATTCAATTCTTTTTTTAAAGAAACAGGAGATTACAATATTTTGATTCTGAAATCCATCTTTGAGAGGAATAAAATTTAGTCCCTTCTCAGAAAAAAAAGAAACCAAATTAATGTGTTAAGAATAGTAATAAATTTCTAGAACCGACTTTTAATTGCGAAAAAAGAATTTCAAACTGACTTAAAGTTGAATGGTTTGTCAATTTACTGCTTCAATATAACAATAATTAGGCTCGAAGACTTAAATTCTAATTTACTAATTTTTTTTCTGCACTTAATAAAAGAAATCGAAGTCTACGAGTCTTCGGAGACCTGAGAAGCTGTTAAGAACTCTTTTACGTCTCATTAATCAGGCTACGTCTCAAAGCGAACAAGGAGTAACACAAATCTTAGATGGAAAGAACATGGTCGATTGCTTACGGGAATGAGCAACGAATCAACACCAGTGACGATTCGATGGAGAAAATTTTGTCCTTCACTCCACATATCGCTTTTCCAAGGAAATCAATTTCCAACTAGTTCGTTCTGTTGAACGGCCAGAGATCAGTTCTTACTGTTATTCAGATCACGAAACGATGAACGCTAAAGATCAGTGCTGAATACTTGAGTACATTGAATTTTCAACACAGTTTTGATTTATAAAATGAAATTTTTTTCTGACATCTCATAAATTATCATTTGATAATTAATGGAGTTCTATAAGTAAATGTACTAACTGAAAGTTTTAGATTTTATTTTTACTTAGAATTAGATTTTATAATAAATAAAATGCAATAAAAATCAAGAACTGAGCTAAAATTTAGAAATTTTCTTCGGTATTCAAATATTCATTTCTCTTTTCAACATATGTTTTTAATTTATGAAAATGAAAAAAATCTTAATAACAAATCAGTAAAATATCACGAGTAGCTCTTTACTAATCAGAAGTAGAACGTGAATTAATATGATAAAGAAAAGAAAAAAAACTGGCTTTAAATTCTAAGGAAAGCATAGCGATCTGGTACATGCTTTATTTTCGTTCACTTCCTGTAAGAAAGGAAACAACTAAAGACCAGAAATTGTATTTTTCCCCATGTATAATACCTAAAGGGTTCAATTAAGGAATCAGTCAAGTCTTCTGACTTGTGGTTTGGGCTGTAAAGTTGGCGATATGTATCGTTTTCTATCACTTTCACTTCTTGTGAGACCGGAGGTGGTCAAAGACTGGAACTCACCTCTACAAGTCATTAGCTTTCCAATAAGGGATCAAATCTGCACGACTTATAGTTTTGAATGTAGAGATGGTTGTTGACGAACGGATAGACATCAAGAATCTTCTTAAGAGTTACTAGTTTTAAACTTTGTGTATGGGGGTCCCTGAAAGTACAATTAACTTAATTTTGTAATACTGTTAGGTTTTGAATTCTGACCAGTTTTTAGAATATGTTAAAGAAGGGTGACTTTTGGGAGGTGAGGGGGAGGGATCAATTAAGGAGCTGTACTTAGCTGATTGATAGAATTCTAATTTGAGGAAAATTTATAGATGTTAATATATGTAATAATTTAGTTGGGATCATTTGATTACTCAGGAATCTAACAACTTGTTAGACTAAGATCAAAATTAAATTAAATTTATTTCATAATATTAATTTATCACAGCCATAAAACTTTAAAGAAAATCAAAGAAAAATATCTCTCAATTTTATCTTTATGAACTTCTAACATCTCTTCAACTTTTAATTTTGTAAAAACATAAGTTGTCCACTTGTCCAGATTTCCATTTCATTAATTAATTTCATGTTATTATTTGATAAATAGATATATGAACACATTTTTTTTTTTTTTTATGTTCAGATATCTAAAAATATTTTTCTTGCTCAAATTAATTACCATCTAAGACATACCGTTTTTAGACCTATCAAAGAATGATTTTTTCCCGAAGAAAATGATAGATATCAATAATAATTATTTTTTGATATTAATTATGAATTTGTGTAATGGCATTGGTTTTCCCTTTGTTACTGTCGGATATATTATTTCTTCGAAGCCTTCCGTATTCTTTCTATGGTGTATTAAACCTCTGTGTGTGGTTATGTAAATATCCTCCATAACAACACCTTATTCATTTTATTCCTGCTGGTTGTCGGGAAACTGTGAAATATCATTTTCCCCAACCAACCAGTGGCGGCTCGAGTATAGGCACTGTGGAACTGCAGCACCCCTATTTCCACTTGATATTATCGATAACATTTAATATAATGAGTCCTTTTTTTCTTTAAATTTTTTTTAATGCTTGTACAATATTATTTTATTATTATTTTATTCTTAAGCTTAATGTAATGAATCTCCCCGTTCATGAAAAAGATACAAAAATCTTTGTATCGAATTGTGCGATTCACAGATCCAACATGTATGTATGTATGTATGTATGTATGTTTATAGGGATATGCTTTAAAACGCACTTCCTGTTCAGACAGGATACCCTAAGGATTTACTAGAGTTTCTCTCTTAATCCAAGCAAGTTTTAAGAAGTTTTTAATTTTATTCAGATCTAATTTTCCCTTGAATCCTAATATGTGATCCAATAATTCATCCTCTTCCCAGTTATTTGGGTTTATGTTAATATTTTTAAGAGTTCGGTTCTCTCTTTTCCGAAGCATGGACATCTTAAGATGAAATGTTTTAGATTTTCCTCTTCATTTTTATCGCAATTTAAACATATTGGCCCCTTTTCAGACCATTTTTCTGTTCTTTTATTTAGCGCCAATGATCCCATTCTGCACTGGAAAAGTAAAGAACTTCCATATGAATTATCATAAATATCCTGATATATGGGAGCCCTTTTATTTTGAAACCCTAATGGTAAAGTTTTGTATTTATTAATAGAATCAACGAATAGTTCTAATTCTGTACTTTTTACACATTTATTAATAAGATAGTGCCATTTTTTTTCCGATTCAACGTTTATTCTAATTTCTTCTGTTTCGTAATATTCTGCTAAATATTCTAATTTATCTACCCATTTGCTTTTTTCTGTTGTATTTTCAAACACCTTTCTAGACCATCTATTTTTATTCATGAAAGTCAACCTCCCCAGATATTTTAATTTGCTTGAAGCTTCTCTGCTAAAGAACGATGACCACCCCATTTCACTTTGAACTGCCGTAGTAGGTGTCAAATTGTTCCCTCCTATTAGTTTTTTTCCAAATGTGTTTTGGATATTTGTCAATTTTTGAAGTTCGGTTTCTGTATTAATTATAGTTTCGTTACCATATGTTAGAACAGGCACAGCCAATGATTTCCATAATATTCTACCTAGTGCTACTTTATTGTAGCTTTTATTACATATGCTCCTTATCCATCCACTTAGTTTATTTGCTTTAGCTATTATCTAACATCGTGGTGTTAGACTGTTGTGCGCATGCGCACTTAGGAAGCTGCACACGAGGTTGCGACGGCGAGCGGCACTGTCGCCGCCCCAATGCCACCCTGGCATGCTGGTGGAAGATAGTTTTTTTTTTTACTCCGGGAGTGTCGTGCTTAAAAACCGTGTACCATATTCTTGAATGTGATAAAGTTGAATTCTTGAATGAATTCTTCCTTTCAGCTATTCTATTTCATTCATTTTTTTTTATTTATAATATAATACAATATAAAGATAATTATTGATCTTTTTGCAAGATCAATAAACGAAATTAAAACAAGAAGAATGAATTTCAGTTTTAAATGAATAGGTCAAGCTTGAACTGTAACAATTTAGGTTAAAGTAATTAAAAAGTGTTTGATTTTGTTCTTTTAGGATTTTATCAAGTTTCTGAATAAATTTTCTTTTTATACTTGTTTATTTCCTTTTACACAATTTTAAAATAAAGGCTAAAGATTTTCTGGAACAGCACCCCCACTAATTTTAGCTACGAGCCGTCATTGCAACCAACTGTGAGCCATTCGGTCTATCGCCTTGTAACCTCCAAAAGAAAAACCTCAAAGGTGTGGAGCCAAAAAGGGAAGAAACGGCGTCTTATCTGCAATTGACACCAATTCGAAATGGTGGGTCTTTAATCTTACTACGTTCAACGTGAATCTATGATGTACAGAATGCTATAATTAAAGTATCTTTATTCAGAGCTCGGTAGCTTCAACTTATAAGCGGAATGCCACTAGAATCAGATAAGAGGAAATGCATGACAAAGTATCAATGGATGAATATCTAAGACAAAGCTAAGACAAAATTTCAAATGTTTTTCTATACTCTTTTCAAAAACTCAAAAACTGAAATGACCTGAAAATTTATTTACAGAGGAATAAAAAGTGTACTGCACTCTACATAAGAGAGTAGAAAATTTGCATTTTCATAGCAACAGAGAGCTTACAAGCCACATTACGAATATCAAAATCTACTCTTTACTTTTAAACGCATTAATGAAGCCATACACCCGATTAGTTTAAACAAATTAATTTATATGAGAATCAAGGTATTTTTAAAAAGTGAAAAAGCTAAAAATCAGTCAAAATAAATATAACGCTTTAGATTGAGATAATTATATTTGAGATTATAAATATATTAAAGGTATCAAAACAAAGGATTAAGTTGTTAATGGTACAATAATCAGAAATTTAAAATACTTTATTTTAGAATTCTAAAATAAAGAGATCGAAACTAATCAACAGATTTCAACATTGCATCCTGCAAGCTATTCTTTAGTTTTAGCTTTTCCATTACCATAATGGCACTGGATTTTGGCCATCAGCTTACCAAATATCCAGTGGCGTTTATAAGATTTTATTTTGGGGTGGGTCAATTTAAGCAGCCTCTAGCAGCAAAAAAACATCAACAACAAAAAACTTCGGTCAGTTTTTGCAGATAGCGCTGTAACCTTTTACTGAATGAACACAGCGTGGTGCTTGGCAACTGCGCTGTATCCAGGCTAATAAATGTAGTTCATGTATAGCAACCTAATAAGTAGGTTCTTTATTCTGGTGTCTTGTCCTATTTATACAAGATCAGTTCAACGATTTTAACTATTTCACAGGTGCGGGGTGGGGTGGGGGTGGGGAGGGGAATGGCGCAAGATCTTGTCAACCAATCATCCAATCAAAAAAGAAAATTAAAAAAAAAGGATCCTATTATATGTATTTCGAGATATGAGATAAGATGGCCGCAGCCCCGTGACCTCTTCCCCAAAATACTGTTATCCACATATCTGAAAAATAACTAAATTCAATGTGAATCTCTTTCCAAAATTCCAACTTTCTATCCTAAAAAGTTCAATCAAGCTAAGTTATCGTGATTGTAACTTATTGATAGCAATGTAATTTTCTTGTGGAATTTTGGAACCTAGCTCTTTACTTGTACAAAATTAAATAAATACCTCCGTTTAAATAACTCAATTTTCAACTCAATTTTTTTAACTTTGTAGAATATTGTTTTATTTACTTTGACCATGCTAGAAAGCTGGTAGGTTCACTTCGATTTAAATTGAATTCGAAATGTTTTTGTTCTAATTATTTATTTCTGTAGACCAAACTTCTTATATACATTTTTTTCGTAATAACAGTATTAATTTTATATAGTGAAATTAGAAACTGCTATTATTATCCCGTACCTTAAATATCAGTATTAAATTGAGATACTGTAATTATGAAGTCAATATTCTCGTTGAACTATTTAACATTGAACTTTTATTTTTAATCTTTTTAAAGTTTACTTCATTTCTGATCACTGGACTAATTTTACTTACATTTTAATTTGGTGCGATCAACTTTTAAATTCGAGCCAGTTTCTTCAATTTACTTATGAGAACTTTCTAGGCGCAAGTGAAAATAGTTATTTACCCACTAATGAAAATCCTCGGGTTGTGATCTATGCGAAGTTATTGAAATATTCAAGAAATTGAAATTAGTCTAAGCGAAAAATGAAAAAAATAACTTTGACTATTTCTGAATTTACAGAACCATAATTAAGAATTTTTATTTGATTTTTAACGTGATGGGATTTGGAAAATGAATTCAATTATATGAATAAGAAATTAAAATGAAAAACTTTCAATCAGAACCTCCACATTATTTCAAATAGAAAAAAAAAAAAAATGAAGTCACATTCAGAGAACACTTTACTGATTGAAATTAAAGTAAACTCTTAGCGATGGGACTAAAGATAGTTCAGTTGTCAGATGAAGAGAACCTTCAAATCAATAATGTAATAAACCCAAAGACGCTTCGTTAAGTGCCATTCAAATAAGTAGAAACCGATTGCTTTAGGGAAAAAAAATCATTCAAATTTAATTTGAGCTGAGAGATTTCTACTTTAACTTCGTTTGGATTCAAAACTTGGGACCAAGTGTAGAAGTAAATATCTTCATTTGAAAATTCTAGAAAAGAAATGCTTTTGGGTTGTATTTACTTTAAAAAAAAAAAAATTAAAATTTTTTTTTTTTTTTTTTAGCTTTAATAAAAAAAAATCTTTTTTTTTTTTTTTTGCATTCAAATTTCTTAGAAAACAAAAAAAAAGAGTTTTCACTTGTTTAAAATTTTGGGTTTGATTCTAAACATTTAGTGTCTTTCTTCGAGAAATTAATAAAGAAAATAGACAGTTAATAATCTGAATTAATAAAATATCTATTTATAAAATAAGTCGGAAAATGCTATGGTAATACAAATGACGTAGTGCTTGTTTATGTAAAATTAAGCTAAGGCAATGGTTTTCAGAAT
>JAFIDM010012231.1:99292319-99329325 GCA_023159025.1 Thereuonema tuberculata
AATGTTTTAATACATTAATTACATAAAATAAAGTTTCAGAAGTAATTAAATAAATAAAAGATACTTATGATTTTTAGATTTGCTAAGAAAGTAAATTTTTATTTATTCTGAAAGAATATATTAATATTCTAGAAGAATTTATTAATATTATAGAAGAATTTATTAAGCTGAGACTAAAAGCACTTGCAATATTGATACAAAAGTATTCAAAGTAGTTTTTGAATTACGAAAGTATTTAAAATATTTTTTAAATGTTTGTGATGATATGCGACTAATTAATAAGTTGGAATCGTTCACAACTCCACAGTCCTCCTATCAAGTATGAACCAAAATACTTAGATTTTTATCTTTACGTATTTAAAAGCAGAGGGGAAGCCAGGTGAATATGAGCAAGTTGAAATTTGTGTGTATTGCATATCGGCAAGAGAGAATAGTTTTTTCGATGACCACAAATGGTAGCACTTCCTCAGCCACTGTCCTACCAAACGCTGTCACTCTGATCACTCATCACTAGGGCAAGGTATTTAATGACCTATAATTTGCTAATAAATAACAAATAAAAAATGCATTTATGATCTAAAAATAGTAAAAAAATGACAGAAAAATAAAACAAAATGACCAATAAAATATTTGAATTTATTACATTAAAACCTTTATTTTTACCTATTTTAACTTTGACAACCAAAAAAAAAAGTTCACTTGTTACATCCTGGAAAAATTTTCAAGCAAAAATAATAAAAAATAAATAAAATCTCAAAGTATAAAAAAATGACATTGCCTTCCAAAAACCTACTAAAAATGCTCAAAATGACCTAATAATTGCCAAAAAATGACCTATCCTTAAAAAATGCCGAAAAATGCAAAAAAATGCCCTAACGAATTGCTTTTATTTAACTAATTATTTAATGTTGCACATTTTCATATATGCGAGCCATGTTTCAACCTTCATAGAAAAAAAAGATGCAAAATCATCAAATGCCTTGCCCTACACATCACCCGTTATTCGCCATTCTAAGTCAGCGAAATTCATCTTAAAAATGTAATTCAAGTGTTCAAGTGTATTTTGATGGGCTCAAATTTCAAGTAAGTTTTTAATCTAACAAAAGGACACAATAGTCATTTGAAAACTTACTGTTGGGCTTTCCATTTCCAATAAAATATTTTTATTTTAGTAAAGCATCATGAGTGGGCCCGGTAGCCGAGTGGGTAAGGGCGCTTGGCTGCGGGTTCGATTCCCGGCCTCGGCGGAGGGTAGGAATTTTCCACGCTCCTTTCTCCTCCAAACGGGTCCTAGGGAGCTCTCTGTAGAATAGGTACTGGGTTTCCGGGAGTTAAAGGCGGGTGGGCGTCGGGCTAATCCCCCGGCCCCAACTTCGTCCCGTTGGTTCGCTGTACTGGGAGCCTTACCTCCCGCAACCCCAAAGGTTGTCCCGGCCTATTCGTGGGTATCTTTAACTTTAAAGCATCATGGTCCCGGTAGCAGTTAATTTATAATATGGCGCCTGGGGAAATGTGGGCAAGGCCATTCGAGGGAATATGAGCAATTATTTTCTATATTGTTTTAATGTGAAAAACCCCACACATTTTATATTTTTATCAACTGTAAAACATTCCAAAATGCTCGTGATATTTTGATAGTATTGACCTATAAAATATTTGCATTAAGAGTAAATATATATAAATTAACTTAATACATTATAATATGTATTCAATGATAACTAACACTAATTACATATCAATTTGCATATCTGAGAATTATTTTTTTGGATCAGCCTGCTCAGTATAGCTTAAAATATGTAAATACATACCAACTGATAACATACAATAATGCATTTAGGTTCGACTGATATCATATGTAGAGGATGTATAAAAAGTTTATTACCACTTTATGGAATAATTGGCACAAAAAATGTAAATTACATTTATATATAATTTATTCATCCTATGCATCAGTATAAGAGAAATGCAATCGCGAGCGTGCATATGTGTATGTGTGTATGCATAGAAATTTTAGTGAATTTATTTGGTTGTTAGTTTGTAGATGTCTAGAAATTATCAGCCCTGAGGTCTGTGACAGCAGTGGTCCAAACCGGCATATTTTTTTGACAATTTAAACAATGCTTAAAATAGCTAAGAATCACAAAAAAATCGAATGAAATGTACATAATTCTATTTAATTAGAAAAATCATAAAAGTAGTAATACGCCACGGTATTTCCAGTTTAAACAAGGCGCTTATATTATTCCAGCTTCGGGCTAACATGAGCTACTTGCAGTTATTTTATTAATTGCATAACTCATACTATAGTATATATTACTTAACACAGTTTCTTGCTAAGTTACGGGACATATCGAGGGATGAAATGGCGGAGCATTGAATGTAGTAACAAAGGCTGACACAACTTTTTTCATGAAAAACCTTATCTATGATCATATTCCCCCAACTTCCCCTATTCAAAAAAATAATGCACTGATCAAGATCAAACTTTATAGTTCAAAGTTCAGCCTGCCCATAAGCCTATATCTATCAGCACACGTAATACTTTTTAGTATCAAACTTTATATTTCAGACTTAAATATTTAAGTAGCGTTATCCAACCCTGATTAGATTTTGATGCTTATATCTGTAATTTGTGGGTCAGATGTAGATGAATCTTCTTCATGTGCCATCTCCAGGAAGGAGGTTGTCGTCCAGAAAATACCAAATCATATTATCAAATATCATATTTAATATTCCCTTATGTTCAAACATATTTTAAACCGAACTTCACATTTCAGACTTTACTGTAATTAGTTACAAATTTAACTAAACTAAACTATGTGGTTGGTTTAACTATATATAAAAGCTGATTGGTGGTTTAACGTGCAGATAAGGATAGATGATGTAAGCGACCGAATGGACAAATATTCAAAAGTAGTTTAATAAAATTTAAAAACACTATAAGTTTCGAGACACTCCGAAGAAGGGAGCCGCAGACACTGGTTATCGAAACTTGTAACGTTTTTAAATTTTATTAAGTTACTTTTAAAAATTTGTGCAGTCGGTCGCTTACTTCATCTATATCAAACGGAGCTGTTATCAAACGGGGACCAAAATATTATGCCTTTAAAAATTGAAAGAAAACTCACTGATCAACATCACATTCCATTCTTAAGAATGTACTTAAGTAAGAATATTCCCCCGACTTTCCCTGACTTCTATATTATATACTTCTCTTCTGATTCTGGTGTTTGTAAAAGGATCAAAATACTGGATCATACATAACCAAAAGACTAATTTACTGATTACTTCGAACTTCCTAATTTAGGATTCAAGTTCTGTATTGTTGTGCTTATAGAGCCGCTTCTTAAGACACTTTACAGAAAAAGTCAAAATATTGTACATACATTATTTTACCTGAAATTTGACATTTTAAAGATTACGATTATTGCACACATCTTGTTAGATTTTTGGTACATAAACCCATCTTATGAGTTTCTTTAAATACGGGTTTAAATATGATGATCTTTAAAAATTCAAAGAATAATGGACTGAAAATTTCACATCAAATTTCACATTTAAGAGTTTATTACAAGACTCTCATAAATTGTTACTATTACAAGACTATACAAGACTCTCATAAATTTATGTTGATTATGGACCTGTTTTAAGGTCCATTTTAAGACCCAGAACTACTTCGCTGGTTCAATTAATAATAATTAATACACCTTTTTTGTTTTACAAACGTATTTAAATATATTATTTAACAGCTAAAGGGAAGGGTGATTAGAATTTGGCTTATCTATGTTTCTACAACTTTTTTTAAGCTCAAACCTTAAGACTGAATAAAAAAAAATCTCTTTTGAAGCCATTTGTTGTTCCTTGATGTGGAGAGCCGCGCCGGCGTGGTCGTGCGGTCTCAGGCGTCGCACAGTGGGGCAAGAAGCATGAAAAGTTGGCATTAACTGTAAAAATCAAACACAAAATTTAGAGTCTGTTACCCATTATTTATATGGTACACACTCCTACGCTTCTGTTAGAAACAATTTCCCCCCCTCCCCCCCGGTCTTGAGCTAACCCGAGGTTGAGTTCTAGCCCGTTGTCAATGGTGTCAATACGTACGTTGATGTTACTAATGAATTGCAACTAGTTCGGTGTCGTGTTTTGATTAAAATATAAGGAAATTAATAATCTACTTTATGGAGGCTTCATCATCAGGTATGTGGCAATATTTTACGTCATGAACACTAGCGCTTTATTCAATATTAATTTATTAAACTGATGATGTTAAAATAAGCCTAAAAATATGTTTAATTAGTTTTGCTTACCTTCAAACAACATGATATTTGTTAATGTTCCGAGCATGACCCGGATTTCGTATTTGTTTCCTTAGAAAGCCTGATAACTGTTCTTTTTGGAACAATATAAATATTTTGCTACAATTTGCTACTTTGTTTTTAAAAAATCTTTTTGATAGGTTGTGTCTAATCAGATGTCATTGTGGTATAGTTTTTATGTTTTTCTTATTTTTAGGTTCAAGTTCTCATACAATGTTTGTGACAAGAAAAGAGCTTGTTAGCATTTTTAAAAAATGTGAGAGCACAGACATTGGAAAAAAAAAGTGGATTAATAACATTGATGAAATGATCAGCAGAAAAGTTCAGCCTGAGAATTTGAAGTTCGGCTTGCGGATATAACACAGATGGATTCCCATGTTTAAATGCCTTCTGTGCATCTTGCGTATAAATTGCCAATCAAGAAGTGGCAGGCTGGAGGAAGCGACAAAGACATTGTGGCCGCTAACAAATCCAGAATTCAAAAGGAATTTAGGGAAAAATGGGGACTAATTGTTGATACTCCTAAGCCAGGATTTGGAAACACGAATGATGGATGAACTGCGAGGAGATTTTTTAAAAATGCTGAATTAGCAAAATATATTTTGTGATTCTGGAAAATAACATTATGCTTTATTTCTGTAAAATTTATTCAATTGTTTACTTATGGTCGAACCTAAAACATTGCATATTTTAGCCTCAAATATGGCTCCTGAAATTCCTCCCTAAAATGGTTCGATTAATTCTTTAAAAGTTGGTACAATCAAGTTCATTTTGAACTCTTGGTTTCCCATAAATCCTCAAAATTCATCACTTGCAATGCCTGATCAGTACCACTTCGCAAAGGATAGCTAAACGTAAATAGTTTACTTTGTTAAAATTGGAAAATTTTATTAATCCGCTATAAAGTAATAATATAATACTGATAAATTTTAATTTCATTATAAATTAATCTGAACACTTTATTTAAAAAAAAACTCGTTCTGTAAAATTAAATTGGGTTCCCTTTGAAAATGCTGACGCCGATGTTCTTCGTTTCATTCTAATTAATTTTATATCTTTGAGTGAATTCATCTCTCCCTAGGGCACTTTCTGGATTGATTTCAGCTAAATGAACTCGATTTTCGTAGGGAATTGGGGGGAATAAAAAAAACAAAACAAAACAAAAACTATTGATGATGTTATTCTGTAATTATAATTAGTAATTTGCAAGTCAGAATTTCTCCGTTTTTCTTTCCGAAGTTATGTCTGTTTCATCAACAATAATATTCTATTAATCAAACTTCATGATCCAAATTTTTCCACTGTGATTAAGAAAAAATATTTTATATTTTTGATTTTCTTCTTTCGTCAAACTGTAGCGGCGAGCGGCCAGTAGTTAGTAGAGGAAATTATCAGTAATTGTTATAGAAAACACATGAAAAAGAAGAAAACCGTAACATGATAGATTATTAATTGCATATATACTCTGCGACCGCTACTGCAAAGCATCGTATTATTTGCTACATTTCTGTAAACCAAAGGAGAAGACAGCAAGATTTTCGAGTTTTTTTTTTAAATTCTTTGAATCTTTAACGTACATATGTAACTTACTCTTATTATTAGTTTTATTTTATTCAATTTTTTTTAAATATAATCCATATCCAAAAGTGGCTTCGGACAAGGAAAAGAAAATGCCCGGGTAAGAAAAACGAAGTGTGGTCGCATCGTTTTTCACTCGTTGACAATTCTCTTCACCGTCAAGTGAGACAAATTTGTAGCAATTTAATAATTTAATAATCCTAATAATTCAGAAATACATATTCCATCACTCTGACGTCAAAATAGTGGAAAACGTTCCAAATTAGTTTGGCCGAAAAGGGCTTAAGATGGCGCCATATTGCTTTCTGCAGCGATGAGTTCCAGGATCAACAAAATGATCTGTTTTTCCTCATATTTGTCGATTCTTCTTTCTCTGTCCGTACTTCAGCAGGGTTGAGAAATAAAGCATTATTACTAACGCCTTTACTCGCAATAGTTACTCGCAACAGTGTGATCGGTAACGCCATTAATTTTTCAAGTGTAACGACAGTAACAGAGTAACGAAATCGGGTTACTTATTCAACCATTTTAGTATACTTTCAGGCAAACTAATGAGAAGATTGACAAAGACTGTTAAAAAAAGTTTCATCTATGAGAGTTAGAATCGGTCGAGATCCTTTCTAAAACTATGTTAAGAACCATACAAGGCCTCCAGAACCCTCATTTTAGAGATAGAAAGACGTGTCTGCGAATGACAACAATTTAACTCTTTTGTCGTCTGAAGCGCCACTCTTGTTAAAGGACGAAATGTAGCTTTTGCAAGATTTTTTTTTTTTATAACAATTAAGTACTGGCATTGAATTGATTCTGCCAATAAATATTAAAAATATATTATAACTAAAATAAAATTCTTCTAGTCTTCAAATTATTTTTGTTATTTTTATTAGCTGAATAAAATTTGTTCACTTTATATTTTTTTTTTATGGAATGAGGTATAAAAATTAAATAAAATTTTTGGGATTGTTTTAACTAATTTTGTAATTGAAAAACGGACAAAGTATATACCAGAAACAGATGTAAAGAGTCCAAATAGCGTCCATTAAAATATATGTCATTACCAGTGGCGGCTCGTACTAAAATTAGTGGGGGGGGGTGCTGCTCCAGAAAATTGTTAGCCTTTGTTTTAAAATTGTATAAAAGGAAACATGTATAAAAAGAAAATTTATTCAGAAACTTGAAAAAATAAAATCAAACATTATTTTTTTACTTTAATCTAAATGGTTACAGTTCAAGATTGATCTACTCATTTAAAAACGAAATCCATTCTTCTTGTTTTAATTTGCGCGAAAAAAAAAATAAATAAAAAAAAACTACCTTCCTCCAGCATGCCAGGAAGCCACTGCGGGAACGATAGTGCCTCTCACCGTCGCAGCCTCGCGTACAGCTTCCTATGTGCGCATGCGCACAACACTCAAAAACCACGCCGCTGGAACTGTGAAGCACACAGTTGCATACAAAGATTTTTACATCTTTTCCTTAAACTGGGGGATGGCTACTGATATTAAGCTTTAAGGATTATATATTGTATAAGTATAAAGAAAGAATTAAAGAAAAAAGGACTCATTATATAAAATGTTATCGATAACATCAAGTGGAAATAGGGGGTGCTGCAGTTCCACAGTGCCTATACGCGAGCCGCCAATGGCCATTACAATAATACATTGAAGCGGCAGAGATAATCATTATCTATTTATCTTTCTAGTACATGACTCTGATCCTTATGGTCTTCACTAGTCATTCTTGCATGAATCATCGACGAATAAACATCTATTTTTCAATTTTATTGGGGATTTGCCCCAAAATATCGAAGAAGATAAAACTCGAAGCAAACAATAGCTGCGAAATGCCGAGGCATGTATTAAATATATGTTAATTTTATTTTTCCCCTTCATAACACTGTAACTAGTATTAACTTTAAAAACATACATATTATAGATCACACAAAGTCTTTAATTTTTTGATATGTGTTCTGTTAAATAATTTTTAAAACTTAATATTATAATTACAATTACAATTTAAAGTTTTTAAAATATAATTATTTTAAGATTAGAAATATAACATAAAATCTGTTAAATGTTACAAACAGCAATAGATACTGAAACAATTAAAATTTCCATATATGTTAATTAAAAAAAAAAGACAGCAATCTGAATGAAGCAAGATATATTAAAAACCAGAGTGCTTCAATGGTTCAACAGTTTAGAATATTGCCTTTTCTTTAGGGGTGGGATGGGTGAACGAAAAAAAAAGTAATTGTACAGTTACTTTTAGGTGACCAACCGTTCTCCTTTAGGGAGGACAGTCCTCCTTTTTGAAGCTCTGTCCTCCCTTGAGAAGTGTCCTCCTAAATGTCCTCCTTTTGTAAATTCTGTCCTCCTTTTTGATGGTAAGAGTAATATGTCCTCCTTTTTGATATGTGTTATAGATTTTTCTTCCCTTTTCATATTACATTAATGCACGTTAAACCTTCTTTATTATGAAGTTTTTTTTGGTTGAAGAAATGGGTTTAGAGTTTTTTTTTTTTTTTGGTTGACCAGATAGGTTTCCAACGTTTTTTTTTGGGTTGAACAGATAGGTTTATAGGCGTCCTCCTTTTCATTTTAGAAAAAATGGTCACCTTAATATATACCTTATTCACTTTTTTGCAAAAATAACTTCAACTGCAACTCGGCTATTTTTTTAAAAGTAAATTGTCCATCCTTGATTACTAGATTTGTATTTGGAAATTATTTTCTTTATATTTCTAAGTCTGCAGAATTACATCACCCAAATTCGAGATACTTTCAATTTTATTAAAAGGCGTAAAAAAAATGAAATAATAATAAAGTTTTTGATTGTTCTTATGTAGATTCACTTTGGATTATAGATTTTTGCCTTTCAATTTTTTCAATTCAGAAATCTGATAGCCCGTACCAGAAAGAAAATATCTAAAATATTTTTAAATGTGTCATATTTTCTTCATTTTCTCTTATGATTTAGCCCATAGTGATTGACTATAGGGCCGAGTATTTTGAACCATATCCCCAATTGATTTGCATTTCCAATATCCAGCAACTATAAGAAATACGTTTAGTTCTATCGTTATTTGTATACAGATTACTTATCATTTTTTAAACTTAGTTTTCTTCTAAATTCTTTTACAGGAAAAGAAAAATAAAAAGTCAGTAGTGTCGTCTTCCTCCCTCAATAATTTAACAAAAGTATTATCTATGAGATGTAGCAATCTGAAATGGTAAAGCACTGTACAAAATTCTTAAAAGAATATCAAAAAGAAGATCCTATATTTCGAAAAAAAAGAACAAATAAGGAAAAATGGGTTTTTAATCTACATATTATATATGCTTTGTATTTTATTTTCATTTGCACTTTTTTTGTTAATTCAACTATGTATTTTTTATATATGACAGAACGAAAGAAATACTTCAGAAAACAATTTTACAACTTCAAACCAGTCCTACATTATCTGCTGCATTTTATAATTTCTTAATGAAAAAAGTTAATAAAGAACTATTGTGAAATAGAAGTGCAAAGGAAATAGAAACCTCGTTAAATTACAGGAACTACATAATTCGATTCATTAAGTAAAACGAATTATATCTAATCTCATTTATTTAGCTTTTCAAAAACATAACTGTAGAAATCCAAAAAATATAAAATTTGATATTAGAGAAAAGTTAAAAAGCCTTCTAAAACAATATAAAAGAGACTAAGAATGATTTAAAATTGATATTATTTATCTTAATTAGAAAGTTCAATTTTTTTAGTATAAGATTTTGAAAAAGTAAACTTCTTTAAATCTTTTATAATTGTCAATAAGGAACACTTTTCAAATTATTAACATTGAGAATTAAGAATTAACATTTCATATAATTAGTATTTTATAAAAGTTAACTTTAAAAGAATAAATGTTTATATTCATATTTAAATTGATGTCGAAGGTTTTCCGTTTCGTGTTCACGAACCTTTCATGGATGAGGAAAAGTTTTCAATAATTCGCGGAAAAAAATAATCTGTAATGGCGTCTTTTGTTTTATTTGTTTGTTTGTTTGTTATTTATATATTTTCATTTTTTTTGATACGGTGAGCTAATCTGTTTTATTTTGTTTGGTTAAATATTTGGGGGAAGGGGAATAAGAATAAGAATCTTTAAGAATGTTTCAAACGATTGAGGAACATATTGGAGATATACTTTAGAAGATTCGCATAATATTTTCAAGCACATTAAATGCATAAAATTTTTCATAAAATTCACTAAAATTTATAAAATTCATAAAATTCATAAAATTTTTGTCGTGCCAATTTTTTTTTAATCTTAAATAGATATTCCTTTTGCTTAATTCAGCAACCATATTTTCCCGTAGGAACTTGATCTTGTTTTTTTCTTTCTGCACTCGTTATTTCTTGACCTCTCCTATCATCCTTAACAATTATTTTAGGCTTTTATTTTCTGTGGAAAAGCATCCCCTTTAGTCTAAGATTAATTTGAAATTAACTCAAGAGATCGTCTCGGCTTCACTACTGTAAATAGAAAATATATAGTCTCCTATCTAACATGAGTATCGTCTAGGTTGGAGAATCATAATTTTAATGCAGTAATTAGTAGACAGTTTGACGGACAATGAGCTGACGGGCTCATTTTATCCGTACTTAGTTTCATCGCCAAGTGATGTGTTCAGCAAACTCTGGAATTTGTGAAAATTCACTGTGCCATGTTTATGCTTCAAGAAATCGCCTAATCTGGCCATATGAGTAAAACGATTCAAACTTCAGATAACTAGTAACTGTAAGACTATGCCAATGCTGTAAGTTTCTCTTCATTTTCCTGCTGATGAGATCGGCGACACTACTGCTACTGGAAATCAGTTATCTGAACTCTCGTTTATATTCCGTCAACTGCATTTCTCCAGGATAGTAATTTTTGCATTAAATCGTGTTTTAATCTATCTGTATACTACTAAAATCTCTTATTTCTCTGTCTGTCCGGCGCAGTGCAACAATGGAAAACTGAATAGTAGTGCAACAATGGTAAACGGGTGTTCAGTTTTCATTGTTGCGAGGAAGTCGACAAATGCAAAATGAGCATTGTTGAACTTCAAAATGTTGCGTTCTCTCCGTCAACAATGGCGCGCGCTATCAAATAACGAGTTCATTCTAAAAGGAATAACAAACCAGTATTTGCTCAACTATTCAACAAATCATAACCGCTTTCATTGGAAGCAATTCTTCTTGGATTATCCGTGCTCTTAAATAACAACCAATATAAATTCCTAATCTTATTTACTGTAAACTCAATTTACTGTAAACTCAAAGACTCACCAAGTCAAATTGTTAACAGTAAGTAAGGTTAGGAATGTATATTGGTTGTTATTTAAGAGCACGGGCTGATTGTATATTTTCATACATCATATATTACAAACGATATTGTGAAATATATTAAGAGGAAACGATTGAAAAAAGCACAACAGACAGAATTGGATCGAAAGAATGAAGCCAAACGTAAAAGACAGTCAAGAGCTAAGGAGACAACAGAAGAGAGACAGAGGTTAGACGCCGAACGACATCACGAAGACACGAAGACACAGATTTTAGGTCCCCGAACTCTACTTCATCTACCATGTTTTATCTTGACCCATTATCTTCTTTTCATTTTTCTTCTGATTCTTTTTCTTCCACGTGACAGCATGCGAAATGCCTAAATTTAATATTTCATAATTTTAGATATAACTAACAGAAAATGTATCGTAGTAAAAATTTTAATACGCAAAGATTGACAACTATTACTTATCAGAAATTATTATAGTTTTTATTACAATTCTAAAGCATCTTATTATAATGTAATGTTGTTATATGATTATTAAAGCTATATTACACTTACGTAAAAATCTCACGTTTATCTCAAATTTATAAAAATGTTAATTTTTTGAAAAGAAAGCCACTCGCAAGAAAACAAGATAAAATCTTTTTTATGCACTTTTTTTCATTCATTTATTTTATTCACACAGTAACTTATTGTAGATGATCTCATAAAACTTATCACATATGCTTGTAATAAAGAAAAATTAAATAAAATAAAAAAAAATAAAAAAAACCTTTTAATATAAGGTTGAAGTTCCAGAACACTAAATTTCCACACTCGGCGATTACAGTTGTATGCTTACGAGTTTTGGAAATTCAATATATGAAATATTATTTTGGGGAGATATCAGATGTCAAACAAGCCATCTGCAAAAGAAAAGGAAAAGCTTTTTTCCATCCTCCTTTTTTTTTTTTTTTCTTCCTGCAAGAAAAATGATAATATGGTGGAGGTTAGAACCGTTCTCAACCCTCTACAGTGAATAACAGCTAATAATTTGCTCCCTTCTCAAATAGAGATTGTATCGCTATTCTTTTTTCTTTAAATGGATTTTTCGAATCACTAATAAATATTTACAGTATTCCACATTATTTTACTTGACAAAAAAGAAAAATACTAATTTGAAATATCTCTTCCTTTATAATCTTAATGAGAACCTTAAAAGTTCTTATAAAAGTTTTTAAATAGAGAAAAAAGAATCACCAGCAGAATTTACCCTTGATGTTTGGCTCAGTTGCGCAAAAGCTTTACCTAAAAACATTCTCGATCCCGGGAAGGGGCCGCCGAGATAAAAAAACAATCAAATAAAAAATAATCCTGTGAAATCCACAGTATTAAACCGGGATCGAGAATGCTTCTAGGTAAAGCTTTCGCGCAGTAAGTCAAACATCAAAGGTAAATTCTGCTGATGATTCCTAATAAGAATGAAACAGCTGCTCAGAATTCCCGCTGATGTTGGCTCAATGTCGTTGTCTGGTTGTGATTTTTCTATCTCTATTTATGAATAATTATGGACGTTAAATTTGCTTTTCATAAAAGTTTTTAGTAAGTAAAAGTTTTTAATTTGAAATCTTCTTTAATGAACAGATTTTTTTTAGCGTAGTAACAATAATAAAAATAAAGAATCTAAAAAATTAAGAAATCGATTGTTTTAAATAAAATATTTTTTTTTTTTTTTTTAGTTTCAAAGTTAAAAATTAATGATAAACTTTTGCCTTTATTTTTACAAACTTAAAAAAAATCAAAATTAAAAATAAAAATCAATTTTACTTACTTTAAAAAAAATTAATAACATCGAGTAAGTGAATGAAGTTTTTATAAAACAAAGTTAATAGTTTTAGCTTTATGTATTTTATTTTTGTGTAGTTGCCTTCGTTTAGTAAGATGTATTCAAAACTTTAATAACTTTCCTTTTAACTTTCCTATAATTCGGATATAATGCGATTTGGTCTTGGACCCCATCTATTTTCAAAAAGGTGTATAATTGTAAAATTGCAAAATTTACCG
Source organism: Thereuonema tuberculata (assembly GCA_023159025.1). Classification (NCBI taxonomy): domain Eukaryota; kingdom Metazoa; phylum Arthropoda; class Chilopoda; order Scutigeromorpha; family Scutigeridae; genus Thereuonema; species Thereuonema tuberculata. Next base: position 99,305,574 of record JAFIDM010012231.1, read on the forward strand.
TTTTTTCGCCTAAAATCAAATCAAAGGTGTAAATTAATATGCTTGTTTCCTTATTATCTACAGTAATTGAGACTCTATACCCACGCTAATGTCACGAAAATGCGTCAAATACAATATATTTAAAAAAAAAATACTAGAATCGCGGACTTTTTCGTTTAATTAAAATGAATATCCAGATCTATTTTTCTGCCAATGACAACCAGTAACGAGGCCGATGTAATCTAATAGACGTATGAATACCTAGTTTCGATCCACGTGACTCGTCGTTTGTACAAGATGCCAAGATGGCGGCACCAAATCGATTTTGGCTAATATAACCCATCAAAGTGTTAAAAAGGTAAAGATTTATGTATTTATAAATATAAAATTCTCTCACATAGCTCTGAATGATGTAGGTAATCGCGAAATGACCATTTTAAATCGATTTGGAATCGTGTGGGCGATAATAGGGTGCGATATACGATATTTGACGTCGCGAAGTAATAAAAGTTCGGTTATATCGCGGTTATATCGCGATCTTCGAGATCTTGGATCCGAAAGATCGCGTTATAACCGAACTTCAGTGCATTTTGGTTCGATTATTGTCATGTACATAATAAAATTAAAAATAAACGTGTAACTTTATGCGAAAAATTAAAAGTTGCTGATGCTAAAATAGTTTAGTGTTTATGTTACTAAATAAAATCTGACTAACATTCCAAACTGGAGTATAACATAGTTCACAAAGTGAGCCCTTTAAATTGTAATAATTTATCAGAAAAACTACCAAGTTAATATGAATCATCAATAAAAATTAATAAACAAAACCGCAATCATTTCGTGACTTTTACCAATTTAATAATAAATATATCTTTTTAAACTATAATGCATAATACTTGCATAGAAGACTAGATATATGTCCAATATATAGCATTCCAACACGCTACATTTAAACCTCAAGTATTTATGCATAATTAGTTAACTTTTTCTTCGTAAGTTGAATCAAATGATTCAGTAATTGCGATCATTTGAACGGCACTATTAGAAAATATCAAAGTTCTGTCATCAAACTGAACACTAATGCCACATCGATCGCATTGTGCAGATTTGGCGATACGATTATACTCTGTATTTACAACAATTTCATTAGAGAGTTGACAGATAAATTTGATTCATCTGTAAAAGAACAAACCTCCACAACCGCCTCCGTTACTACTAAGATTCTGCTGCTTATTATTCTCGGGACAATGCACTGTGTGTACAAGATTGCTTGTATCCAACGTTAAGCCATGTCCCACATTCTCACTTATTAAATAGATTTTGGACGTCATCTCCGATACAGTCCAAGCTTGTGCAATATTTTATATTCGAAGAAAAGAAAGATAATGCACAAAAATATTTATACCAGCATATTTTGATACTTTCAGATTGGCATATAAGATCATGCCAAATTTGGACTATTCAATTGACTCCATCTTAATAGTTCAGTTTGTACATTCATCTATTCATTTCAAATGAATAATTTCAATACATGAAATACAATTTATTTTTCAGTAACATCTGTCTGTTTACTTTCCACTTCATTTGGTTGACTGGTGTTTTATGGCGCAAAAGCAGCTGCGGCTAAACTGCGCCAATTTCCACTTCATGATCAGTATCTCAGATATCTGTTCGGCTTGTAAGACTTCTTCTTTGAAAATAAAATCAGATGTTTAATAAAGAAAGGATTTTTTTTTACTCTTGAAATTGTAAGTTTGTAAATCTTGGATAATCAAGATATGACAGTCAGTAATGCTAAATAATGTTCAGATTGTCAACGAATTCTTAATAGACTGTAAATATGAGATTAAATTTTCATTGTTGCTACTTTCAAAATGACCTAAAACGTAGTCGTTCCCAGGATTTTGGAATGGGAGGGGTTCTGATGGTTGTTCTGATGGTTGTCATTCAATAAAAAAATATTTATGTCATTCAATAAAAAAATATTTATGTCCTTTCTTGGATGGAAGATTACAGACTTACCAATAAACTTTCCAACCAAAAAAAGGCCCAAAATCGTAGATTTCTTCCATTTTCCGATACAATGGGGAGGAGAGAGGATTCTAAACCCTTACAACCCCTACCTCCATACGCTAGTGAAGTGAATCAATTTGAAGGGTTTGAAGGATTTTCTAAATAAAGTAAATATTAAAGTAATTAATAAATGTATGGACATGTAAATATGTAATGTGATAAAGTAAAATACCTGATATCATTGAAATCCGTTAAGAATCTTGCCTTTAGTTTTTTTTAGAAATAAATTGTATGGTTGCTGTAGCAACATATTTATTGTTAGGAAACAATGACGCACGAGGTTTCTGTCAATAATAACTTCTTGGATATTGTCAGGGCCGTCGCATGGTTTGTTGGCGCCCTGGGCAAGATTTCGTCAGGCGCCCTACACTTGATATTTGCGCCCCCCCCCCACCACCATCCCAAAAAAATCTACAACCAAAAAAAAAAGCGGAATTTCCAATTTTTTTTTATTTTAGCCGTGCCACGGCGCCCCCCTGGCCGCAGCGCCCAGGGCGATCGCCCCGGTCGCCCTGCCCATGCGACGGCTCTGGATATTGTGTATACCATCACGGATTGTATGTCAACAGATTGTCAGAGAAGAACAAGACCGTTCAGTTCGTCCGAAGTTGTTCTCTCACGATGATTTCCTAGGTAACACGGATTGAAGACTGGATATGTTCTTCGAAGGTCGTCTAAGTTACACTAATGGAGTTGAAGAAAAGACATGCTCCATGAACTTGATGTTTCCTGCTCTCAATCTTATTTCTTCGGTACGACAACGTTTTCATCAGATCTTCACAGATTAAGATGAAGGATGATGTTTCTACTAGAAAATGTTAATCATAACTGACAAGTAAAGGTCACGATAGCGTCACCGGAGTTCCGAGTTCAGACCATGTGCATTCGAAAGATCTTCCATAACTAGGTCAACCAGCAAACTTGTAGCGGCAGACAGCCAGGGGTATAGGAGTTATGAGGGGTCAAAGTTAACATGGTAGCCTTTGGGAAATCACTTATAAATCACTTATAAGTAGCCTGCAACCTTAGATAAGGATGAGACAGACATAATAAGCAGATATTGATTGGAAAATAAGCAGGAAATTGTTACTGAGCAGCTTCAAATCAGATACAATCCATGTGAAGTTCAGAGAACAGGGCGTGCGAAAGGCAGATTCTCTGTTCACAGTGAGCTCATTTAAGGAAAAATATTAAACAAACCAAAAACATATAAAATGAAAAAGTATCTGCGGAGAGGCAAAGAGAAAAATAGAGAAGTGAGAGACAGCAAAAAGAGGTACTCTGCGTGTCAGCCCGGACTTGACCATCTCCTCCTCCTCCCCTCCTGTCTGTCTGCCCGGCAAACTCGATCAGTGAACTCCCCCTGGGACAAGCTTTCAGGAAAGGTGCCACTTGACCGGCGACTCCAGTGACGCAGTCGTACTCTTTACCTTGTCAGTGAACAAAGAATCTGCTTTTCGCACGCACTGTTCTCTGAACTTTACATTCATTGTATCTGATTTGAAGCTGATCAATAACAATTTCCTGCTTATTTTCCAATCAATATCTGCTTGTTGTGTCTGTCTCATCCTTAACTAAAGTTGCAGGCTACTTATAAGCCCCTTGCAGTGACTTATAAGTGATTTCCCGTAGGCCACCATTTTAACTTTGATCCCTCATAACTCCTATACCCCTGGCTGTCTGCCGCTAAAATTTTGCTGGTTGACTTAGATATGGAAGATCTTTCGAATGCACATGGTCTCAACTGGCAACTCCGGTGTATCGTGACCTTTACTTGTGAGAAACATATTGAAAGTTAAGGTAATGAACTTTATTATAAATTCTTCGGATTTGCCAAATGGAACGGACGAATTCCAGACTGAAGCCCATTGCACATGAATCCGAAGATCGGTCGGTCGGATCCATGTGCAATGGGCTTAAGAGGAGCGCGTGAGACCAAAATTATCATACTGAAATGAAAAAACCTATGATGAATGAGGGTGTTTTGGAATACAATTTAAAAATAGAGTGATTCAGTCGAAATTTAAATATTCAAAACACCTCATTCACCTTACCTTTTTTTCATCTCAGTATAATAATTTTGGTCTCAAACGCTCCCCTGAAGCCCCATTACTCATGGATCCGACCGACCGATTTTCGGATCCATGTGCAATGGGCTTTAGTTAGGGCAGCAGGAACGGCCTTGTTCCGAAGATTTGAAACATAGTTAATTCAATGGGAACGGATGAATTTCGAAGATAGGCAATTTACAGTTTAAAGAAACTAACGAGTTGAAACATTAGATAAATCCACAGAACCAGTTGATTTCTAAAGAACTGTAACTTAAATGGACAAAGCAGAATATTTCTAGATATAATGTTTAGATATATAGGAAGGGACGAGTTCTGAAATTCAGTATTCATGAGGAGTTAAAGAATCACATTTGTCGAGACGATTTTAGTTATTACGAACAGACAAGTTAGAAGAATACAGTTCTGAACGGACGAGTTCGAAGTAAAGAATTGCTTGACTTGCAAGATTTTGGACTAAGTTCAATAGAACGGACGTTTCCTAAACAATTGCCTACAAAGTTTAATTAATAATTATTAATAATTACATCATTTATTGAGCGGACGAGCTCATGTAAATGGGCATTCAATTTAATAAGATGAAGAAAGAAGATTTATTTAAAAAAATTAAGAAAAAAGTTTTCCAAGTTTTGGATATTTTTTTTTTGTATCAATGATATAGACGAGCTCTATATAATCAAGATTATAAATCTTATTTGAATTAATTTGGTGCATTCCTTAAGTTTTTTATTTAAGTACAAGATTCACATCAATGGTATTTATCCAATGCTATTAAGCAAAGTTTATGGACCTTTATTCCATGTGCTTAAAGATGAGGATAAATAGTCAGTAAAGTGGAAGTATATATTCTTATCCTCCTGATAAGTTTCTTAGTTATACTTTCAATTATATTCAATTTTTTTTTTCTTAAAATGTACTTGTAGTACATAATATAACAGCAGAACAATTGAAATAGATTCATCAAACATTTTAATCTTCTACTAAAACGTTCACAATAGTGCTACCAATAATCCAGTCTTTTTGAAACGAACTGTAAATATGTTCCTTTTGTTTTCTATTGATGAAATCAGATTCAACAAGTAACGTTGTAGATTCTAATGCAGAAAAAGAATCTATTTATTTACCTATCGTTATACAAAATTTTCTAACAAAAATCTTCTTCAAACTTATTTTCTTCTTTTCTGTTTTCTTCTTCTACACTACGATTTACAGATCTCTCGCTCTCTCTCACGTAATGTTCCTGATTTTTTTCCAAAACGTTTTTGAAATGTATGCTTTTATAAAAATAAAATTTAAAATTCTTCTTTAAGAAATGGTAAAACTATAAAATTCTCAGGTCTTCTAGTGACAGTCTTTTTTTTATCATTCTTGTATTTCATTAAAAAAAAAAACATAAAATAATTAATTTATGGCTGATAATAATTTCTCTTATTTTACTTGCTCTCTTATTGTCCTCAAAAATCAGGAGTATTAAAAAATTTCAAATGTCCCAATGAATTGCAATTCAATATAGAAATTTATTAGCTCTGAAATCAGTTATTTCAGACTCTTTATTTTCATTTTTTATAAAAGCTTATCGAATGAATCAATGCTTGTGTTGTGTGTGGGGCTCTATAATAACATAAAAACATTAAATCATCTCCTTAACACTAGGACTAGGAATGATCTAATTTTTAAATTTGAAATATTTTCCAAATGTTTCTTGTTCTATAATTAGTCCGAGAAGGAGATAAAAATTTCACTAGAAAAGTATTAGAATGAAAATAATGGATTTCTAACCTATTTCTGTTAATCTCACGTCTTGTTAAATATGAAATTTTAAATAGTTTTGCTAATTAAAAAAAATAAATAAGGAAAAAATTAAATTTTAAGAAATCACATTTTTAAGAAAGTGTGTTTTAAGTACTTCGAACTTCCTATTATTTGTCAAGTTATGTAACTATTGTTCTTTCTTCGTAAAAAAATGAGAATACTTTTTCATTTGGGTTACTCTTTTTCCAGATTATTCGAGACGCATCCTGATGTTCAGAGCGTGTTTCTTCCTTTCTCTGGACTCGATCAAGATCAATTACGCAGCAGCAAACAACTTCAAACACATGCCCTCAAGGTCATGAACTTCATTCAGAAAGTAATTGCCCGCATCAACGAACCAGCTAAGATCTATGCGCTGCTTTATCAGCTGGGAAAAAGCCACGTGACCTATGGCGCCAAACAACAGTACATCGAGGTAAGACAATAAGTTCCATTAGCACTTTTCTTAGTCTTGATGATTAATGGCAGAGATCACGAGAATATCCATTTCTAAAACTTGAACAATCTTGTTTTTGTTTCGTATATAGTTTTTAAAAAGACCTATGCTTAGACTCCTTTTTCTGCAAACTAAATGCTTTAACTATAGTGGTCATTGCGTTAACAAACTGCTGAGGAAATATTTCTCAAATTCAGAAATTTAAGTTGTTCTTTAGATTAATGTTTTCATTAACGTTAGTTTTATCTATTGTTTGTTTACTGAAGATCATTCAGCCAACAATAATATATTCAAATCTCTGCATATTATAATTAATTTATTAATTCATTTTTTTTCGAAGAAACTATTATCATTTTTGTGTAAAACGTATGTTTCTTTGTTATCTATTAAGTCATCTGCTTTGATAACATTGATTATTTTTTTCTAAGTTTCCTGGAATTGGTTTTTTCCAAGTAGTATTCAGTTTATGGAGCCTGGTAATGGCCCTGAATTTTAGAAAGTTACGGAAAGGTTTGTTATTCCGAGACTCTTCTATTTAACTTATGAGACATTAATCCGTGAAGATGTGATCATTCCCTAAAAAGGCATTCATGTGTTTCTTTCACATCTTGATTGCGTTTAGCAAGAAACAACAAGAAATCAAACCTTAGCAGTCTATTAATCTTGCCCTTAACATTTTGAAGCTATTTTTTCTATTCAACCAAAAATATTAAGAATAACTAGAAAACTTCGCCGCAATTTAAAAGATGTACTTCTATCTATCTTTTTATCTTGATATGGTAGATTTAAAATCTGGCAACGTTAGCTTGTCTGTCTTGAATAAAATTATCTATTAAATGAAGATGTTTGTTATATTATGAATGGCAACTTAGTGTATGTGTACAGCTAATACACCAAAACCTTTTTTAGTAAAACGATAATGTAATCACTTACAACGAAAACGGTATCCAAAAAGGGTAATTTCTATTCAAAAGAGCGCTTTCATCTCGTAGAGAATTCCCAGAGAGGGATTAGACAGTACAATTGGTCGACGTAAAACATCAGAAGTTTATTCTCAGGTGAGGTTCTAGGATGTTTTCTCCATACCAGTGAACAATCCACATATCACTATTGAAAGCTTAGAAATTTTAGTCAATCTTGAGGTATCAGAAATCTTCACCAGAACTCATTATCATCCAAATTTATCGCTTCTTGAAATTACAGGGATAATTTCAAACTTCTCTCTATTGTACTAATACAGTATGAAATATTATTTGGTTACGGATGAATTTAAAAAAGCGAACACACTTGCTTAAAATCTTTTCTTTAAAAATTTTTAAAATACTAAAAAAATCTTTAAGAAACATGTAATAAAGAAACCAGACACAGAATTCAACCTGTTAACAGATTGAAAGTTAGGTCTGGTTTCTTTGTTACATTTTAAAGATTTTTAAATTAATATTAAATTTTAAAGATTTTTTAGTTTTTAAAAAATTTTTAAAGAAAAGATTTTAAGCAAGTGTATTAGCTTTTTTAAATTCATCCGTAATTGTATTCATACACGTTAATTTTTATCCTCAAGTATTATTTGATGGTAACGTATTTCTCATCCATAAAAAATCCTGATTGATACAATCACAATATTATCTCGATTATTTCAATATTTTCCGTGTTAATTATGTCTTTTGGAGGCTACTTAAAAAGAGATTGCAGACCTTCTATCTCATATTTTGTAGTATCTTTCCATGCGTCCCTGTTAATACTACGATTCACATTGCGAGGGAGGCTTAATAATGAAAGGTAGGCTTATGGACTAAAATGAAAGACCTCTTTTAATAATGGAAGTAAGACCAACTTTTAGATCTTTAATATCTTTAAGCTTTCCAACTAAAGTAAGAATGATTTTTAATATCTCTATTAGAAAAAAAAATCAATATAGTAGTATTGTAGCCTTTATCATTAATATAAATAAAAGAAACTATTGTTAAATAAAATCAAAATTTATGGATAAAAATATTGTATTATTTAATACAATATTCACAAGTTCTAACAAAAAAGATCCAAAGAACATATCTTGAAATTGCAAGATCTAGTCCACAGTTGTATTTAATTCTTTATTAATAGGATGAAACAAATACTCTTGCCTTCTTAATTAAATCTAGATGATTAATGCAATACATAGTTAGCATTGAAACTTAATATTCAATTGTAAAAGTGAATTGGTTATTGATGATACCTATTTTATTACTTTTAAAATATAATTTAAAATTATCTAAATAATTCAACTAAAGATAATCAGGGATAACATAATGTAGATGTTGAAACGCTAATTTTACTTCACAGCTATTAAATTAAAAATGCATCTTTATGTAACCTTAAATTTCCAATTCTCATTAAAGTGGTAAATCTTTAGAATATTGAATTGCGGCGCTCTCTTTCTAATTCATATTATTTAATATTGTTTTAAAAATTTTATCCAACTTTATGTAATCGATTAAACGCGATAGATAACACTGATATGCATTTTTTATCTTTCAGTCTGCTTCACGAGAAAAAAACAACTGATTTTAGTAAACTCAACTATCCTGAATCCGAATCCATATTCAGAATTCTTGTATCAGGTCTAGTTTTATTGTAATTTGCACATTAAACTAAAAATAAACCAAGAAATTTGGCAAACTTCATAATTAAAAAAAAAATTAATGGGATAATCTGAGTTATGAAAGTGTCAAGACAAGTTAAAAACCTTACTTAACTAGTATAAAAAACTTACATTGATTCTGCTGATATAAGATTGGTTAGTTGTCTCTCGAAATCTTTCGCCGTTTAGATGCTCTGCGGTGACTCTCAGAAGATTCCCTTTTTATGCAGTAACAATAATCTGCCAACATAGATTCATTCCACTTGCCCTGATATCTCGTTCCAATGTTTTGATATCTTGATGAAACCTTTCACCCTGCTCCTCACTCATAGCACCAAGATTTTCAAGGAAATAATTGATGGGGCTGTGTAAAAAATGAAGTTTAATACTCATTTTGGAACCCAATGTTTTGAATTTTGTTAAGATTTCATCAACAAGTTCTTCATAATTTTCAGCTTTTTTGTTTCCTAGGAAGTTTTCAGTCACGCACTTAAAAGACAACCATGCAGATTTTCTGTTTCCTTCATGATGGTCGTGAAATTTGACTCTTTCATCAGATCGCGTTTCTGTGGTCCTTCGAATATACCAGCTTTAATTTTTGCCTCGGTCTTTCTAGGAAATTTCCGTTTTAGATACGGAATTATGTTGCTTTCATTACCAACACTGGTAACAAATTGTTTCATGATTCCAAGTTTAATATGAAGTGGGGTAAAAGGACTTTTTCTCTAGGAATAAGTGATTCGAACAACAAATTTTTACATGTTTTGGGTAATAAGTACAAAAAAGGCACATGCAATTAATTGAATTGTAAATTTTATATTTTATTATAATATTTTATAGTTCAGTAATACCAAAAATTATAATTGTAGTTTAATTATGTATGGATATATGTAGTGGATTTTGTCATCAATAAGATTTCAAGAAATTCCGTAAAATCATAATTTCTCAAAAACTGGACCTGATGAAACAAAACCAAATATGACTTTTGTGTTTACCCACAGTGTGGAACTGAAAAATATAAATAGTTTCTCTGAAGCAAAATGGTTGCATATCAGTGTAATCAATAAAGTTTCAACCTTCTGCAAGGTAAATAAATCTTTTAATATTCCGAATTTATGAAATTGTAGGCCTACAAAGCAATACTCAGAGGAGTTTTCTGGGCGCAATTTTGAAATATACTATCACAGAATAGGTACATAAGAAAAAAGTAACAGCAGTATCTTTATTTTGGCATTATTACGAAAAAAAAAAGATGTGATTTTTATCTATTATGGCAATATTTCTTTATCCTTCAGAGCTGAAAAGTTACAGTGGTATCATGTAAAATGAATTCAAAATCAGAAATAATCTAGAAATTTTTACTTTATCGTAATCTTATTTACAATGCTTCTACTAGAGTTTATATAATAGTTTTGATATTTCAAATCTCAAATTTTGAACTCACAATAATTTACTTTATTTTTCACAAAGCTTATGTAATAAATCCTAAAAATTATTATAAGATATATCGAATTTCCATACCATTTCCATAGTAGGCGTTACTGAACAAAATAGCATTGCAATTTTCAAAAAGAATACATTACACAATTTTAAATCTATCTAACCCATAATTCTATAATATAGTCCATGAAATCTAATTTTCTGTATTCAATTACAGTATACAGAATGTTTTTTTTTTATTCTCTATTTGTAATAATTGAGCACTTCTTCAAAGGATCCTCACAGTTTCTATCAATAGCTGATCATTGGAAATTCTCTTTGATATTATTTTCCCGGAGCATATCTTAGCTTTGATCTGTATAAAATTCTTCTCGATCTGACGCTTCGTAAGCATTACATAAACTTGTCAAATATTTAAAGGTTGCATTGAAAGTGTATTGATACCCACTTTGTTATTTATGTTATGATTTCTGTTGATCTTTTCTTAGGGAGATTTTGGAGAAGAAAACCAAAGAAAACAAAAATGTGTTTTTGCAGTGTAAAATAAATTCCTTTAAAATTTCGGGTTAAATCTCGTTTTGGATTGGAAACTTTTTCCATTTTCTTTTTATAATCTAAAAATCAATAAAGTTGAAAGAACACTTATTATAACTTTTCAGTTAACAAGAAACTTATTAGAAATAATTTAGAAATTTTTACTTTAACGTAATCTTATTTTAAAATGCTTCTAGTAGAGTTTATGTAATATAGTAGTTTTGTTATTTCAAATCTCAAATGTTGAGCTCACAATAAGAGCAAACCTGTTGATTTAAAGAATGTAATTTTTCAATAATTTACTTTTTTTTCACAAAGTCTGTATAATAAATCATTTGAAAAACATTTTATATAATAGCTTAATGCTTTTTTCCCCCCTTCTTAATTAACCTTTCTGTATTAGTAAAAATCAATTAATTTTTTTTTTTTTGTAAGAAGAAAATTTGCTTACCTACGGCATAATTTACAACATTCCAAAGGCTAAACGAAAATTTAATGTTGTAATTTGCAAGCAAATTATCACAATATTTTCGCTTAAAAAAGTTTTAATCTAATACTAACTGCAATAAACAGTAGACTGGCAATAAAACCAAACAACTTGATTAAACCCATTATAAAATATCAAATTATATTTAAAACGATGATTATCAGGGCTGTATTATCAGTAGGATCGGATTAACCTTAGTCCTCTCTTTAAGTTATCCCACTACAGGCCTATTTGGTCCTCGGGGTAGCGAGAGGTAAGACTCCAGTGTTTCTTGATCAAGGGGACTAAGTTAGATCAGGTGGTTAGCCGGAGCTCTCGCAGGCCTTTACCCCCCGGCAAGGAAACCTGGTACCTATTTTAAAGAGTGTGGGTGGACTTTAGGACTCTTCTGGAGAAGAAGTTAGCATGGAGAAATCCAAACATCTGCCGAAGATTGAACCCACACTCAAATCTTGTACATATGGATTTTTTTTTTTAAAAATTCTCTATGCAAGTTAATTCCTAAAATAACAGAGGTTATTACTCTGCAGTTTAAATAACATTGCATCATAGTAAAGCAGTAATGCATCGTTCTCAATTCTGTATTTATATGCTACAAGAATGTTAATTTAATTTTTTATAGGTTTATTTATGTTTTAACATAAGAAAACGTAATTTGAATGAACGGTTTTTCCAAATACACAATGATGCTAGATCACGTACTTTTACAATGAGATAATGATGCCAAAACAAAAAGATATTGCTGTTTAACTGCAATATGTATCCGGGCTCTAGCGTAACCATAAATACCACGGAGAATTAATATTTTACTATATTTTGAAATTAGGGTCGTTCAAGTACTACGGAAGATTCGGAGGGGAAGGGGTTCAAGCTTTCTTATTTTTGCTGACAAGGGTGAGGGGGGGGGGATCACAGCAATGCTTACGTAAGACAGAATGTTCTTTGACATAATTTTGACAATTTTAATTTATTGTTCAGTGGTATTTACTGTAAAAGATTTGGCAAATCTTACGTAAGCACAAGGGGAGAGGGTTGGGCTTCTGCTTATTTTTGCTTACATGGGGGGTGGGGTCTAAAATGAATAAAATGTGCTTACGTAATACTTGAACGGCTAATTTTATTATTGTGTGTTGCACAGTTTGATTCTAACCATATAACAATTGGACGGTGTTATGAATCATTTGATCAAGCGAGATATTCACATACACGCAAAAGCTTATGTATCACTTCACATTTTTTATGGAATGAAGAGTATTCTACGTCAAAATGAAGATACTTTTACAGGACATTTCTGAACATTATCAAAATTAATAATATCTTTCAAAGGTCGTTACTCAAACGATGCAAATCTTATTTCTTACGATTTGTCGATTGGAGTTTAATTCAAAATTAATTTTCCGCAGAATTATTGATGTTTTCAAATCCCAGATCAAATTTTTATCCAACTTTATTTAATCCGTTAAACGCGATAGATAATCAATAAAGTTTCAATCTTCTGCAAGGTAAATAAATCTTTTAATATTCTGACTTTCTGAAATTGTAGGCCTATAATCCAATACCCAGAGGAGTTTTCTGGGCGCAATTTTGAAATATACTATCACTGAATAGCTACATAAGAAAAAAGTAACACAGCAGTATCTTTATTTTGGAATTATTACGAAAAAAAAGATGTGATATTTATCTATTATTGCAATATTCTTTTATCCTTCAGAGCCGAAAAGTTACAGTGGTGTCATGTAAAATGAATTCAAAATCAGAAATAATCTAGAAATTTTTACATTATATGCACTAGTTATCGTAATCTTATTTTAAAATGCTTCTAGTAGAGTTTATGTAATAGATTTGATAGGTCAAATCATCTCAAATTTTGAGCTGACAATAAGAGTAAACCTCGTGATTTGAAGAAGCTATTATTGATTTTCAATAATAATTTACTTAATTTTTCACAAAGCTTGTATAATAAATCCTAAAAATTATTATATATCGAATCTATCATTTCCATAGTAGGCGTTTCTGAACAAAGTAGCATTGCAATTTTAAAAAAGAATACGTTTCACGATTTAAATCTATCTAACCCATAATTCTAAAACAATGTCCGTGTTATTTTCATGTAAAACAATGTTATTTTCTGTATTCAATTACAGTATAGAGAATTTTTTTTTATTCTCTGTATGTAATAATTGAACACTTCTTCAAAGGATCCTGACAGTTTCTATCAATAGGTGATCATTGGAAATTCTCTTTGATATTATTTTCCTGGAGCATATCTTAGCTTTGATCTGTATAAAGTTCTTCTCGACCTGATGCTTCGTAAGCATGAACCTGTCAAATATTTAAAGGTTGCATTGAAAGTGTATTGATACCCACTTCGTTGTTATGAATTTCTGTTGATCTTTTCTTCTGGAGATTTGGAGAAGAGAACCAAAGACAAAAAAAATGTGTTTTTGCAGTGTAAAATAAATTCCTTTAAAATTTCGGATTAAATCTCTCTTTGGATTGAAAACTTTTTCCATTTTCTTTTTATAATCTAAAAATCAATAAAGTTGAAAGAATACTTATTATAACTTTTCAGTTAACAAGAAACATATGAAATAGCACATTTGCAAATAATACCTAAAAATTATTATAAGATACATCGAATCTACCATTTCCATAGAAGGCGGTACTGAACTAAGTAGCATTGTAATTTTAAAAAAGAATGCATTACACAATTTTTAATCTATCTAACCCATAATTCTACAACATAGTCCATGAATCTATTTTCTGAATTCAGTTACAGTAAACAGAATGTTTTCTTTATTCTTCATATGCAATTTATTATATAAATATATTTATATATATATAAATATTCTCATTATAATTACTGGAATTTTCGCTTACTAGATATCACACTTTAACAGAACTCGATTGAAATTTGAAATGACAACTCTTGGTATTACAATATTATGAATTGCGGATTAACAAAGTTTCTGAGCTTTTTATTACATTATTATAATAAATTGTTTGAAATAAAAATACAGTAGGTCTACATTGCATACATTATTATTAATCAAATAATTTCATCTTTCAATTTAAACTGAAATTACAGTTATTCATTTTTACAATAATTGGATGTAAACTCAATAATTTTATAAGGTAGATGCGGCATAGAAGGGCCACCTAATGGAAATAAATTACATAGAAACCGATCTTGTCAGAATTAACATTTTTAATTCTGAAGAAAGATAGTACAATTTGGCATGTAAAACTAAATGATTCAGTTTCTTAGATTAAACTTGCTTTGAAAAAGAACGCAATATCCAAAACTATTGAACTGGGCCTTTTTAGAAACACATTGTCCTAATAAGGCCCGCACATTATATAACACAAATATTAACGGTGAAGAAATAATTCCCAGGTGAATATATATGAGTTTATGTATGTATATATATAAGTGTGAGTTTATTCGCACTTTAGATACATTATGTCTTCGTTATCTGCTGCGGTTAGACCCATGCATTCCTCATGCACCTAAGCATGGCACCCCCCACGCAACCTCATATTGGCAATGCGATCTTCACATCTAAGTCACCGTCCTTATTAGACACAAGTTCACAAATCATTTTGTTTAAACGTAACGGAGCAAGTAAACGAAAAGTGATTAGTGGGAAAAAGTACTTAAATAATGCTAGAAACAAACTCTTCTAGTGTCAAAAATATCACAATTTGTTTATTTTTCATAACCACTAACAAAAATTTTTAAATATTACCGGGTTTGTTACTTCTTCAGCCTTTCTTTAAATTTTACAATACCATTACTGTAAATACCATGAGGTTTTTTGGCAGAAACGATCTATTGTCACTTCATTTCCGCTATATTATTGCTATCTGTCGTCAAAATACGATATTAATGTGATTTTTCAGACGTGGGCCTTATTAGGAGCTGTTTAAAATGAAAGAAACAGTTAAGACATATTATAATTGAAGATATATGTAAAAAGAACCAATCCATTATGAAAGAAAGAAATTTAACTGGTATGCAGATAGTATAATTACTAAGATTAATATCCCTTAACTGTTTCTTTCATTTCAATAACGTCTGGTATAAACAAACTGCAGGTTTCCAATGGACAGCCCAATTTCGGGTACGTTTTGTGATTCTTTAATGATTTCGAAGTAAAACATATCCTTCCTTGGAAGAAAGTAGATTTTAAATACATTCGAGTGCAAGGAAATCGACTCAAACTGAAACGCAATGGTGAACCTTAAATTGTCGCAAATTTTTGATCGTGTGAAAACTGCAAGTAATAACATAACAAAGAATATGCCATTCCCGTTCACGTGACACGCAGAACGTTCCGGATGAATCCATTTTGTAAAAAATGAGAGGAAAAAGAGTAATAGCGTTCATTTCATTTCTTAAGATAAGGCCACAAATAGAGCTGAATTTAGCATTTATTGCAAGTCAATACATGATGTTGCCACCACGAGTTCTGATAACAGCTTCCATTCGGCGTCTCATGGATCGGATGACATTCACGACCTCATGTAGCGCAATATTGTTCCATTCTTCTTCTAACGCCCTCTTCAACTCCTCGATTATTTCTGGAGCTGGATTTCTACCAAGAACTCTTCTTTTAAGGAGGTCCCAAAGATGTTCGATCGGGTTCAGATCAGAACTACTTGCAGGCCACCGCATACACTCAACGCCAGCTGCATTCAGATAATTCCGAACAGCAATAGCGGCGTGTGGCCACGCATTGTCGTGCATGAAAATGACGTTTCTCCGACGAATCCAGCGTACGGCAATACATATCGTTGTAGCATTTCGGTTATATATCGGTAAGCCGTCAACCCGCCTCCTGTGGGTCCAGGGTCGATAAACATCACGTCAGTTTTGGCTGCAAGTGAAATCCCTGCCCATAGCATGCAGGAGCCTCCTCCATAACTGACCGTTTTCTGGAAGCAGCATTGCGCAAAACGTTCACCAGGCCTTCGATAGACACGGTTTCATCTGTCATTGCCATACAAGCACATTCGAGTTTCATCAGAGGACAACACTGAACCCCATTGCGTTACAGTCCAATCAATATGATCGCGAGCAAATTGAAGGCGGGTTTGCCGATGAGCTGTGGTCAGAAGTGGTCCTGTTGCAGGCATAGGTGGGTTCAAATTTCCTTCCTGTAGTCTTTTTCTGACTGTCAGCCATTGACAGCTATCCCACGTACACGGTGCAGCTGTTGTTGGACCTGAATGCCAGTCAAATTACGGTTGCATAGTGCAGTGCTAATAATCGGTTATCTCTTGCAGTTGTAACTCGATGTCCACCAGAACCTGGTCATTGATGACAGGCACTAGTCTTCTGGAACCTCCGATAGACTCATGATACAGCTGACTGCCACATATGCAACAGTTGCGCGATATATCATTGACTGTGACCCTGCTGTAGTAAGACATCTGTCTGCGCCTCTTCCTCGGTTTTTCAAACGATCGAAAATTTGCGAATATTTAAGGTTCGCCATTGCGTTTCAGTTTGAGTCGATTTCCTTGCACTCGAGTGTAAATGATGTATGCAAACGACATTGTCGATAATTTGGAAAGGATCAATCAGACAATTTCATGTTTTTAGAATCTCTAAATAAAATTGATGCAAATATTAAATTTAAAATGGAAGAAGAAACAAATTGTAATATTAATATTTTGGATTTGAAATTGATCAATAATGCCGAGTATATTGAATTTGAATAATATAGAAAATAATATAGAAAATTGATGGTAAACTATATATCAATGCAAAATTTTTCTACTGAAAAAGCAGTAATTTGGAATAATCTTTCAAGAATTACTAACAATACATTAAATGAAAGTAAATGGTTTGGCAAAAGTGAAGATTTTAAGAAAATCTTACAATATAATGAATATCCAAGGAAACTGGTTAACAGATTATGTAAAACTTTTTTTCTGAATAAGAATAAAATTAAACCTAAAGTTGATATGAAATTTAACAGTATAATTCGAACTCCTTATAATGTTTTAAATATCTAGAGAAATTTGTCAAATCATTGTATCCAATAATCTTTCAGTTGAAGAGTATCAAACAGACATTTCAAGTCTTTAATACATGATTCCCATAAAACAAGTAAGAATATAATGTTATTGATGGTACATTAGGTAAACGAGTTGAAGAGCATATTAGCGCATTTAGAAATAAACACCCAGAATTATCTGATTGGGCAAACCATTGTATAACACTTGGACATAATCCAGATCCATTAGTAATAATCTTATATAATAATAAATTTGACACAACAACAAGATTTATAATTGAAGCTTGTGTTATCAATAGTTTTCATTCTTTTAATAAACAAAAAAGGGTGGAAATAAGTTCATTTTTGTTAGAAAAATTCTTAAAGCATTGTAAAATAATGAAGCTTTTCAATGATTGCAAACATTGCCTACATTGTTTGTTTAAATTATCCAATGTTTATTCTAATTGCTTTATATGAATTAAAAGAGAAGTTATGCCTGAAGAAGCAGAAAAAGCTACTTTCTGTGAAATATAATAATGTATGGTGAAGAATTTGTGTTCCTTGTGTTTCCTAAATCACTTGATAATTACAAATGAATATTATAGTCGTATTTTGTAGCGGAAAACCCTCTAGATACCAAATTTCATCAAAATAGAGGACGTAAGACTTCCTGCCCTTTCTGCCTTTCTCTAACCCTTTAAGGGGAAAATTATCAAACCATGAGAAAATGTTTAACCCAATTCTAAAAGGAACCCTAGAATTTAAAGTTTCTATGTTCAGCAGTTTCGATTGTGCGTTAATGAGTCAGTGAGGACAAGTAGTTTATTATAGAAACTCAACACCTCTGGTCACCCTTCGAGTACTTTTTTTTTTTCGAAAAATATTTGAACATGTATTTCGTCATTTTATAAAAACAATATGTTTCCCGAGTTTCGCGTTTTAAAAACGCAGTATTTTTCACGAGCTTGACGTTTCTAGGTTAAACGGTTACTGAGATATTAGTTTCCCATCTCGGTATTCTCTTTCCGTTGACTCTTCGGATATTTTTTTTTTTTTTGGAGAAACAGTTGAACAGGTATATATTTATTTATTAAGAAGAGTGTTTTTTCTGATTTTCATGATTCTTGCTTAAGTAGTTATCGAGATAGGCGGACCCTTCACGAAAGTCACCCCCCCCCCCGATTTACACCCTTTAGGGATGGTATTCCCAAAAATGGTTTCTTAGCAGTGGCGTATATAGAATATATTTTCGGGCCGGGCCCAAGATTAATATAATTAAGTAGACACCCCATGGAAACCTATCTGTTCAACCAAAAAAAAAACGTTGGGAGGACATATCTTCATTATTTATACGCCCCTTATATACGCCCCTGTTTCTTAGTGAGCGCCTACGTCATAACGGGAAACCCAACCACAAAATTTCAAGTTCCTAGGTTTTTTTCAGGTCATTTATTATTGTAATGATTTTGATGATAGGAATTGAAACGAAGAATAAGATCTAGTGAATGAAGTCGGTCAAAAAGAAACTGCATTTGTATTCAATTGTCAAGGATTTTTACCAATTCTCTGCAGTATCAAGATGCAGTTTCAATTACTAGTAAGAATGAGATTTTCGAAATTTTTTATCGTTACCACGAACATCAATAAACAGCAAATTATTGTTTTTATAAAATCCTAATTGCTCCTAATTGCAAACAGCAATTATTACCAATTGAACTTAGTGATTGGAAGAACAGTTGATGTCCACGATATCAAATACGGCTAATGTTATAACGATTTTATCGAGTATTTAATCGAGAAAATTATGAACTTTGTCTTTTTGAAATTCTTCAAAAAATATTGACTAATAGGTTTTTCGAGTTTAAGAAATGTTTGAACATTCTCTGAATATTAGCATTGATTCAGCTCTTTATTACTATCGTTTTCTTCAAGAAAATAAAGTGAAATCTTTCTTTACGGAAGAAAGTGAGCCTCATTTATTGAAACCATTATTTCAATCAAAATTTCAAAAAAATCTATTTTGTTTGGAGCAAAACTTCTTTTGAAATGAGATCTTCTACATTAAAATCCAATCGAAAATAATCGAGATATGTACAATTATTGCCGCCACTTTGATAGCAAAGTCAGCAAAGTCAGCAATAAGGTCGACGAAAAAAAATATTTATCAAATTTTTATCTTCCATCTCAACAATTCTATTTAGAGACTGCCATCAAGGATTTTTTTTCTATATATACTCTTCTTCTAAGTAGAATAACCTTGCATCTTATTAATAAAAAAAAATTGAAATTTACTTTCTCGTTTCGAAATGTAAATGTTTAATTTTGTTTACATTAATCCAAAGTTATTTCTTTTTTTCATTATTTCGTTGTATTTTTCCAAAATTGAGTTTGAACACAACAGCGAGGTGGTTGTAGAAGAGATGAATACAAAAGTATCCATTTATTTAATTTAAGATCCCACTTGATACCAACGTAGCTCTACAGGAAAGGAGAAACTATCCAAAATATGTACTAAAATAAGCCTGATTTAGTGTTGAAGGAGGATTACCGTGTGTTTGATTAAAAAGATCAGTCATTATCAATTACCCATCAACGCTTCACTGGTTCCTCACACATTCTGAAAACTTAACATTATCTAACCGATGTTGATCCCTTTAATTACAAAGTTATCCTCTTTTTTTTCTGTCTCGCAGAAACACATTACATTTATGAATTAAGTATGGAGAAGCTAAAACATTAAACTAAGAATTACTTTTTTATTTTTAATATTAATATAGTTTCGGGAAAAATGTTTAAAATTAAGGAAAACAATGAAGAAGAAGAAGAAGAAAAACCTTATTGCCTTACTGAAACAACTACTTGTATGCTTCTTTAAACAGTGCTAAGAATCCAATTTAATGTGATCGTAAAAAGTAACAACCTAATTAAAGCTTCTAACTAAATAAAAATATTTTTATGCATTTTTTAACAGTTTTAATTCAAGAAATTTCTAATTTAAGCATATGAAAGCAAAGGTTTGGGAAGATTTGTAATCCAAATTGATGACATACGGAATTATTGCTAACAAATGCAAACAGCAAACGATAAAATTATAAATCTATTATTTCTAATTAAATTTGGAAGTAATAATGTTTAACGTTATTGTTAAATGATAAAGCTCTTACTAAAGAGAAACTACTAATGAGTGAATAAGTTGGATGTAGGAAAAAACATCGCAAGAAAAAAGATCGCGAGTCAAAACATCGCGTAACGTACATTTACTTAAATGATCGAAATTTTAAGTTTTAACTTGTGGAGGAAAACGTGCGCTACGGTCTTGGGTCAAAAGTTTGCATATTTTGTATAAACTTTGATACAAGTTTTTTTTTACCTCGATTTTTACATCAATCCTCTTATGGGTAATATGGTAAGAAATGTCACCTGCGGAATTAAGGTTAATTTAACTATTTTTCGAAGAAAAGGATTCGTCAATACATACTAGGAATGAAACTGTTGGAAAAGTCTGGGTCATATTAAACGGAAAGTATGTTTTTTTGGGGTTTTTTTCCGGTGTTTTTCCAAACGGTATATCCTGGAAATTATGATACCTCACTTTACCTAACCTACAGTTAAATGCATGGAATTTTTTTTTTTTTTTTTTACTATTTTATTTACAAAAACAAAAAAAATCGTTTCCGCCAGGTGTGTTTTTTTGTCCGCGACGCTATAAAGTCTTGTCTTGAAAGTGTGCACATCCGCCACCAGCGAAAGAATTCTAAGAAAATCTCTAATTTTCATAAAAAGTACAAAAAAAATTTTCATCAATTTCATGGCTAGTATTTACTTATGAATCGTTTCGTTCAAAAAGTAAAAGAAAATTAACGCTAATTCTACAGGTAAGGTTTTATAGTAAATTATCTTTCACGTTAATTTTACTCTTAATTTAACTTTACTCGTGTAATTTTATCAACGTCATCTTCCTTTATGCGTATTTGAAAATTGTCTTTAATGTTGTTATCGGACATCTTTCAAAAATGACAACATTATAATCTATTCTAATAACTTTTTCTTTTCTTACACAATATTTCAATCCAATAGAATTATCGATTTTCCACAGGTTAATCGAAAATGGATTTTATTCAAATCGAAACCTTAAACATTGACGTTAATAACAATGCAGAGTATGAACAATATATAACAGAAAACAGCAAGTTGACGTATGATGTATTCATGAGAATATGTTTTTCTTGATGTTGTGAATCATTTTTTAAACAAACTTATAGTGTAATTGTTACTACTATTCCTTTGTCTCGGTTAATGCATGGGAAACAATTGATGGCTAAAACTCAACTAGAAATCTGATTTTATCATCTCTTAATTATTTATAAAATTTTGACTAATGGGTCCGGCTTATGATTCTGTTTAACACAACGTTCAGCTCATTCAGTGTGATTTTCTTTACCACTCTTGAATGAGTTCTTCTTTTATGTGTTCTTTTTAAGTTTGTTTAAAAAAATGGTCCACAACAAAAAAACATATTCTCATGATACATCATATGTCATCTTGCTGTTTTCTGTTATATATTCTGTATTGTTATTAAAGCCAATGTTTAATATGAAGGTTTGGATTTGAATAAAATCCATTCGATTAATCTGAGGAAGATCCAAAATGGTATTCGATTGAAATATTTTTAAAAAGACAAGAAAATGTTATTAGAATAGATTATAATGTCTTAAATTTTGTTTGAATATTTTTAAATTTCTATTAGTTTTGTTCAATAAAACCGAATGTGAAGTCTTATTAGTGCAAAGGTTTGAGGGGGCTGAGAGTCTAATCCGTGAACTAAGCTTGGGGTTGAGACTCAATTTAACGAATAACTATTTTAAAGGGGTAATTTCAGTAAATTAAAAAAAAAAAAAAATCTGAACTTTTTATTCAGTTGATTTGAAATTTCAAGTAATTTACGACCTTTTGAGCAAAAAAAAAAAACCTAAAATTTCAATAATTTAAGTAAATGTACGTTCCACGATGTTTTGGCTCGCGATGTTTTTTCCGGCGATCTTTTTTCTTGCGATTTTTTTTCCGGATACCGATGAAGTTTCTTCATCTGTAAGATCAATGTTGAAACAGAAGTAATGGATTAATATTCGCAAATCTTTTAATAGTAATTAAGTACAAAATAATGCATTCCGAAAAAACCTTGAATGAGACCAAAAGTATTTCTAAAACCGAAAGTAACTTAATTTAACTAAATATTATTACTAAATATTATTAATAAACCACTATTTGCGATTGATGCATAATATAAGTTATTCAATACATACATTACCTTAATGTTGTTTTTTTATACATTACATATTTGGGTTTAAAATAATAAATATAAGTTAAAGTACTATAATAAATATTTAGCCCACAGAATTTAATTGTAATAAAAGTGTTATCACTCTTAACATTTAAAAACTACTCTAGCAAGACTTTTAATGTAGTCTAGATTTCTATGCTAAGCTGAAAAAACAAGGAAGTGTAGAAAACTCAATATCTATTTCAGAAATATCAAGAAGATATAATTAGGAGAATAGTTGCCCGGAGAAAGAGAGGATCTGATATTTAGAGTTTTACAAATATTGACTTAACATCCTTTCTCATTTGCGGAAATATTACTAGGCTGATGCTGTTCCCTCTCACCTCTCTGAATAATTGCTTTCCTAGTGCGATTTTGTTTTTGAAGTCCCAGACGAAGTCATCGTTTAATGCAATTTCGTAGATACCAGATTTAATTTTGACTCTTTAATCTGCTGGAAAGAATTAAAGAAAAAAGTTAAAGTCCTTTCCCTTAAGGAATACTATTCTGACATATTTTTTTAGCTTTGAAATCCTTGCCATTTTCTTTCAAGTTCAGCAATATTTTCTAAAAGCGAACATTAAAGCACTTTCTGATTCCAATTTTATAAAGGTTAGACTGTCTAACTCAGTTCTTTTGTAATAAATTGACAATGAGCTTTCGTTGGTTGGTTTTCATCTATTCCTCCAAATAAAAGCTTAAACTTTTTTTTGGTGGAGGAGAATTTGAGTATTTGAATCCTTATTGTGTCTTGCTTTTTTTCGGATGGGAAATGAAACGCCAATGTTTCATCTCCTGCCACGACATGGTCAAGAAAGCTGTATTCTTCACTTTGATCACCTTGATGCCCTTACATATGTACATCTTATTATTTGTATAATCATTAAAATTAATTTGAAATAAATCAAATTAATAAATTTAATTCATTGCATTGAATTAAAAATCCATTAAAGGAGTTTTCATTATAAATTCAG
>JAFIDM010012231.1:99340363-99360620 GCA_023159025.1 Thereuonema tuberculata
TCCTCTTCATCTCCATTACTTAACAAACTTGACAAACGCAGTATTTAATGAATAAAATTTTGTCAAGTTTGTTTTCCAGCTTCTTCTTCTCATCTGTCCGTGAGGACAGATCTTTACCCACTATGATCATCATTCAAGATCATGACTTTAATCTTGAATTCCCATAGGGATACCCGTCTCACCCAACCTTATTAGAATATTTGATATAAAAGTATCAAATAGACAGCCTTTTTATTCAATTTTTCAACAATTGACTCGATGTCCTTTTTAACATAATTGTTATAATTCTTTTCTGCTAATTGTTGTAACAATGGGATAATATTTTTGTGTTATCTTTTTGGTTTAAATAATATGTTTTTTTACTTTAGATATAAACTAGTTCTAATTAAAAAGTTTTTTCCAAATCCCTAAGGAGGGGGGAATATTAATTACTATTCGTAGAATTAATCTTCAAAAATTATTAAAATTTATTGTGTTTTGTAATCTATTTTTAGAAAACTAATTAATTAGAAAATGATAAATAATAAAAATTAATTAATTAGAAAAGTATATTTCAATATTTGAAAATATTTGAATTGTGAGATAATGTAAAGTTAATCTAAAATCAGTTCTCGTAACATTGGTATTTTTAGATGATTGCAGTATTAAATTTATATAGTCTTTGAGTAGTCATTTTTTTAAAAATTTTCTAATATCCTAATAAAATTTATAATGCAACATATTCTTAGGATTTTATATTTGAAAAGGGTCAATATTTTATTTGCTTAGATGTAGATCAGGTCAATATGTAATTCTTTTTTTTAGAAAAAAGTCACATCTTTCTTTATTAAATTAGTAATTTTGTTTATTACTTCACAAAATATTCAGAAATAGATATGCATTAATATTTAAAGTTTAAAGTACTTTCATTCCGAATTTACTCTTAATTTCAATTTCAAGACAAAACTAATGAGACAATTAGAAAGTTCTCAGGAAGTCTTAGAAAATACTTGAAGAATTCACGAAGCTTCGAGTTTTTTGTTGTTCATCGATTTCTTGCTCTCGTATGTTTGTAGATGTATTCGCTATTTTTAGCCTTCACTCATAATAAAGTCATCTTGTTCCTTGCTTGGAAGCAGATCAGATGAGGCTCTTATTAAAGTTTAGGAATCAGGTGTCTTACTACCATTCTGAAACAAGACAATGTCCGTCCTTAATTGATGATATCTCTTCCAACAAAGCTCACAACAACTTTTGAACTTCTCATTAGTAGATGCCAATAAACGTATTTCATTCATTCATTAGCTGCCAGATATCCATTAATAATAGTTTTACTGAAAGCATAGTGAAAACATTTATTTTAGAATTTACCTTAAAGGAGCTTCTTAGTTTTCGTTTCAGTTTCTTAATGTTATTTGGCTGAGTAGCTCATTTCCAATAACAGCTATAAGATGATGGTTAAATGTATAATTTCATTCATCTCTCTTTTTGTGCAACTGAATCATTTAATTAAATATGACAATAATAGTTGAGACCAAGTGTTCACTAGGTGACATCTCAAAATGGCTGTTTCACGCTTTATTGGCGATCATCAGCTGAGAGTAGCCACCAGTAAACAGCTAGATCTTAATATTTTAATGTATTTTTTGTTTAATTTAAAACTTTTGGAGGTGTCAATCTTTTTTACGATTAATTCAATTTGTCGAGATAGTGTCGACATGATTGGAATTAAGTAGGTAGCAATAGAATATTTTCCTTAAAAAAAAATGTTGCCTTTTTATTTTTTTTTATAGTTACGAAATGACACAAAGCTTTAAAACTATTTGTGTACTAGTTGACCCGTGCGAATAATTCGCAACAAAAAACCACCTTTGAGAAATAATAAACAAATCCAACAGCTTGTGTGCATGTTAGTTAAACACATTGTCAATAGATGGCGTCTTCTCAAGTTTTATAAAAAAGTTGACCCGTGCGAATAATTCGCATGGTATCTTGATCAGTCACCGAATGGTAATGTGGAAATAAATAAATGAAGAGATTGTCAATAGATTGCCTTCTACATTTTTACAAAAAAGATTTTTAAAATAAATTTTTTTAATGAAAACATTAATTTTAAACAATCTATTTATTTTTCATCATTAGCGGTGAACGTAATCTTGAAATATCTCAATCATTGATTTTGATGAAGTATTAAGGGAAATAAAAAAAAACCTTTGAGAAATTAATATAGGTATATGAGAAGTTGACTAATTTTTATGTTTCTATTGAAATAAATCGTTTATTTTTATTAAAATATAAATCTTTGTTTTGTTTTTTTATCTGTTATTAAAGAAACGATGAAATATCATTTAAAGTGCATTTTTATTCAAAAAAGGAAATAATTGAAGGGTACAACGCTAAAGAATATTTTCGCTTTCGAAAAATAATGCGCTTCCGTTAAAGCGTGTCTACATTTTTATAAAAAGTTTTTAAAAATAAAGTTTTTTAACGAAAACATTAATTTTAAACAATTTGTTTATTTTTCGTCATTACCGGGGAACGTAATCTTCAAAATGATGCCTCAATCATTGGTTTTGATGAAGTAGTAAAGGAAATATGGCGTTCCGACAAAAAAAACCCTTTGAGAAATAATATATAATGATGATCTTATAAATATCTATATAAATATAAATACTCTGTTTTCCTTTAAGTAAGGTAAAAAATTGGAAAAAAATACAATTCTCATAATACACTAAGATTAGTATATAAGAAGGTGAAAATTTATAGCAAATTGAACGACAGGGAAAGACTCAACCTTATTTTGTATCAAACACTGATTTCCTCCAACAATAAACACTGAATAAGATCAAAATAAAGTGTTCAAATTTAACAATGAAAGTAACTGATATGAAGTGCGGTCACCAATTGGAGTACCGATTGAGTGGGAGGTTGACCGCCCTCATTGCATCCGAAAATGGAAAAACTTGTAGAATGAAAACTTTGTAGAATTTTCCTGTGTTTTGACTGGAAAGTTCATCACTGCGTTTGTATTCCCCATCCGGAAAAGGATACGAAGTTTTGTTTTGGCTGAACGGCTACGACCATAATCGCCATAATACTGTCACCCTAAATAGCAATTCAGATCTCAGATATGTTTCAAGATGTATCTAGAAGGTCTAGAAGCGACTTCCCGTTAAGGAAAATTTTCAAATGGTCGACTCTTAGACGACCGTTTGCTGAGAGATCAACTGACCCCCTCCACCCCTATCCCTTGTGAGGGCGCTGCTCATATAAAAAAAAAAAAAAAATGAGATCGTCTCTTATCCATAGAGATGCATGAAGGCTTCGAGAAGATTCATCGGGGATTTAGAATTATTAGGGGAAGACTCGGTTTATTTAGTGAACCTTACTTGCGTAGTAA
Organism: Thereuonema tuberculata; assembly: GCA_023159025.1. Classification (NCBI taxonomy): domain Eukaryota; kingdom Metazoa; phylum Arthropoda; class Chilopoda; order Scutigeromorpha; family Scutigeridae; genus Thereuonema; species Thereuonema tuberculata. Next base: position 99,343,743 of record JAFIDM010012231.1, read on the forward strand.
AATACGATTAAAGGGATTAAGGAAATTTGTAATTTAAATTGTGAAATAAAGTTAATTAGCTGATAATATTGTAACGACAATTTCTAATTCCAATTTAGAAACCTATCAAATTTTGATCCCAGTTCGTTGAAATTAATGAACTCTGATCAATTGATGTTTTACTAAAGCGGATGTGTAATGGATATGTTGGAGGATGAATTATCTCCTCCGATACAATTACAAAGTCTGCTAATGTCATATCCTATTATTAGGGACATTTTAGCAAGAAAAAATCTAAAATCATTTTCAGAATGAGATACTGAAATTAAAACAAGTTAAAATAGCAAAGAAAAGTTATAAAACGTTACAAAAGATTTTTAATCAAAATAGAATTATATAATGTCTCAACTCTAAGGAAAAAAAAAATTAATTTGGCTGTGATGTGATTTTTCGTTGATAAAATTGCTATTATTCCCAGAAACATCATCAAATGGAAAGTTAATGGGCTTTTCGTATAACCTTAAGCTATGAAATTTTTATGGAAGACACTTAGTACAGTAGTATCAAGTTAAATTCAGTTGTATCGATAAAAGAATTTTAAGGTTTTCAATGGGCAACAAAGTTAAATTATTGTTGTGTTAGGACAACGAAAATATAGTTATTCCTTCATCTTGTTTAACGTGCAGGAGATACGTAAATGTTAAGATGACCAGAATACGCACAGTTTTTTTTTTATAAAAAATAACCAAAAAAGTAAATAGACAGTCACAACAGTTTTGAAAATCCATTTTGTTCGATTTCTTCACCGGGTGTAAGGAGACACTGAGGCAGTTACAACGTCACGAGCGACACTCGCCAGGCTGACTCAGTTCATTATGGTGAGAAAGCGGTTACCCAAATATAGTGGCTTCATTAATTCTTATCTTATTATTATTATTAAAAATAGCCAATTCTTCACACCAATAAAATATATTCAATAAAATACATTCATTCAATATATTATGAAAAAAAAATTACACAAAAATAAAAATGACAAATTTGCATAGTGCTCATTATACAATGAAGTTGAAGATTCCAGAAGAATAGAAGAAAAAAAAGAATAATTTTAGTAAAAGTTAGAATTAATGACGTTTCAACAGAAGAAATAAGCTGCAATCGTTATTTTTCAAGGATTTCTTCAAACTCCTAACTTCATTAGAAAATCAGGAAGACCTTAATGCTCTTGCCCTTAAATATATTTTGAAATTAATATTACATAATTGCTTAAAGGTTTACCTTGCAGGAAATAGCTAAAGAATTATCTGATTCAAACATTGTTAAGGCAAGGTTTTCACAACACGTTTCTATCAACATAAATGATAAATCACAATGATATTCCTGAGGGCTGTATTATATCAAAAAACAAAATAGTTTCTTATCTTATTGAAAAGAATTCTATTCTGTATATTGGGATATACAGTACATTGACAAGAACTACTGTGAGTCAAAAGTGAGGTGTGTAGGAAAACCAAGGTGGCCTACTAATAGCAGTTAATGTAGAAATGATTAGCTCCCAATTTTGAGCGAATCTTGCAATAATAGCGAACAGTTTAATAATTCTTCGTTCGAACAAAAAAATAAATAAATGAATAATAGCCGAATACCAAATAAAAACTCATTTAATGAACTTGATATCTATAAAAAACACTTTTCGACGATCCTTTCTTTCCAATTATAACCAGAACCCAACGTGAGGGCTCTTTGTACATACATTCGACGCGTGAGGGCTCTTTGTACCAAGGTCCATAATGTTTCTGGAATGTTCCACGCACTTCTGCGATCAGGCGCTGCTTTATCAACTTGGCGTCATTTTTTTGTTCAGTCTATGTATAGAAGTCGTACAATACTTTTGAACATATATAAGTCGAACACCGCTTTTACATTTTTCAAGGGACTCTGAGAAAATAGTGTAAATTGAGAGAAATGGTTTCCGCATACCAAGAACATTAATACGGATTTAATACAATAAGGATTCAATGATTTCTAATGAATGCTTGGAACTTTTATAATATAAAGGACTACATTAAATATTACAATTATTAACTATTTAATTTAGAAAAGGAAGATTATCATACACATTATTTTAATCATAGAATTTTTAATATTCGCAACAATATCCTGCATTACTACATCACACACGATAAAAGTTTGTGCCAAATGACGAGGTAACAAGAATGAAGCCGGAACCGAACGAAGACATCAAGTGTTGAGACAATCGATATATCGAAGTTGCGGTGGTCTCGCGAGTTGCAATCACAAAGCAGTGTACTAAGTGGACGTTGGAGGAGGAGGAATTATATTTGGCCGGAAAAGGTGCGCATTAGTTTCGAGTAAATACGGTATTTTGTCCTGATGCCATTGAATCTGCATAAATTGATCGTATTTATGGCAAAATTTACGATAGTCGTCATTTTTATATTCAATTTTTCCCATGGACACTATCTTTTTTTTTCACTCTGTTTGGCGAAAACAATGTAAATCGGAGAAAGTTTGATATTACGACAGCCTAAATACCGGAGAAAAAATTTGTTATAACTTAATAATAGGAAAATTGTAGGGACCCAGAAAAAATGTTGTAAATGACGGGAAATGTAAAAGCGGGTTTCGACTGTAGATAAATAAAATGTGCTATTTTTTTTGTTATTTTTTCGAACGCACTCGCAAATAATATACAGTGCATTATTTACGTTTTTAAAAAACGGGGTTCCGCATTTCGACGTTTTCCGGTTTTCTACAGTGCTCTGGTATCTAATCTGTCGAATAAGCAGGGGACGCTTGTATACGATTTTCATTCTATAACAAGGATATATCTGCAATAGTTTTGTTATACTGAAATGCTTAATAAATCATATTCAATGAAAAATCATCATACGGATTATACTATAACCAGATAACTACAATAACTGTAATGGAAGCGATATCTCTTATAAAGCAATTAAGTAACAGTCGTATTTGTCACACCAGTATTAACAATCTTAGACTTTTTGTTTGTTTTTTCAGAATTTAATGCAGTGTAAAATCTATAATAATAATAATAATAATAATAATAATAATAATAATAATAAAAAATGTCAAAACAAAAAAGTAAAATGTAAATAACCGCCAATTTCAAGATGGCGCCGTTAGAATAATTCTAAACAATAGGACTTTTGTACATTAATTAAAGGACCCAATTACAGGTCGTGTTGGTTGCTTTGGGTGGTGTGGGGGGGTTGAAGGTGTAGACCCCAAAAATTCCGCGCCTATCGGGATGAAGTTGGTGTCGGGCGGTCAGTCCACTTCCTCCCGCTTTCAATCCTGGGGAAAAAAAAAAAATCGGGTCTCGATTTTACAGAGGCTGCGTGAGCCTTAAAGTAGCCCGCACACGAGGGAGCTTTTGGCCGAGTTGCATGTGCAACTTGATGCCTCGAGCGGTTTTTTGAGCTGCATGGGCCAAGTTGCATGGAAGTTGCATGGAAAAAAAGCTTCACAGAACGGCGGTGCAACACGGAATGTTGCCTTGAAGCTGCATGGAATTACCCAATCACAGTGCAGCGTTGGAATACGTCACTCGTGACGTCGGCCCAAGGAAGAAACATGGCGTCGAAACATTTTTCCTTCGCTTCAGATGGGCGAATCGCGAATACAGCAAAAATATCAGATTATTTCGAGTTTCTTTCACACATAAATACAGTTTATATGTAAATGCAGTAATTTAATGCGGTAGAATGTAGCATAGCGTTTGAAAAACCTAGATTTTTTGAATATTTCACATCGCAAGCGGAGTTTCGCTCATTCACCATTTCCGGAAACTGCCACGTGACGTCATTGTTTCAGTGAGCAATGGATTATTATTGGCTGTTGGTCGTTGTTATTCGTGAATCGCATTACTGCCATCAACTGCGATTACATACCGGCTAATAATATTATAAAAATATTTCTCATATGTTTAAAATAAATCACAAATATTTAGTTTTGGAACGATATCACAGCAGTATCTTTGACGTCATGTCCAGTGATGTCATTCAAATTCGTAGTGTGCTTCGTTTGTTGTCCGCACGGCGGCGCTAACAATGTTGCATCGTTTGCGCCCTGACAGTCGCATGCAGCTTTTTCTGTGCACCTCAATTTCCTCGAGTTGCACAGCAAAAGCTCCCTCGTGTGCGGGTAGCTTAAGACCTGTCGAGAGAAAAAACATTCAAGAGAAAACTCCTCGGCCTTCGTCGGGAATTAATTAATACATAAATTAGGTTCCACAAATCGACCAAAAAAAATCCATTTTTTTTTCCTTGATTAATAACTAAATATATCATTGTTGTCCTGAAAAACAAATTTAATTTATCAAATTCAGCTTTCTTTATCAAAGATTCTAATTCGATATCTTTATTGACTGTAGATTTGCAGCTCTTACCATTTTAATTTTATAGAAAGTACAGTATTTTTATCCATCATTTACAAAATTTTACAAATTATCTCTATAAATCAACTCTAATAAAACTTCTGTTTATTAATAATAATAATCATCAATAAAATGAAAAAAATTGCCAGTGGTCGCCATTTTAAGATGGAGATTTAGAAGAAACTTGAAATGATGGGTATTTCTAGAACACAAATTAGGATTCCTTAATAAAAAGCAATCTGCACCAAAACTTGTTTTCTTGTTACGAATCAATTCCGCCGTTTGTCTTAAAGTAGGGTAATTTTCGTAACTTTAATTTACAAACTTTCAGGAAGTAAATATTAAAGAAATGAAAGTTTATATAATTTAATAAATCAGAATATCAAAAAATTCACTCAATGACTAATTAAAGTACTTATAAAGTTTCTGTGAGCTTATCGTGAAATCAACTGCTTTGATTCTATCACTGAAATACCTTTTAATTAAATGAATTATATTGCTATATTCATCAAATAATAATCTTGTTGGTTTAAGCCATTCAGTCAGATAATTAATCCGTTCACCATTTTATCAATCCAATTATCGACCAATTATCGACTAAAATTTACCGATTCAGTAAATCGTTCCCATTGATGAAGCTATAATAGGACGATAGGATTTAAATTTGGAATGAAAACTTGTAAACTAATAATACATGTAAAATAGTAGCGATTTCGCTTTGCTAATTATCCTGATAAAGTTTTAGTAAATAACATCTTACTGTCATTTAACGAGAGAGCTTGTAATTTCATTATGCTGCAAATTTAAGAATTACGATAATAGAATTACAATATTTAATGGAATATATAAAAATACGAAAATCGAGAAACTTATGTAGATGTATAAGTCTGTTTTTTATTATTGCACAAATTTATATGTATATATATAGTGTCGATACCTATTAATAATCGATTTTTGGGAATGATATCAAGTACAATTTTAACTGTTGTATAGTAAGTTCCATGAGAACAGAGGATTGACAGTAAGCAGATACAATATAGACAGGGCTGTTAAGATTTAAAGTGATCACTACACTGAAGTCGTTTATAAGATCTGGAAGACTTTATGTTAGTAGAGGCAGGTAGGCCTCTATTTCTAATAGTAATACAGGCCTTTGGAGCACCTTCATTAAAAATAGTTTTATAATTGAACGGAAAACCAACAACTCTGCCGTTGTCGACATAAGATTCTTGTAAAATAATGTTTATACTATTTGTTTCCACGAACAGACTAAGATTTGGAATAACCGCTTTGGCATGATGAAGATTCAGCTGCACGAGTTTCAGCCTGTAATTAATATCCATGTTCATCATAGTCCGCGCTTTCAATTATGAGTGATTTGAATTTTATAGCTACTGGGCAATTAGGATCAAAAGCACGATAATCTAAATCCTTTGCGGTTTTAAATTTAGGGTTTCATCGTATGCAGTTTATAGACTTTATATTTCTGATTCAGTTTCTATCTTTACATTCACGAAGACATATTAATATATATATATTAATGTACAGTAACATCATTGTACAGTATATATATTTATACTGTATAGATTAATGCAAAATTCTCTGTAAAAACTTTAAAGGTAAGTCAGGAATGCAAAAACAAAACGTATTAACAGTGGAACCTATGTCTACAAATACTACTCGAATGAGCTAGAAGATAAACTAAAATTCAGAAATAAAAGACAACAAGTAAAGTAGACAACATGTTTGTTAGCTATGTTTACAATATGACTGTAAGGTGTGTGTACACTTACAGGTTCACAGTAGGTGCTCAAAGTCCTTTCCACCAACAGTAATATATGCCTAACAACATCGATGGGTGGATTGCCGAACATGTGCGAAAATGCGAGGACTTTCGCGGATATATCCAGCTGCCACAACGACTCTTGCGAGAGGTCAGCGTCAGAGGCAAAGATCTCGTAGACGTTGCCTTTGAGGTAACTCCAGAGGAAGAAATCAATGCAGGACAAGTCGAGTGTTCGTGGCGGCTAAGCGACGGGTCCGTCCCGGCCAATCCATCGCGCCGGAAAAGTGCTGTTGAGATATTTCCGCATATCAATTCCGAAATATGTGGGAGTGATACATCCTACTTGGATAAAGTCAACATCTCAAATGACGATGACTCACTCTGCTCAACTAAAGTGCTGGCAAACAACGCTGTCTAGTACATTTGGATGGTGTTGCGCACATACGTTCCGCTATGAATACGGTTTGTTTTTGTATTCCTGACCTACCTTTAAAGAGAATATTTTTCCACTCAGCTGTCTTGAAATAAGCAAGAAACATATTTAATTGAGTATGAGGTCAAGCGCGCCCAAGTGAATCGTATATATCAATTATCTTTAGTTAGATAAGTTGAGGTATGACGCCTTCCAGGATGTTTATATTGAATTTAAAAAAAAAAAAATCACCTGACCTCCGTTAAAGTGAGAAATTACTAAATAAGTTTAAAATGAGTAGATATCTCGGATATCTCGAACAGCTAATAAAAAAATAAGGGAAAATATTAGATTTATACTCACACTAGCCGGGTACCGTCGCTTCACGGAACCCTTGCTTACTTAGCAAAAACAAAAATTTATTTATTTAGCAAATTAATATTGAGATCGGAAAATATAATATCGAAAAAAGGACTTAAACAAATCTTACATCTTTACTCATCGTTCTATATTTCGTCCTGGTTAGAGGACTTCATCAGGATTCTCAAATAAACACAAAATATAATGTAAAAAGAACTGTACTTCCTACTTATATTTCTCCACAATCTCTGCATTTCAAATAAAATATCGTAGGAAGTATAGGCCGTACAGTAAGGGAGAGGGTAAAAGAGCACACGACGGCATATGAGAAGAGAAAAGAAAACATATCAGAATGTGCTAAACATTGTTTAAACAGAGATCATTGCCCTGACCCAATCGTTTATAATGTCTTCAATGTTAAAGACGAGAATAAAAGGTACAAATTAGAATCATGCCTAATAAATAGTTGCATCTGCATGAATAAAGACAAATCTCTGAAGGTGAACGATGTATCTTTAAGTTTATTTAAGAAATCTTTAATTAAAAACAAGAAAATTAAAGAATTTTTAACATTAAAATGAAGTATTGATTTTCATATCTATGGGAAAATCTACATGTCTGTTCAATTTAAATGTTATGTTTTGCTTCCAATTATTTAATTGAATTTATGATTATTTCATATTATTTAATTGTATTAATGTCAAGCATTTATTTAAAAAGAGTTTGTAATATGATACAATTGTTTCAATTTGCTTTGTTATCATATTTTGTTATTATCATTTGTATTCGTAAGAAGAGAAAGGTTTTCTCTTTCTTTTTATATTCTTTTTATATTATATTTTGTATTTATTTGAGAATCCTGATGAAGTCTCTAACCAGGACGAAATATAGAAAGATGAGTAAAGAAGATGTAAGATTTATTTGAGTCCTTTTTATATATATATGTGATAAGCAGAATTATTAAAGTTGTGATGCATAATATCGAAAATACAATATCGCAAATTAATATCGAGTTCGCAGCCCGATGGGGCCTTCTCCGGATAACGTAGATAATAATTTTGTATTCAATGCGTTACGAAAACACATGTTATCTTTAAATTCCATTAAAGTTGCTCGGAATATGTACAAAGTAGAAGACTTTGTGGTCATAAATAGGTGTTTCAATTGTCTTCGTGATGGGCATCGCTCTAGTGACTGTATTAATAAATTAACCTGCTTCAAGTGCTCTGATGTGCATACTAGCACGAATTGTGTGAAGAATGATATACAGGTATGTATAAATTGCGTAAGATTTAATAAAAAGATTAAAAATGACGCTAGGAAGTTGGACGTAAACCATAAACCTTTTCAAGATAATTGTCCCAGTGATATTTACATGAAGAAATTAATCTCATCCAGAATATTTTACGACTGACCTAATTAACTACACATCACACGGGATTTTAGAAATTGTTCAGTTGAATTTGCACAAGTCTAAAACTGCAACGCAGCAACTCATCTTAAATATGGTGATATAGCCTTAATTCAGGAGTCATACTGCTTTAGGGGACAACTCCCAGGGTTTCCAGGGCTCTACAGGTTATTCTTTGGTCGTGGCTCGGAGGCGATTAAGGCTGCTGTTATTGTGCGCTCAAGTATCGTAACTACGTTTTTGGACCAAAAAAACTCTGATTATAATATGGTAACTGCAAATGTATCGATTGGAGACTTTGAACTTGCTTACTTATTATTTTGAACCCAACTGTGAATATTGATAATGATTTACATAAGATTTCTCAGATTTTGAAACATAAAAATACTAAAAGGCTTATCTGGGATATGGACTCCAATTGTAAATCAGAGGTATGGTTCAGTCCAATTACTGACTCTAGGGGCATTAAATTAACTGAATTCTTAAGTATTTGGCATTTGATTTCTGTGCATCTCAAGGTAGCAGCTATATTGACGTGACTGTTGTTGGAATTGATATTCTACGCTATGTACAAAACTGGTCCATTCCTGATTGTGACTCGTTGTCTGATCACAGAATGATTACCTATGAGATTTCCTTTCTTCTACTTAAGAAAACTGAGGTTTTTGAGCCAGATTTATTTAACATTAGACGAGCTAATTGGAATAAATTCAGGAAATGTTGCGAGAAAGATATTAGAGAGTTTACTCAACTTTTCAGGAAAATTACGACTTGCACCTAATAATTGCAGAGTTACAAAGTCTTTTTATTAAAGCCGCTAGAAATTCTATTCCGTATTATAATGTAAAAAAGCAGGGAGTATCATGGTGGACAAAGGAAACCTTTTATTTGCGTAAGCAGTTAAATGCAGCTAGGAGGAGATCCCAAAGGGCTAAAAATCAAATGTTCTAATTTGGAAATTTGAAAAGCCTATAATCTTAAGCTGGAGGAGAGAAAATTAAATTGTTGGAAGGCTTTCTTATCTGAAATTACGGTGTTAGAATGTTTGGCAGAAGATCTTTAAGTCTGGGATTAAAACCAATTTTACAGAAAGATTTGAGATTTCTGGAATTGAGTTGTCTGGGGGGTATGTTACTTCCTCCTTTGGTGAGACAATAGATGCGATTATTCAAAATTCCTTCCCCAAGGATGATGCGAGTAATGATGATATGCCTCAGAGGCTTATTCGAGCTGGGATGGAGAACTTGTATGACAATACGGATGATCCTCCCTTTTTACAAGCTGAAGTAGATAATGTGGTGAAGAGGCTGAAGGCAAACAAAATGCCGGGTCCAGATAAAATCACAAATTAGATGATAAAGGTTTTTCATGATGTTAGTCCCACCATGTTGCCCAGGATTTTTAACAAATGCTTAGAGTTGGTACCTTTCCGAACTTATGGAAAATAGCAAAGATTATTCCCATTCCGAAAAACACTGACTCGGGACACATGCTTCTCGACAATATTAGATGCGTTAGTCTTCTTCCTTGCCTCGGTAAGTGCCTTAAGAGGCTTCTGATGAATAGAGTAAATTGGCATTTGAGGCACAAAAAAGGCTTGCATGAGGATCAGTATGGTTTCACCCCTCAGAAATCTACTGAGGATGTGCTGGTCCGTCTGTGTGACATTGTAAATAAGGGTAAACAGAAAGGCTATTTCACCATTATGATTTTCCCCTTGGATATTCAAGATGCATTTGATAATGCTTGGTGGCCAGGAATTATTCACTTACTCAGGAAGTCTAATATTCCAAAACACTTACTTTATTAAAAGATCTTTTGTCTGAACGTTCTGCACCTTTTTTTACTCTTGGAAATGTTACCAGAGAATTTTCCTTGGAGAAAAGTTGTCCGCAGGGATCTATTTCTGGACCTGTTCTCTGGAATCTTATTATGAATGACTTGCTTTCTAAATTCTTCTTCTTCTTCTTCTTCTTCTTCTTCTTAGCCTGGTTCAGTCCACTGCAGGACATAGGCCTCCCCCAATTTCCGCCACCTTCTTCTATCTTTTGTCTTTCTCCACCATCTTGCACCCCTGAATTTCTGTAGGTCATCTCTCCATCTCTTTTTTGGGCGTCCTCTTTTTCTCTTTCCATTTCTTGGCTGCCATTCCGTTAGTAATCGAGTCCATCTTTCATCATTCATTCTTCCCAAATGCCCTGCCCATCTCCATTTAGAATTTTTTATTACTTTATAAATTATCACAGTTTAAGTGTTGTTCGAAAATTGCCTTCGCTAACGATTTGCTTTTAGTTATTCAATATAAGGATCTTCCTACTGCATGTGTTAAAGCACAGGAAATCCTTAATTATGCTTTCGATTGGTGCAACTTGTTCAAGTTAAAATTTAATTCTGCCAAAAGTAAAGTGATGATGGTCCACAAAAAATCAAGAAATGATTTCAAAATTCAGCTTTCCCTTGGTTCTGATTCTATTGAGGAGGTTAAACAAATGAAATATTTAGGCGTTATGCTTGACACTAAATTTCAGTGGAAAAACCATATTTCTTTTTTGTCAAACAAGTGGGAAAAGATTTTTATTGGCCAGTATAGGGTTTGCAAAAACACTTTTGGCTTACGAATGGACGTCTTGAAGATGATTTACAAACAAGTTTTTGTACTGATCTTTACCTATGCATCTAGAGCTTGGGAAAGTTCGGTTAACAGGAAAATTAACTGTAAGCAGTTAAGAAGAGTGCAGAGAAGGTTTCTTCTTAGGATTGTGTGTGGGTACAGGACTATCAGTTATGACGCTCTTTTTCTGCTGTCTGGCTTGCCACCTATTAACTACGAAATCCTTGGTTCTAAAAATGCTACGGACTTGACAGCAAACACTGTTGTTATGAACTCCCTAAATGGAAAACTTCCTTTGTCTTCTCTTCCGCAACCTTCTAGCAGAGTTTCGATTACTGTGGTAGATTACGTTGACTGTGGGTTGGAAGTTTATAGGTATCTGTTTTTTACATATGGGAGCAAAATTAATAATAAGGTTGGTTTAGCTTTTGGTGCGTGTGAAAGTGATATTGAGGTTGCTTATAAGCAATATCGTCTACGCGATGACTGCTCTGTCTTTCAGGCAGAGCTTTTGAGCTTGAATATGGTTACCAAGTACATCCAGGGACTCCCCCCTTCTTCCACCTCACTGAAGTACTTGGTCTGCAGTGACTCTTTGTCCTCACTGCACATTCTTAAGGATGTCAATAACGCTGAGAAACTTGTTGTCGAGACACAGACCATTATTAAATATCTTGAGCTTAACAATATTAAAGTTGACTTTGCTCAGGTCCGTGGTCATTGTGGGAACATAGGCAACGAAAGAGCCTGATGTGGGTCATGTTCGTGTGGTTATAAAGAGCATAATCCAGAACATTTGCTGCTGCACTGTCCTGTTTTCTCCCAGCAGAGATTGTCTTTACAAACAAACTAAGATCTCACTCGATAAATTGGCCACCAATTCTATCAAAACTGGCCAAAAGCATAAAAATATTTAGTGAACTTAAAAAATTTATTGCAGAATGTATGGTTTAGTTTTTCTTGTCTTTTGTATATAATTGTATATATTTGTATATATTTGTTAAGTTAATGTACTGTGCCATTGTTTTTGTTCTTTGGTATTGCTCTTGTTGTAGTCAAATGTGATTTCCTTTACTTTTTACCCTTTTCTCTTTGTTGTAGTAGTTAACGATTATTTTTGTTTTTGTTGTTTTACATATATGTTCATTTCAACTTACTTCTATAAGCCTTGTGGAAAACTTGTGGAACACAAGGTATGCCTTTCGATATATAAATAAAAAAAATTAAAAAAATATTACATTTTCTGTAAATAAAGTATTTTTTACTTAAGAAAATAATTGGAAACGTGCTAGCTTAATTTTACAACTATTATTCAAAGTTATCCAGGTCTTACTGGATAATGTCGAGCTTATCCACATAAAGACGATTAGGAGATAAATTACTTTTTTTTTGGGTCATTACCCACTGCACTTGGATAATGTGGTCATTTCCCGCGTAATCTCGATAACTCGCTAACACATGTCAGACTTTACCCATAACATATATATAACGTATAAAATTAATGAAACATAAATTGTGTATACCGATAATATATATATTGTATAATGTATATATATTATCGGTATAGACAATTTATGTTTCATTAATTTTTAAATATTAAATATTCAAAATATTAAAAATTTAACGGAATTTTAATTTCAAAATTTCAAATATTTTTCTCCTATCATTTAAATTTACAGTTAACATTTTGAAATTGTGAAGCAAACAGTCTCTCAGTTCTTCCATCTTTACGTATTAAATCGAGAGCTCTTTTTGATTAAGAACAATAATAACAGATAAAATAGATTCAAAAGAAAAAAAAAAGACTGAATAGAACTGAAGAAATTGAAATTGTTGTATTCTCAATAATTTTGCGACAAGGTTTCTTGTGTTTCTCAAGTTGCATTGGAAGGAAACTCTTTACAATTGAAATTCGATTAATTAATGAGATTTTAACTATTCAGAGAAAAGAAAGAAAAATAATTCTGAATGTATATTATTAAAATCTTTTATTTCTCTGTCTTTCTGTCCGGTGCAATTGTTAATTTCCTATGAAAAATAGAATTTATCACAAACAATGAAACGTTCGCGACTGGAATCGAACCTGCAACCTTTTGATCCGAAGTCAGACGTCTGGGGACTGTAAGAATGAAATATCACTTTTTGCCGTAACCGCTTGGAATCGATTTTTCTTGGATTATGTCATACTTACTAGAGGGAGACAGGGTGATAGCCTAATATTAATAAAAATGATTTTTGAGTATATTGCTATCCATCTCAGATTGAATCAGATAGAAATCAAACTCTTTAATATATTGGAAAAAAAAATAATAAATTACAAATCTATATAAAGTAATTCGAGAACCCTGAAAATCGTGGTTAAGAATAGTAGTTAATTAAATTTCACCAAAGAATGTCAACGTCTGTCTGAGAGAGCATTCAATCGCCTTTTACACTGGCGAGCAAATAAATCGACTCAACGTTCATATTTGCATTTGCTGCCTATTATTTCAGAAATTACATTAGTTTTAATGATAATTTATATATCGTTTGAAACTTACAATGGTACTCTTTCCAATGGTATCACAAGGATACAACAAAATTTCCTTGTACGAAGGACTGAGAAAGGAAAACGGGGAACATATTGAGGAAGGAACAATAAAATGGAAAGGCAAAATAGTGTGAAACTAAACAAAATTTATTGTATTCAGTATTTGGTGTTGCCACTCCTAGCTCTTATAATGGCTCCCATGCGGTTTGTCATCGACCTTTAATAAGCTTCTGCAGTATTTCTTGCTGAATCGCTCCCTCTACGATGGCTGCCTGGAGTTCAGTGATGGCTCACTTGCTCTGAAATATAACATTGTGCATAACATTCTCCAGACCTCCGAGCTCTTCTGTCGCTACCGTGCAAGCATATTCTGCTTTCATCGGAAAACAAAACTTTGTTCCATTGCTCTAAACGCAAGCAAATCGAAGACATGCTCGTCGATGGGTTGCCGTCAAGAGGGCACAGTATCAAGACCTCTTCGATGTCAGGTCGCCATTCTTCATCCGTTTCTGATTGCTCTCTCACTGACATCCACCTTCCGAAGTAATCGTCGCAGTTCTTAGTTCGATTCCAATTCCGGTAAGGTTGCGATTTCGGAGTGCAGTTAAAGCGCTTCAGTGTGATCTGCCTAAACCTGGTCTCCAATCGAAGGCACCAGTCGACCGATACCTTAGATATCTTAGATAATACAGATACTAGCGATACTGTAGATTGGCTCATGTACATCTGCGGAGCGACATGGCTCTGATTGTATCGTCTCTTACAACAATACAACAAGTCGAGCTGCTGCTTCAGGCATGGTGTCCATTTCGTGAGTGAATGATGCGTACGATCAATTTCTGAAGAGAGACTTATAAACAATTTTTGGAACACACTGTTTTTATAAATAGTGAGCACGTGCAGACCATAAATGACATTTGAAAGCATTTGAAAGCTTTGCTGAGATTAGGCCCGATACATGTTGCAGTTTTGCTCAATATTGACTTTTATCGTACCATTGAAAGTTTATTTTGTACGATTTCAGATAATCTAAAATTGACTATTACAAATACATTCCTCTGTGACATAATTGACAGAGAATGCATATATTACCTTTGAACCGATTTGTTTTGCTCGCCATTACAGCATGACAGTGTATTACAACTGTCAGACGCTGTGAAAATATACTGGCTATTACATTATTGGGTTCAATTATGTCTCCACGACCCACAAACAATTGAGTGAATGCGAGATTCCAGAGGTTTCGTTATTTGTAAAGACAAAATGCCCTACTTTTGGCATTAGTGATGCGGAAATACAGTAGTATGGGAGTAGGTGGTATTTGAGAGTACTCTAACATTCCGACAAGGCTTATTCGGCTCCGGCCGAGAACTGGCAGAAAGGGTCGTTTGACAACTTAGAAAAGCCCGAAAAGCCCGATGGCTTCTTATTCACTTTTAATGATATGTAAGATTTTTTCCTAATCATTCTGTATGATCATTGCACATCATTTATGCTCACCTTGCAAGGATAGATCTCCATTCTCGTCATAGTAACCCTCTTACATCGGAGGTTGCATCTTGAAAGGTACAGCTTAAAATCTTTCGTAATGTTTTTTGTGAGAAATCGCTTTCGTCTTAGCGGATGACTATCATATTTGTATTTGGAGATGAACGGCGCTCACATCGGGCTAGTTAATGAAGTGGTGAATGAGGAACTCCTTTGTCATAGAATCTATGAGAACCAGTCTCTGCAAGAAGTGGTCACAGAGTACATTCAGGATATCTTACAAGTGATCATTTTCAGAAGGATAATACCCACTATACAAGGTCTATTTAAAGCAAAAATGTCTCAATATACTTGGCGAGCCAAATTCCCTGATCTGCTCATATTGAGCATGTCCGGGACAATCTAGTATCTCACTGCGGAATATCAGAGATTTTTCCAAGAATTACAGAAAGCTTGACAAAAATCTGTCACGGAACAAGATAAGTTTTGTTTGATCCTAAGTCACGCCGATATAATTAGTATAACAATAAGAGATGGCTTTACTAGATAGTAATCTGCAACATTTCAGTTTCAACTCCTTTAGAATAACTTTTACTGTGATATTTTTTTCAATTTTTTAGTTTCCATCCAAATTGCATACTTTCATTATGATGATGTAGGTGATGAATATGTGATAAAAATGTATATTTTTGTAAAAGAATGTGTAAGTAAACTTTAAAACAATAATTCTGAGAAGATTTTTGAAAATGTTGCAAATATCTGCGATGTTAAATAATATTCCGGAAATATCGTCAATTAAATTTCCTTATTTTTCTTGAAATAAATCACCAAACATGCACAATTTTAAATTAAAAATAAACATATTTACATTTAAATGAGGAAATAAGACTTGATTTAGATATATTCTCTATACATAACCACGGGTCCCCACGCGGGGGAGTCACGGCGCAGACTGCGCCTTTGAAATTTTTGGCGGGGGTTCAAGAAAATCAAAAAAAGAGTAAATTTTTTTTTTGGTTGTTCACTTGGAGAATCCTTTTTTTTTCTGTTGATTTGGATAATCCAAATAAATTTTGGGCCCTAATGCAAATGTGGGTCAAGCCCTCCCCCCCTTCCGCCCCCTCCGTCAGATCTTTAAGAGGGGGTGAGCCATAAGATGTAGGTGGGGGGCGGGGCACCTCTGTCATAACAAAATAGAAGATTACCGTCAAAACTATTTTCAGCATTTAACCAGAATGGATGAAAATCGCTTCCCAAAATTAGCTTTGCAATAAAATCGTATTAGAAGACTCAACATAGACCGCCCTCGTAAAGATGGTCTGTTGCTTCGGACAGGCCAGAAGACCTAATCCTTGATGATGATGACCACTATCGTTGGTTTCTATTGGTCTGGAGTCCTGTTAAGTGTTTCCTGATTGAACCAATGATCCTGTTTCCTGTTTTTGGTGTCTTTCCTCATGATTGTAATTTTAATTGGATTTAAAATTGGAGCCTGGCTTATTCTCTGTATTGCACTCAATAAAGGCCGAAGGTGCGAAATCAATATTGGCTTTAATGTAAATACATAAATGTAATGTAATGAAATGTAATATATTTAAATATTTATAATTATTTTCATGTTAAATTGTGCGTGTTTGATGACTTATTTAAAGTATATTTCAAGCTTGTTAAATGCTTTTACTTAGATTCGTTATTTTTCATTTAATTTTAACTGTTTGTACATTAACGACAATGATACTTAGCATTTAATGTTTGCAACACCACTTAATAATTTAAAGAGGAAAAAGTAATAAAACAAAAAAGGATTCAAAATCCGATTATAAGACGATTTACAAACGTTTACCTATCGACTAATTTAAATGCTAGAACTCTCGGTGCAACGGA
>JAFIDM010012231.1:99370620-99425639 GCA_023159025.1 Thereuonema tuberculata
TGATAATTCATCTAATAAGAAAAAACGTAGAAAGCTGTGGTAAAAAACATCATTTTCAGCACAACAGTTTATGTCCTATTGCAATATCTCTAATGCAAATGGCTTTTGAACAAAAATCAAAGTTTTTCTTTAGCAGGAAGAAATAAAGTAGCAAAGATATAATTTTTTTTTTTAATTGTCGTTATTATATTGTTTCTTTCTCCCACATTCAAATTGAATTCCTCTTCTAGTTCGACGTAAACATTTACTTTATATAGAAAGAAGTAGAATTTTATTGAAATATAATTCAAAACATTGAAAAAAAAATGCCTTTTGAGTCGAGCTGATACTCTCGGACGGCCGTTTCGAGCTTGTTAATCTCTCCTCAGCCAGAGCTAATCAGCCAAAATCAACTAATCAGCTGAAATGGAAAACAATAACGAAATCAAAATAGAGTTATCATTAATGTTGGCGAATGACGATAAACATACAAATTTCAAATTAAATAACTTTTAATAAAACAAGAATAATTCAAAAAAGTATTTAATGAACTATGAATAAATCAAAATTGTTATATGTATAACACCTTTTAAAATGTGTGTGTGGTAAATATTTGGGTTATAATATGTAATATTTTCACCATATTTCCATAATATATTCTTCTATATAGTAAGCGAGAAAGTTTGCTTATTTGTTTGTCTAGAAACAACGTCGCCATTTCACAACGGAACGTTATCAAATTTGGCACGGAGGTTCAAATGCATCCCAGAATAATGAATGAACAACAAAAACCCGGATCAGGATTAAGAGATGTAAACTGGGAAGCGGGGAATTTCTTGAAGGATAGGCATATCTTCTGAAACCTCTTTAGTTGGAAGCACGGAATTTGACAGAACTGTTCTTTGTCAAATCGATATTCGGGAACGAAGGGACGAAAACGGGAGGCGGGGGCAAACTTTCTTCAAGGGTACGCCTTTCTCTGAAACCGCTTCAGTTGAGAACACGAAATTTGACATAAATGTTCTTATGTCAAAATCAAATCGACGAATTTTCCATATTCGCACCATACGGGAAGGGGAGGCGATGCACCGATTTCTTTGCACCACGCAGAAGCACATGATTGATTCAACTGCACACATATCCGATTAATAAATTTGACTTCAATATTGTACTGCATGTACTTTTTAGAATTTAAACATTAATTAAGTTTAGTTCTAAGTTTCGGTTTTTAGTTAATTGATATAATTTGATTTTTTGAATAAATGTGTGACGTAAAACTTTTTTTTTTCAGGTGCGAAGCGATTGTACGGCTAGTAATTTATGTAGCCTATTTGTAGTGCAAATTTGGTTTGTTTGTTTTTTATTTATATACTTTTTTTTTTTTTACTTGGGTTTCTTTTCCTTAACTGTGATTATTCCTGGATTTTTAGGAGCGAAATATTCGTTGTTTTAAACCATGTTATTTTTTTCTAGTCTTCTGATACAAGTATCAGAAGAATTATAATCCCGCTTTGTCTGCCTGTGGACTGGTATCATTAGCGCAACAATCACCACAATCACATTAATCGCAACAATTGCGCCTTTTGCATTCGCAACAATCACATTTATAATACATCTCAACAATCATCCCAATAACCGCGACAATTTATGTACAACTGGGAAAGTTTCGAAGTGATCTTACAATTTCAGTTTCTTTCTCATCCACGTCATTGTAACCCGTACGAAGAACGGGGATTTTCCAAATTTTACATATATATATTAAGAATTTATGGAAGTTGAAATTGCAAGAGAAGAAGAAAATTATAAATTGAAAAGACTTTCAAAAGTCTTTCGAAAGTCCGAAGGCAATGAATGATAGGAAAGGTAATTAAATTAAAAATGAGAACGTTCTGAATAGGTTCTTTTTTTTTAGCAAACAGAATACAGAGATCCTTCAGTATTCATTCTTTGAATTCCTTCTTGTTTCTTGTTTATTTTGTCATCTCAGTCAATATTTAATTCAGTAAATATGAAGTATCTGAAAGACAGCTTTCTTTCTCGTTGTAAGTTTAGTAAACATCATTTCTTGTTAAACAACAAAGGGTGATACCAAAATGTTTATCAAGTGACATCCTGGAACAGCTCTTCGGAAGCGTAATGGTGCCTCAAAAAAAAAAAATGGACAGTAATGGCGCACTGCTGGCACATGAATTTTCTCACTAATTTTTCATTACTGAGTTTTTTACTGTCCATTTTTTCTTTTGAGGCACCACTGCGCTTCCGACGATCATCATTTCTTGTGTTTGGATTACTTTGTAAATAATAAAAAAAGATAAGCAAATATCTGGATGAACTTTAATATTAAAAACTTTTTTCCGAAGGACTGACCAAGAAAAATCATGATTTTTCTGCTTTAATTACAGCTGTGCGCCGACTACGGTTGTTTGTACTTGCAACGGCAGGCCCCATAAATAAAAAATGTTTAAAAATAAATGTAAAAATAGTAGCTAAGACAACAAAAAATAAGAATGTTTATGAATGCTATTATAGTTGCTTAAAAACTGAAATTTAAACATTAAAAAAGTCTTTAAAAAAACTGGAGATCCAGACCAGGTTCCAGCCTGTTAACAGGCTTTCTTCAGTGAGTGACTAAGAGAGGTTAGGGACCAATGATAGCACTGAATAAGAATACTTGTCCCATCTCTTATAAAAAAAAAAACCAACACACATATGCTTTATTTTTTTGTTTTTCATTTTTTAAGATATAAGTATAGAAGGATTATTTAAAGCTGCTGCCAAATGAGACAGTTATAATGTGAAGAAAGTAAAGATTAATAAGATATAGTACTGCTCTTTTTTGCTAATTTTACAGGTTTCATTATTAACTTCGGAAAAACCCTGCTTATCTTACACTAGTAGAAAATCAATAAGAAGACTTAAGAGCTGTTGCTACTATACCGAATCATGTTCCAAAAATAAAATACATTATTCCGATGTCCTTATGTGGGCCCGGTAGCCGAGTGGGTAAGGGCGCTTGGCTGCGGGTTGGAGGTGGAGGGTTCGATTCCCGGCCTCGGCGGAGGACGGGAATTTTTCCACGCTTCTTTCTCCTCCAAACGGGCCCTAGGGTCTACCAAGCCCTCTATAGAATGGGTACCTGGTTTCTTTCCCGGGAGTTAAAGGCGGGCGAGCGACGGGGCGACCTCCCGTCCTCAACTTTGTCCCGTAGGTTCTGAACACTGGAGCCAACCCTCCAGTTGCATTGCGCGGTCCTCTGGGCCTGATCGCAGCTTTAACTTAACAATGTCCTTATAGTTAGTTGGAAAACAATCATCGAGTCAAAAAGTTTAAAATTCCGGAATTCACTATTATGCTCACTTTGACGATCAACTAATAAGGTTGTATCTTACATTTTAGGGGTTATAGGGGGTCTTGTTTTTAACTTTATTTTTAATCTTTTAATTGCTTGAGCATTTGAGAAAAAAACCAAATAGATGAGGTTTTGAAACGTTATTGAAGCGTTTTTTTATATTATTCGTATATATTATTTCTCAAAGATGTTTCTGTGTCGGAACGCCATAACTTCCTTAATACTTCATCAAATTCAATGATTGAGACATCATCTTGAAGATTACGGTCTCCGCTAATGACGAAAAATAAACAAATTGTTTAAAATTAATGTTTTCGTTTAAAAACTTTATTTTAAAAACCTTTTTATAAAAATGTAGATTCGCTTTAACAGAAGCGATTTGATCTTTCGAAAGCGAAACAGCATTTCAAATAATTCTATAGCGCCGTAAGCTTCAAATATACCCTTTTTTGAATAAAAATGCACTTTAAAATGATATTTCATCGTTTATTTAATAAGAACAGATAAAAAAACAAACAAAGATTTATAGTTTAATAAAAATAAACCATCTATTGACATTGTGTTTAACTAACATGCAAGATAGCTGTTGGATTTATTTATTATTTCTCAAAGTTGTTTTTTTTTTGTTGGGAATTATTCGCACGGGTCAACTAGTTTATTTTATCTTAGTTTACTTTTAGAATTGAATTGCGTCGATTAAGTAGATTTTATCAAGTTTAAAATTTATTATTGATTACTTTGAAGGTTATTAGTTTATCAACTTAAAACTCTTAAATTGTATTTAATATCTCTGCCGTGCTGCCACCGCAGTAAGTGTATTTCCCAAAGGTGAAAAATGTTTAAAAGTGCCTTTTCAACTTTGAGATAATGCCTGACTTCTGAACCCTGCCTCCTCAAAACCCGTGAAGAGATGTCGACTTTTTTTGTTTCTTATTTGTAGTTAAATCAAAGCTTTGAAATCTTTGTGGCAAAAGCTGTAAAAACAACGTCAGCATAAGGGTCAGATTAGAAAAAGTCAATAAGTGGAAATTTCTATCAGCCGCCATTTTGAAACGAGTGATCCGATTTGGTTGAAATACAATAGCGGCCGAGTCCTTAAAGGTATCCAGCACCCATTAAAGTTTTAGTTAAAAGCTCACAATTTACAGGAGTTATCCACATCAACACTTTGGGATCCCCAACCCCCCACTTCTAATGCCGGCCTCCTTAAAACCTGTGAACAGATTTCGACTTTTTTTTTGTTACTTATTTGGAGTTAGACTAATGCCCTAAAGGATCAAAAACTTTTGTGGCAAAAGCTCTAAAATAAAGTGGTTATAAGGTTTTGAAGATAGGAGAAATTGTCAAAAAGTGGAAATAAATATATTTATATCTTCTTTGTTCAGATAGGGTTGAATGCAATAGTGTATTTTTCCTTGGACAATACACTAATAAGAACAGTTAAACACAATAAGGAAGGAAAAGAAAACATATTAGAAGAGGGGAGTGAATTTATTATTAAATCATGAAGAAAGGATAAAGAAGGGTATGTAAGACGAATAGAAGCATAAAGTATTATTAAAGCATATTGAGGATATTAAAGTTGAGCATAAAATAGAGCATATTAATACTAGTGTTCGAAAAGTGATTGAGTTATAACATTGTTTAGGGTAGGTCAATTTAAGGAAGAATCCAAAGAAAGGAGGTAAGCCTCCCAGGCTTTACTTCCTCTTCAGATTTTTACCTAGCTATTTTGTATCCTAAATTCAGATCCGGTGACTTAAAGTATAAATCTGCAGGGTACCAAGGGAGTAAAAATTAAATGAATAATTAAAGTTTCTGAAAGAGAACGACGATCTTGTGGCAAATCCATAAACCACTTCCTCTACTTAGGTAGGAACTTTTTAAATTTGTTATAGAAAAAGTTTTGCATTTAATTTACAGAACGAGAAAATAAAGTAAATTTTAAAGCAACTAACACAATCTTTACAAGAGCAAATTATGGATCTAATATATTAAAACATCAGATCTACGACTATAGAACACACAAACATAATAAGCTTTCTCTTCTCTTGTAGGTTTATTTAATTAGGGTTGCGCAAAACAATCTAATGTTACCCTAATGTTATGTATGATAAACATTTTAGAAGAGTTTCCAAATGATTGTAAGTTAAATATAAACTTATCAAAACAAATATCTTTATTTCTAAAAATGCGAACAAATTTGCGAAGAAGGAAAAGTGGTCCTGGAAAGGGAAAGAAATACAAGTTAAAAATAAAGATTTATATTTAGAAAGATGGTTTACTTCAAAAATTTACTAAAAGAAAATATAAAATATAAATTAGAAAAAGATACGACCGCAGCGGGCAAATTAATTATAGTATGTAAAAAAAATAAAGTTAACAGAATGGGATAAGTTAAAATACAGTATATATTTAATAGTATGATAAGATATGGGATGGAAAATGATTGATGGACAATTAAATTAGAGTTTGATATAATAATTTATTTATTTATTAAAGTTATTTTTTGCCTGGATAGATCAATGCAAGGATATATTATTCAAAAAGAATTTGATTTACATTCGATAGAGATAGATTGTAAAAAAAGAGCATTCACATATATAGAAAAAAAATCTAGCAATATAGAGAAGAAAGTACATGAAATATAAGACAAATACGCACGAGACTAAAAGTTCACTGATCTGTTTTTGGAAATTATGATACCGGGAATCCGAAATAGCTACCTTGGAGTCCCGATATCATAATTTTCAAAAACAGATCAGTGAACCTTTAGTCTTGTGCGTTTTTGTCTTATATTTCATGTAATTACACCCAAAACTTTTGTTATAGAGAACGTAAAACTTTTATTATAGAGAAGAAAGGTTACCATTAATATTTTCAAGAAATAGTAGGATTAGCAACAAAAAAAAAAAGGTGAAAAATGCAAAGGGTTAAGAGAAGTAGAAAAATCTTTCATTGAAGTAGGGATAAATTTAGAAAATAATAGAAGGATGGATATAAATTACTGGTTAAAAATTAGAATAGAAATTATTAAAAGAATGACAGAAATAAATTGGCAGTTAAATTATAATAAAATTCAACTTTCTCAATTTAATGAACACTATCTATATCGACAAACTCAAATTGAAGGTTTCTATTATTTGTTAAAATACACACAATATAATTGCTTAAAAAATATTTACAATAAAATAAGGTGGAGTTCAATTTGTGAAGCAAATAAATATTGACTATATGAAGAAGAAAATTTATGTAGATTAGGTTGTAAAATAAAAGAAAATTGATCACACGTAATGACTGTAAAAGTATGAGAGAAGAAAGAAAAAAACTAGAATTCGAAAATATATTAAATAAGAGAGCATAAGAGAACATGGTGGTATTATATAAAACCCCAATTATTATATAATAACACCAATAGATGTAGGCTTAAATGTAAATATTTGTAAATATGTTTTAAATTTTGTGAAAAAAGGAAATTTACTGGATAAAGAAGAACAGCTACGAATTTTGTAAATTAAAGAAGAGAAGAAATATATCGACAATACTTACCTCCTGGTACCAATTCTTATTTTACTTGTGGAGAGTAATTTACTTACACAAGTTATTATGATACTAATGTATTTTAAATGATAATATAATAAACTAATTATATATAAACAACCAAATGTTATTCTATACAAATTTATGAAGTATTTTACTATTTGTGATTTATTTATTTTCTTAAATTGTAAGTACTGTAAAATATTGTTAAAAATTATTTTGCAGTTTTATAAAAATCTGTGGAATACATATGAAAAGAAGCGAATGAATGTAAAAGTATAGCACATTATGTTGCCAGCAAAGTAATTTCTTTCACAATACAAATGAAACAGATCATTTTAATAATATCTCAAGATTAGAATCATTTTTTTGCTGATTTTTGTTGATTTTTATACTAAAATTACCACAGCGCAAAATACTTTAATCTCGATCTAATGTTGTAAATTTCAACACAGAGAATTATTTCTTCAATATTTCTTTCATTTTGGATTACAGGCCAAATATTCAGATCCTGACCCTGAATTCTTGAGAAATATAAAAAATCTACATTAACATTTTATTATTATTTTTTTTTTACTCCTGTGAAAATCTTACTACAAAAAAGTAAATAGATTTAGAGTTTTAAAACAAATACTTTGTTCAATTCTATCAAAAGTCAATGAGAATTTTTTATTAACTCTTCGATCTTTTGCTTCAGTCTGATAGCCAAGTGTTAAATTCTTCTTTTATATTGCCATAATAATGGAAAGTTATAAAAAAATATTATAATGTTTTATTACGTTATCAATCCTTGCAAAAATTTTACAATTTGCCAATTTTTTTATCTTTTGTAAGAATATTTGTGCTTTTTTTAAAAAACATACTTTTTCTTTTTTGCTATTTAATGAAATCTTATATAAGTTCTGCGTTTTTTATTTAAAACTTCTAAAGAGTCCTCCAGTAATAAACTTTGATGTTCGAAATCCATTAGCTTTCAAAGTTTGTCAATTTATTTTCTCCTTTTTTTTAAAAAAAAAAAAATATTTTGGGATAACTTGCTTTCAATCCCAGTGATTTAAGTTTCTAATTTGGCTCACTTCAAAATATTTATGTTGTAGTCGTTGACAGACGTTAGCATACTTTAACATATCGCATCGTAAAGGTTCTTTACCTTGGCTCTTTAACTTGGAGAAAGATTCCGAAATTCTTGCAGACTTTTGAAATGGATTTAAAAAAGCGGTGAGACTTCATTTTAGAAAATCCAGACGCATAATTTGCCTATGGAAGTTATTAGATCATTGACGGAGCCGTCCTCTATTCTTGTAAAGAGCAAGGGACTACTTAGAATCTTTGAAAAGAAAATCGTAGCAAAAGAAGAATCATTGCTAGCAAAGATTAAGGTATTTCAAATTTTGGATTGTCGTCTATAAAATGGAAGTCCAGAGAAGGAATCTTCAAACTTCAGAATTGCTTAAATTATCAATACTTACAAAAAGTTCAGATGTAATTTTTTTAATTTTCAATTTTTTTAATCGAAACTTTTAGGAAAATTACTATATTGTTTATAATTAACGAATTTACGATGCCACAAAAGTACGCTGGAGAAATATTAACAAAAATGAATTTTTGAAATCTTTAAAGTTCATTCAGGATTTCACAACTTCAACTGATTTGGTTTATCTCATCAACGTAATTTATCCAATTAATCTTTTATGAATTAAGATTCCTCCTTACAAAATGGATTTTTGCGTCGTGAATTTTTACGTGCGCTGAACATATCTAATTGATCCAAGGCAGGTATGCAGGCTTTATTTCTGTTCAATAAAAATGGATTTTTCTCATTGATTATTTGCAGCCCTTTTTTTTTTATTGTAAAAGTGGTCCAATGTCATCTAATTGCATTCGTAATCTTTATGCAAAGAGAAAACAATCCGATTTGCATAGACACCAGTTACGCAGCCAACATCGGGCTATAAATAATCGGAGTTAACTGAGAACGTGTTATTAGCAACAACTCGCGATGACGATGTCTTTACAAGAACATGCGTTGATGGTCAAGTTTTATTACGAAAGTCATGGTAATGATATAGCTGCGATTCGTGAATTTCGACGGGCTAAAAAAGTACGCTGTGAACCGATGTCACCACAAGGTGTGAGAAATATGGTTAAAAGATTTGAAAAATCCGGATCTTTAAATGTGCAACGTGGAAGCGTGAACATGAAAGTGCATCGGTGATACCGTGATTGAAGATGTTGCCACATCAATCATTCAGCAGTCGTTGGAGGATGCGGAAGGTTCAGGTGGTGTCTGAGACGCATCACGACAATTAGATCTACCCTGGAGCACAGTTAGAAAAATCCGAGAAACTTAATTCATTTTTTTTTAGCTTTTATGTATGTATGTGTGTGTGTTCTTTTAGCGAAGTTTAATGAAAACCAAATAATGTTGTGCTTTTAAGATACATAAATAAATTAATAAATTCCTTCAAGACTACAACATTATGGCAATATTTCGTTTCGTTTCCAAGACTTCTTCGCAGCCTATGTTTAAGAAGGAGGGAAGTCTCCTCTTAAAATTAGGCAGTGAAGAAGTCTTGGAAACGAGACGAAATATAGCCAAAATGTTGTAGTCTTGAAGGAGTTTATTAATTTGTTATTTAATAAATGTTGTGCTTTATTCTACAGTCATTGAAAACAAATAGGATTATTAAATATTAAAATCGTTGAAAACCGTTATTTCATCTTTTAATTCATTAATAAACTAAACTTATCAAAGCAAACGACTAACAATGAAAAGAAACTATGTAACAAGTGACATAAATATTCTGGTCGCAGTGCTTGGCTTCTCTGCCACCCATATTCACTACATAACAAAACATAACATAAATATTATTATCCACTCTCTATTGTTTTTCCGTCTTAAACTTTAACAAAATTAAACAGTAACTAAAACTATTCAAAGTAATTACCACTTTATTAAACTAAAGAGAGATACCAAAGAGAGAGATATAAGGGAAAGACCCCAATTATGACCCCACCTCTAAATATGGCCCCCTCACGTATGTCGCGTGATACGTGTTGAAATCTGCCGGACACACCTGAAACTAAGTCAGTGCGCTTCTATCAGTGAGTAGTGGCCGTTACGAAGACAACGTGTTTGTATTGTGCTCTTCTTTTACCATTGAAATTACTTGGGAAAGGTGAGTTTTTTACACACACATATTAATAATATTATTGTCATATCTAAATATTATACTTTAAAGACGTAAATTTTTCTTTAAGTCCTCTCTGTACTATAATTTCACAAACTGCAGTTTTCCTGTTAATACCCACCATGTGTTCAATACTATCTTCAGCCATATTGTAAAGTTAGTGTTCTCTAAATATGGCCCCTTACAGGAACCCAAATATCTCAACAGATGATGCAGCTGCTGATGATGATGATAGTGGCGAAGAAGATGCCGAATGTCCCATTTGTAAGAAATGTTTCTCAGAAGACAACAAAGGTCAAAAATGGATTCGGTGCACTAAGTGCTTTGTGTGGAGTCATGAAAGGTGCAATGGAAAAATTACAAAGACATTTATTTGCATTATTTGTGTAAAGCAGTAAAACAAAATCCATTAGGAATATTTAACTGGGTACCATTTTTAATTTGTAATATTATGCATATGCATTTTTCGAGTAACATATTGAAAAATATAAATTTTTTTGAGTTAATTAACTATGGGGCCATATTTGGAATCAGTTTTAGTTGTTCAGCAAAACCTCTCATTCTACAAAAATTCCACTTTAATTACTCGAATTATTTGCAAATAACTGGCACTACCCATCGATAGAGCAATTTCTAGATTATATGTAGTATAATTTTCAAAGTTTTATCCTGGTTAGATCGCTCTTCTTATGTAAAAAACAAAAAGGGGGCCATAATTGGGGTCTTTCCCTTATTAACTATTTTGCTTCTGATTGAAAGCATTTACATTTATTTGTTTTGAAAGACTTGTAGAAATAAAGTACAACGTTGTTTAATTTTCATTAAACTTTGCTAAAAGAACTTTGAAATTTATTTTTTAATACAATGATCAAAAATAAACTTTTAATAAAAGTTCTAAAAATATGAAAGAGAAAAATAAGAAAGAGAAAAATAAAAATAAGAAAAATAATTAATTTTCATTATATTTTTTATTTATTTTGATTTTACGATAAATTTTATTCTTAGAAAGCTGTTGAATAGAAATTATTCGATAAAAACTTATTGATTATAGGTCAACCTCCATTAAAGTCGTATAATAATAACATAAGTATAGTTTATAAAACGTTTTTTCCTTGTCTGCACCTTGGCTATTTAATAGCACAGCACTGCTTCATCTGAGTAGCGACATAACCTTTATTACTCTCCTGCAATGATTGATTAATTCATTTTCGACTCATTCGACTAGTGAATAATATTAACTTATGTTAGGTCAAAGAAGGATATATTACTAACGGCCTATTAAGGCTGCGTTGTAGCCTTTTTTTATAATTTTTAGGGCTGTTTTTGAACTTAATTTAGGAGTTAAGGGATTAAGGCGAACAATAATTATTTTTAAAACTAGAATTGTAACGGAAGTTTAATCAATAAACTTAAAGAAAAATTTTTAGATGCTGAATAGCAAGAGTGGAAATAATCAATATTTAATTGAAATCGATCAGAGTGCTACCAACGTGACATGAACTCAATGGAACAGAAACGTGTCTAGAGAAGTGGTATGTTATGCAGTCTGTACTTTCCTATACTATTCTCTGCAACTTCAGAAAGTAACGCTGAACCCTCTGAATAACCTACCTCAGATTTGTTTGATGGAAGCAAGTAATGAGGTTAAAACAGTTAGAGAAATATGGAACATTGTCTCCTTTAAAGAATTTGTATTTATTCATTGTAACGTATAGTTTTGTATTGCAGAACTATATAAGAAATGAAGCTGTTTAGACTTAGAATTTGGTGACTAACAAGGGTTATAGACTACTCGGTTTAGAACTTGATGGAAACTTACATCCCGGTTAAGGATGATGAGGATTTTTTCCACGCAAATTCATATCGGTCATTAGCGACACCGAGGAACCTGATATCACTCCACTTTAGTTTGAGCTAAAAAAGATTGGACATGATGCAAATAATAATGCATTATAACTGATCATGACAACTTATCTAATTGAAGAAGAAAATAGGAATAAAATTTTAAAAAACGGAGCAGTGATCACGTGTAACAATAGCTCATCAGTCTTCTTCATCTGCATGCAAAACATATGTGCGATATTGAATAAATATCATCCTAGAATAATGTCACACATTCAGAACGGGATTTCGCAAGTTCTTGAAGATCTATACATCGCTTCTTCCTGAATGGAAAATATAAGATCAGAATTGAGCAGGGGGGGGGGGTCAAGCTGCTAATTGACAAGGGGGTGTCCTTATGATATTTTTCTTTTCACCTTTCTACAGATGCGTTGAAGGAGACGATATTTCATAATTACATTATTTCTCTGGATGTTCACTGAGATCCAATTTACTGCTGTTGATGTCTATAATGAAGTTATGTCTAGTGTTGAGAACTATTTTGTAGTTTATTCAAGATGGTTTCAGATTACTAATGTTATCAGATTACTAAAGTGTCTGGAAGCATTCTATGTTCCTGTTTTGAAATTATACACACGTAAATTAAATTTCTATATTAAATTTATGAAATATGAATAAAAAAAAATAAATTTTTAAGTTCAACTTTGTTAAGAAGCCTAAATCTAAGACTTCAAATGACAATAGTATATCACCTTCAACAATTTTCCCTTGCTTCAATGTATGCTGATGTTAAATTATTTTCTTATTGTTCTTACTTCTTACTCCCCATTTCCTTTGAAGGCTTATTTCATGTTGAATTTTTGGAAATTCTCTATTCAGTTCGATTTCAAACGAAGGCAGTTGTCGCATTTTATCGTAGATATGTTCTTTCAAAATAGAGCTTAGTGTTCTTGGTCTCTTATGCCTTTTAGGCAATTGATTCTCACTCAGAAATCCCTGGATTGACAAATATAGAAATAAATTGAAGCATATTAATACATATAGTAGTCTACATGACAAACAGGATTTAATTGTCAGAAAATAGTTCAGTTAACCTAATACAGAAGGACCTTGATAATCCGGCTTGCTCGTGGATCCGTGAATGCCAGATTATCAAATATGCCGGATTACCAAGGCCATTTTTAAAACCCTGGTTTAAACAAGGATATATAAATAAAAACTACAGTTTTAACATACAAAAACGATTAATTGTTATTTAGTAAACACATTACTAAACACATTACACATTAGGATTGGGCTGATGAGTCCGTAGAAGGACGAAACGGCCGTACCCAACTCCTCTCCTAATAATTGAATCGGAAAGGCACTTTCTATTTGATTCAGGTGCTATAAAGGAATTCTATATTATTTTTGTGTGCCTTGCTTTATTTTACACCATAAAAACTCAATTAACAAAATTCTATTAAAAAACTCGGATAACTACACAGAAATTACTAAATCTTATCTTCCCTCTTATCTTACAATTGAATTACCCTCGCTGTAGATTAACAAAACAGAACACGCGTTCTTTTTAGTTAAACTAGTTGTTTCACTTAACTCATTTAACTGGATAATAGAAAGCAACTTATAATTTTACCTCGTTAAACGTATCTTTTTATTGTTATTTATAGTGGTAGTTTTAGTCCGACAGCATAGTGTATGATAATTTTCGTATAACTTCTTAAAAAATACAATAATGCTTTAGTTTTAGTACATCAGGGAGAAAAAATCTGGCGACCATGCGTGCCGGACTATCGGATCTGCCGGATTATCGAATTCCGGATTATCGCGATCTTACTGTACAGAAATTTTCGCTCATTTACATGAATCAAATGACGGAGGATTGTCTCAAGAAAAAGAAGACTTCATTCCATGAAAAAGAAGACTTCATTGAAAGTTAATAATGATATTTTATCCCATTTCTCGATCTCGACAGTTGATCAACAGTTCTAGGTCTAAAGATTGCCCAGATCATGGAAATGTCAAAAGCAACTGTGGGATACATTATTCATCAGGATCATCTATTTGAATCCAAAGGCAGGACAGGATGGTTCGTGTTAAGAAAACATTTTCCAAAGGGTAACTTTTTACCGTCGGGGACGGTTAACCCTGCGTTGAGGTTTTGGGTGGGCAAGGTTCATACTGCCTAATACCGAGAGAACATTTTGAAACCGTTTTACCGTACTGAAATTCCTAGACTATGCGGTGATTATAAGAATATGTACATCCATCAATACAGCCTCGTCTCAGCGTCTCAATGTTAAAAAATAAAAAAATCCACAAAGAACTGAGAAAACTATGATTTTTCTATCTCTCCTGTCTTGAACTCAGAACACATTCTTCACAAATCGCTTTAATTTCATCAAATTATGAAAGAGATATGGATGCGAAACAAATGAAATTATGGAAGCACAAGTTTCAAGAATCGATGACATAATCCGATTGATAGCTCTAAAAATTGCAAAATTCTGTGTTACGTTGTATTTCATACACGAATGCACGAAAAAATAAATTTCACGTAATACTGTAACGAGAAGAGCAGATAAAAGGGAATACGTTTGAAAATGTTACTCGTAACCCTTCTCGTAGCATATATACAGTATATTGTCTGCTTATCTCGAAACTAATAAAATAAAATCAAATTTTAGAGAAATTTGAAGCAAATAAAATTATGGAACAGCAATTTGAATGACTAATGACGTAAGATGCTTGCAGACTGTTAAAAAAGTGGAACTGCAAATCATTCTTGGTGACTCATTCATTATACAATAGTTATGCTCACACACACTACATATTTATTATCTGCACGGTGAAAGATGAACCTCCCAGAATGAAACCCAGATTATAGATTGATCTTTCCTGGCTTTTCGTTAACTTTGAAATGGAAAAGAAAATGGCGGTTGATGGTTCACAGTCAACATTTCGACGACTTATTGAACGCAAGTAAAGGCAGCGGGCAGCAACGATGTCACTTCGTTCAAGCAAAACAGATCGGTGATTGACTTTTTTAAAACGAAATCCTAATTTCCTCAGAATCACACGCATACTTGTTGACTGACCTGTAAATTGAATACGTTTCCTAGCTTCGGCGACAATCGTCCTCACTGTCGGCAATTCCTTCTTGATATGCATATCAGCAGCAATTTGACGAATGACGTAACAATCAAAATCGTCAGGCGAACTCTTTGGAGCCAAACGAGGCCTTTTTCCATTTGAATGTTAACGAAAAGCCAGGAAAAGTCGACCTATAATCTGCGTTACATTCTGGGAGGTTCATCTTTCACCGTGCCGATAATAGGGTTTGTTTGAGCTGCCATCTTCTTGAGTTCGCTCATTAAGACACAGATACAAGATTCTTTGATCTCTATGCTCTTGCTTCCATTTTTTGAGTAACATTAATCAAAAAAATTTGCTTATATACTTCTATCACGAAATTTAATACAGTAATTTCGTTTCTCGTACTGCAATTATCTCTATTTTCTTCTATCACCTTATAGTACTATTGCTTGTTGTGTTATAAAGCTATTACTTATTAATTAAGAAAAATAAATAGACTGGGATTTTTTTTTAATTTTACCAAACATCATCTCTTAAACCAGATGGGTTCTTATTCGTTTAATTAGGCGAAGTATCGGAAGTCGCAGGTGATCCAATTATCTGTGATCACACGCGCAAGACCAATTCATCCTTTAATTTCAATAAAAAGAAAAAGGAAAGAAGACAGAGAAATAATGGCGCCACAGCAGCATTTTTGCAAAAATGCAAATGCCTTTAGAGTCTGTAGAACAATTTTTATCCACTAAAATGCTAATCAAAGCTTTTAAATATTGTTTATAATTATTTTAAGTAAACGTTTAATTAGATATAGAAAGAAAAAAACGTTTTGAATAATAGAATCACTCTTCATGAACTGAGACTTCAGTTTCAGAATTTAATCTTTTCATTATCTGTATTAGAGCTACTTTATCATTCAGCGAACAAGTTCAAAAGACGATTCTTGTGAAATTTTCAAGCTTAAGTTTGAAGATCAAAACTAGAAATGTGATTATGATGCTTAATATGGATAGCACGTTTCTCTTTTTTATCAGTCAAAATTTGAATTATAAATATCCATTTTAGAATTTTTGAAATTACATTTTAGAAATATGAATCGCGCTTTCAGATATAAAGACAAAGATATTAAATAGTTATTAAGATTGTTTTTTATTAATATGTAATTAGGAATAAGAATAATTTGTATATTTTTGAAATTAACTGGAGTAAGAATCTTTCAAAATTTCAAATAATTTAATCAAATTTAAGCATGATATCCATTCCGTTAAACACTTGTTAAAGTCTGCACTTTTCGAACCAAGCAACAACAACAAAGAGATTACAATTCTATTAAAAGCATTACACAAGGATTCTAAGAATAAAATTCTATTTAAAGCTTATTTACATTAAAAGGCTACTGGTTTCGTCTGAAGTTGAAGATAGCATTAAAAATTAGTTAGGCTGCTAATTGTTAATGATATCTGCAACTTCAGACGAAACTAGTAGCCTTTTAATGTCAGTAAGCTTTATATAGAAATTTATTCTTAGCAGTTGTGTGTAATGTTTTTAATAAATTTAACTTACTGGACATACATAAAAACGCACTACGGAAAAAGTATATTTCTTCAAAAGCCTCGATCGATGTCCTAAAATAGATTACAATTTATATTCCTTTTGTTTTTATCTTATCAGAAATTAGCAATGCATAATTCAAATATTAAAGTTAACTTTTATATTTTAAGTAATTATTTTTCTTATTACGGGATGAAATGTGTATCTTAGTTTCCATGAACACTGAATGTTAATTGTAATTTATGTTTCCCCAGTGTTTCAAAATGAATATATCAGTCGTATTAAATTAATGAAAAATTTAAAAAAATTGATGCTAAGTTCACATTCCACGCAATTACAATTTGTTACTTAATTTATCCACATTTACCGGACATATTATTTTGTTTACCATTTTCACTTTTGTATCTCAATTGTTCTTAATCGATGTTAATGATTAAAAAAAATTAATATTAAGTGAAAATTGCAATCTTTAAAGCACAGTTCAATGGATAAAACGATAAATAATATTTAATCTTATCTTCTTCTAAAACATCAGGTTCTCCGGTTCTTATAGTTCGAATCTTAATTCCAAAAAATGCTCCAAATATGAGTTTGAAGCAAATGCAACAAAAAGGAATAATATTTGATCGCATGTATCCATTTCATTCAAAAAGTAAAATATAAACCATATACAGTTATTAATTCTTTTTTCAACATTTTTTATCAATGCTAATGTGCCCTAGTCTAAAACTTATTCTTTCGATTAAAAATAACATTACTCGTAAACATTTCTATGAAGAAAAATAAAGGATTAGAACAAAAATATCTCAACAATTCAATTTTAATTTGGAACAAGCCTTTCTTCTTGTTCCATCTGTTCATCGTTATATGGTCAAGATATCTTTCATCTACTACTATACGAAGCAGAAAATATTAGATTTCAGGTTGTTAAATGCAAAATCACTCTGGACATTGGATCTATTAGTGTCGACTAATAGGCCAAATCCCTCTAACTTAAGTTGGTCTAAAAGCTCCAAATGATCCCTTGACTTACGGATTGTTTATTTAAGAAACCACAATTTTATTGATTGGCTACCAAATATCAACTGTTGTAACTTTAATACATATTACATCTGTGTGTATCGAAATTAGGAAACTGCCCCAAGACGACCATTATATTTTTGTCTTTTAAATGATAACATTTCTTAAAACGTTCCTTAGAAATTTCTAAGTTTCTGCAGCAATGAATGCTACTTAAAATATGAGTATGAATTTGGCACAAATTGGATCACAGCAAAAAAACATGGAATACCTCTTTAGTAGTGATATTTAAAAAGTTGGTTTTTAAACATAAATTTCTTGAAAATAATGTACTCTGTAATCAAGAATGACTTGTTAACGAATTTTTTTAGCTTATTTTATTTTTTTTCAAGTTTTAATTATCGCTTAACTAAGTTTAATGATCAAGAATGCGTGACATAAATCTTAATTAAATGGCATCAGTGCATTAATTAAGGTTTACTAGGTATTGAAGTTTCTTTCCGAAACATAAGAAAAAAGAATTAATTACTGAAGCCTTTCCATGCACAAAGTATAAGTCTTTTCCCATTTCAATTTCATTAATTTAATTCCATATGATAAAAATTTGACCAAGCGTGGATTACAACCACTGCTGTCTTCCTTAATAATTTAAATATAAATTTTAAATAATAGCTTCACTTAATTTAGTATCACTATGATGAGATATCTCATAGGAAATGGACTTTTTCTTATTAATTTAAGTATGTTAGAAGATAATATTTTTAAATTACTAAAATCGCTCATGCAAATTTAAATTTAAATTTTTAAAGAAATTTAAAGTTGATTTTTTTTTTGAACTTGTTTAATGTTGATCTAAATCAATGCCGGGATAAGATTCTGGGAATCACATTCTATCTTGTTAGTTTATTAGGCCATTTTTTTGTTAGTAATAACGAAATGTTGTTCAGATGTATTGTCAAATTTTCTTATTCAATACAAGATATAAAAATTTAATTAAAATTAAAAAGAAAAGAAAGTACGATATCTCTTTTATTTGTTGATTTAATGCCTTGTATCATTTGACGGTCCGATGGGAATTTTCGGGTATGACCAAAGCCCAGGAAACGAAAATGAAGTACCAACAGCGAAGTTTGGAGGAGGTGACATTTCTGCGTGAAGGTGTTTTACTTGGAATGACTCAGGGTTCTTGTATCACTGCACGGTAGTGTAAATGCAGAATGGTTTTAAGGCTATTTTGACCAGTGTCTATGTTAAAGACCACTTCGGTGATGGCCATTTCCTTTACCAGCATGATAACGCTCCTTGTCATAATGTGAGGGAATGGTTGGAAGACAATAAGATTCCGGAGAAGGACTGATCTGTCCATACTCCCAACCTGAACGCCGTCGAACACTTCTGGGAGGAGAAAGTCGACTTCGTTCCAGACTCTAATGTCCCACATCACGACCTACAGCGATTCAGGAAGAATGGGCTGTCATTCCTCCAGAACGTTCAGGGATCTGGTGGAAAGCCTCCCCGACAGAGTCAAGGCTGTGATAGAGGCGAAAGGCGGACCTACCCCATACTAATATCCACTACTGTGGAGTGTATCACGGAGGAAGTCTGACTACGGTTTATGTCCGGATACTTTTGATCATATCGAGTACTTTGTAGGTTTGGTTTGTATCATAAGTAAGAACTATTACTTGTATTTTCTTGTCTTTTTCATTTTGAAATACATTTGGCTATTACATACAGATTCTTAATGCAAATTTCATTATGGAATATTATTTTTAGGTGTTAGGTGTTATTTATCATTTTTATAAATTTCAATTGATCAGCTATAGATCTCCTTTTCTCTATTTTTCAGGGTTCGAAAATTAATCTTTAATTTAATCATTAAATGTTCAGTTCATCATTTGCCAATTAACAGATTAGGAATCATCAGTAAATTAGTTTTCCTAGTGTTATGTGATTGTTTAAACAATCAATTTTAAAACTATTAAAATTAAAATATTCTTAAACAATCAATTTTAATTTTATATCTGTTCTCATTATTTATTATTTAGGCAATTTATTTAGATGATTAAGGCAACGAAAAAAATTAAAATATTCTTCAAGAAACAAGCAGTACTATGATGTGAACAAAGCAAAACATGGCCTGGATAGTTATTTTAATGGTAAAGTAGCTTTGAGAAGATATGAAAGATCAAAGTTGATGTGTTAAAGAAAAAAAATTTAAAAAAATCATCCTACTTGTATGGAAAAAAAAGCAAAACAGGCCGTAACTATTATAAACTTAGAACAAAAATAACGTGTAAGCTGTTTCCCATGTATTTAAGTTGGAATATAATTAAATAAAAAAAAATATAGAAGCAAATTTATGTAGACAGCAAATTTATATAGACAGGCAATTTTTGTTCATAGCAATAAAAACAGAATATAGCCTATAAAAATAAATTTCTTCCAGCGTTTATGATGCCAATAAATATTGTCAGTAATCAAGATGTACTTTTTATGGTAAAGTTGAAGGTAAGTCTTTAGACAGACTGATTCCCAAACGAATAATATTTTTAATGACAGATCTTTAAATTGAAATAGAAAAACCAAGCCAATAGAGACAAGAATAAATAAAAACTTCAAGAGGCTACCCATCAAAGAAACCTATAAAAGCTTCAACATAAACTTTTAACGAACGTTAAAATTATAGAAACAAAAAATGATAGAATCCTTAAAAATCAAAATAAATAGAAAATTCAAAATTGACGACAAAAGCACTTTTATTTCATACTAGAATTAAAAAAATGAAATGCAAAAAAATTAATACGACTTAAATACAGAAAGCGTAGAGTACTACTAAAGAAATTCCTATTCTGTTTTTCAAGAAATCAAAGCAAGCATGGAAAAGAATACTAGTCAGAAGAATTTATAGAAAGTAGATTAGCGGTTAAAGAAATATCTAATAAAAGTAATAAGTTAAGGTAATGGAATGTTTAGATACAGAAAATCCTCCTTATCTTATTCTAAACTAAATATACTACATGTTATGCAAGTGATGTCTTAAATATGAACATCATTTCGACAAAATAATAAGGACGAAGTAAAGGATATTAAGGAACAAAATGTGTAATGATTAGTTTAATTGAAACTTTAATTGGCAGTTTCTTATATAATGATCTACGTACATAATGATACATATTTTTAAAGAATAAAAAGCCTGGAACTAAAATCGTTTGACTAAAATCGTTTAAGGTAATTCTCATTGTTTTAAGAATTCCACTGTAAATGTATTTTCTTCAACCTAACACAGAATTCTTTTATTTACAAATCTCAATCTAAATATCTGTTTTATTGAAACTGTTTTTTACTTAATAATGTGGAATAATACTGACAATATTAAATTACACGATATCAGGGTTGTAATTATCAGAATATTTCATTTTCATTGGTTGATATACCTTGCGGTTTGTTTGTTTGTTTTTTTTTAATTTTCAAAGAGTTTCTGAAAATCTCAAAGTAAAGAAAGACTTAACACAGGATATAAAAATTTAAAATACAATCTCTGTATAGATATATTTACATACAATGAGTTTTATATTACATACAATAAAAATTCCCAATCTTCATAGAAAGCATTTTTAAAAAGACAGCAAATTTTCTTACAGAAATTCTATTTTTATTAATTTAAGTTTTAGAGAATGAACACTCAATTGCAAGCATTTTAAAATTTACTTTCAGTTTTGGTTAAAAAATTTTGTTAATTTTCGGTTTTTTAGTGTTTAAGAATGACCAAATTGTGAAGAATCAAACTATTTCTAAAATATTGCTCTAATCTTGCTTTAGACGACTACCAAAAAACAACAGATAAAACTCTGCACTGACATTTACGATTAATCAATTAAGATTTATAATCTTACTATTTTATTTTAAGTATATAGAGAACATACATAATTAAATAAAATTCATGTGGTCAAATCTGAAATCTGGAATACTTATAAAATAATTTTAATCGGAAAAACATGATATAGTTGCAACCTATTTAACAATTTCCTTGGCATGATCCTAAAATTGATGCATATGTATTTCATTCTGATGTCATCAGAAAAGTATTTCCCGAACAACATATAAGCCTGGAGTTCGATTGTACAGTAGTAATACAGGATGGAGGATCTACGTTCAATTCATAGTCAGGAATGTTTCCCTAGGCGTTGTTCTTCTAGTAGTAGTAGTAGTTTTAGGACGAGTGTTAATCAATCTCTATTATCCTTCTGTAAAATGGGGAACTGGTTCGTGCCGTAAGTTAAGGCGGGTGCGAGTTTACTACTGAATTCAAATTACAGTAGTCCCATTGATCATTGGACCGCCCGAACCTCATCTCCAGTGAATCAAGAATCAAACTACAAAGACCTGTGGTAGAGCACTTGACTCAGGGCTGGAGAAGCTAGATTCAAACCTCGGCGGAGCTCGAAGTTATTCCACGTTGAATTCTCCTCCAGAAGGGCCTCCGGATTTCTTTCCTGATGGTTAATCAAAGAAGTTGGTAGATCACCAACTTCAACTTAGTCCCGCTAGTCAGAAAACGCGATAAAAATTCTCACTACCCGAAGGCAAACCTTGGCCTGTTGCGGGATACTTTAATGTTTTTTTTTTAATATTCCTTTCAAGAGTTTTGTGTATACATCATAATTGATTAATCCATTTACGATACATTTTCAGATTTCAAAGTTCAAAGTTTCTATTTTTAAAATGGTTTTACTTAAGTTTCATGATTGTAGTAACTTAATGATTGGATTAACTGAAACATATCAAATCTCGTGCTAGTTCATGGATTATCTCAAAGAATTCCCAATTCCGATGAAATATAAAAGAATTACGATTAAATTCCATTGTTTAGTTTTCAATGCTTAATTTTTCAATGTTTCCAATAGAAGATTCTATTGGGAATCAGAATTAAAATTTGCTATGAGAATTATCCTCCTTCTAGCGCAAATTTCTCGACAAGGATCCACTTGGAAAAAGACTCCAATGATAAAAGTTCAATTGTTCCATGTCTTCCAAAATACAAATCAAGTTTTATGAAAATCCCTGTGAAGTTTCAAAAGTTCTTTGGGGATAAACAGAAACACACACACTCTTCCTAGGAAAATGGGTTTAAAATGGAAATAATTAAGTAATATGAATCTTCAATTTTCATGCAGTGAACACAATTTAATGGAATCGGTTCAAATGACATGAGGTTTATTTCACATCACTTCTCAGTCTTTAGAGGTTATGGAGAATAATGGAGTTAAATGCATTAGTCATGTAACAGAATAATTGATTCATTTTCCAATTATAATAATATTGTCTTAGATCAAGCCTTTTCAATTTATTGTTAAATGTGAGATGTCAGAGGATTTCATATTTTTCATCTTTATAATTGTTTGTGTCTCGTACGGAAATCTAAAGGAAAGGAATTGGAATTGCCGAAAAAATCCTTGAGAGAGGAAAAAAAATCAATCTTCTCAAACTGCTGAATCATCATGATAAATTAATAAATGTCCTCCAAATAAATGAAGACAGATTTCCAGTGATAATGGATGCATGAGTAATAGAAATCAAATTCGAAAACTTTTGGGAAAATAAATTAGTTGCCTAATCTTCCTAATTTTAAATTATTATTAAATTTTGTTTACGTTACTTGTTCAGCATTTTGTTTGTACTGTTTTGTTGTTATTTCAAAGACATTTTTGAGACCTTTCCAATATTGATTTCCAATATTACAGTTTATTACATTTTGTTTATTTCTTATTTTGTTGGGATATTTTTTTTTTTGAATTGCTCTAAGGGAGACGTTTAAAGAGGTAAAAAATTAACAGAATTTAAGCAAGAGAATTCAAACTGAGTTACTATTATTATAATTATAGTAATTTATTATTAAAAATATTTACATTTTTTTCCTCTGTATTTGCTTTGTAAAAGTATTGCTTCGTATCAAAAACAAAATCTATTAATTTTGTAACAATAAAAAAATTCTTAAGGTTTAAACCTTCGGGTCACTTACTTTCCTTCGTTAAGTTCGGTAGCTTTTATTGGATTTTCTTTTAAAGCTAAAATAATTTGAAATCTTTTTTTTTTCCTTAAAACTAAGCTAACTTGAAGTGTTCCATTCAAAAGTTTTAGAAAAGTTGATTGAGCTTTTTTTTCGCGTGACACACAAATAAACAAGAAATATGAAAGTTGAGTGGTAATATTTCACCTGCCTCAGATGCTCAGTCAGTAAATGTAATACATATTTACATTTAATAGTTTTTGAAGTAAAATAATAGTTGTCATTTAATTTTCAATTAAGGTTATACCGATCAGTTTGTTTTAATTTAAAATGGAGTAGTAAATAATTGTATGAAATAATCCATTCAGCAATAAATAGCATTTAAAGAATTTAACAATTTAAACAATTGTTATAATTGTTATAAAAAATCGTGGATTAGGCATGATAGATCGAATTTTAACTGTTAAATCTTAGAATCGTGCAAAGATTCGAAGACTTTGATAATGACAAAAGCAACTTTTCAGGAGTAGATTAAACGTTAAACAAAGTAGAAATGAGGCCATTTCACTTTTCTACAATAGTTTTCAGGAAGAACTAAAATAAAGTCAAAGAATCAAGTAGAAAAGAAAAGGTTTTTAAGAAATAATCTTAAAGGTACGGATCTGCAAAATATGCGTTTTTGAAAACGATAGCTTGGATAAATTACCTAACTTCAGACAGAGAAGCAATGTCCTCTTATATTTTCTTTATTTAGTTAACAGGTTTTCTTTATATTGGTTTCAGCGTGATTAGATAATTTGCTCAAGGAATGTATATAATCGTCAATGAATATTTCTCATTCAAAGCTTTTTATTTAAGATTATATTTCCATAAAAGATTTTCACTTTCTTTAGTTTTCGCGCTGAAACTACTTTAATGTCAGCAGAAATGAAATGGCTGTCCAGTTGAAATGGTGGATTGGATATATGATCTTACTAATTGCGTAATTGAAGTTATGTTGAATGTGAAATCTGCAACAAGTAATTTTAATTTTGAAACATTACTTTCATTTCCTGACACTAAACAAGAACTAATAAAAAAATCTCTTTTTTTTTTCCTTTGATTCTTTTTCGTCACTGAACTATTGTTATTGTTAGTATGTACTAACAGACTTTAAATTGATCGTCGATCGCTGCTGCTGGCTGATGTAAAATTTCAGTTTTTAAGTTTTCAGTTACTTCGCTAATCATTGTCCTTTTTTTTTAAAATCTACAATATTGTATTTTTATAAATTTGAAATACGGGAAAATTTTATTAGTGGCATAAAATTGAAAACTCAGAAAACCCTCACCTCCCACCCACCCCCACCCACCCAAAAAAAACAATATCCAAACTGGCTATGGAAATACCCAAAGTCGGAAAAATAACAAGAATCGAAGTTGAAAAGAAGTGAAACAGAAAGATAAAGATCTGAAACAAATGGATGTTCAAGACTGTAAAGCAAAAATCAATCTATCAATGTACATATCCAATTCACAACAAAAATGTTGATTCTTTTTTATGAGAAATTCAATGCATTCATTCATAGAATTCGGGTGCTCTTTTTTTTTCAGATTAATTTTATTCATCAATTTCCTTTATAAAACGGCTCAATTTCTTTGCGATAAACAACAGCAGCAGTGAGTACTTAAGATTACCAGAATCTAAAGCTGAGACTTCCTTTTATAAAAATTCACTTATCCTGAAAACATGATTTCATTTTAAACCCCAGCAAAGGAAACCTTCAAACAAAGAGAAGTTGCTTATCTACATTGTTCACGAGAATTGAGAATACAAAATAAAGCTAAAATAGATAATAAGCTTTCAGCGCTTTATTTAAGAAACTTTAACCGAAAAATATTCTTGAAAAAAAAAATTGAAGATTACTTATACTTTATCCTGACAGTTAATCACAATCAATTTGTAATCTGAATATTGAAATGAAATTTAAACAAGCCTATGTTAACATTTATGAAGTAGATGCTCTTCATTCCTTTAATCAACTTATATTAGAATTTTATTCATTCAATTATTGCAAGTGTAATGTGAATTTTTCAGTTATCTCAGAATAACTGCAAATATTATAGTGACTAAATTTCTGGGATCTTTGTTTTTTAATTTTCACAATAAAAAATGATAAAAAAGATATTTTGTAATGCAACAAAACTTGATACCGAAATATTTTAATTAATCTCGGTTTAACATTTTATAATCTGTTTAATGTAAAAGACTGATTTATATAGAGTCAGTATGCCTATTATGAGACCCCTGCCTAATATGAGACCCCAGACTACAGATTGTACTATGTGCTGCCGCCTGGCGACTGGAGCATGAAATAGTAGTCTAATGCATTATCCGTCAGCGGTGAGTCAGTCGAGTGTTTCCTAGCGCAAACAAAGGTTCAGTAATTTTTTCCCTGAATTTGTGCTCGTCGACTTTTTTGCACGTGTATTTTCATTGGCTGTTTTCACCTTTAAGATAAGACTCGTTTTGAAACTCTTAGTATCGGATAGGTAGATGTAACTGTGTAGTATAAACATGCCGGTTTGTTTTTAAGCTAACGTTAAGCCTAGCCTAAAAAATTCGTTGGCGTATATGACAACGCGGTCGTGCCTAATATGAGACCCCAAAGGATGCCTAATATGAGATAGGGTCTCATATTAGGCATTCTTTTTTTTTTCATCATGCAAAGCTTGTTTACATTCTTGTTTTCATTTTTAGATGCCTTCCGCAAAAAATGGGATCCTGTAATGATGGTACGAGCTGTCAAAGCCGTAAGAAGTCGTGATATGGGCTACAAAAAAAGCTGCAAAATATTTTGAAGTTCCAAAAAGAACTCTGGAGCGGTACGTTAAGGATCCAGAAAAAACAGCTGAATCACTGGTAGACATTAGTTTGCGAAGATGGCCTACTTTACCACAACACATTGAAGATTCGTTAGTAAAATACTGCATTGAGATGGATTCAAGGTTTTATGGCTTAAGATTGCTATGAAAAATGGTTTAAAGCATCCGTTTTCATCAGAAAAAAATGTGCTGGTGAAAAGTGGTTAAAGGGATTTTTATAACGACACCCACAACTGTCTAAAAAAACCTCAAGCAACAACGTTCGCAGGAATTAAGAGATTTGCCCCAAACAATGTGAAATTTTGGAATCTAAAAACGAAAAGTAAACAAAACCTGAAGTAAACTTCAACTAATTCGTTTAAATGTCATTTTTCTTTCTTACCTATTAGCGATGAAGATAAATATTACCTAATTATTGTTTAAAGTTTTGTTTTTGACCAACTTTTCAGTAATTTCAATTCATTTTTTTAGTTATAGAAGAGG
Source organism: Thereuonema tuberculata (assembly GCA_023159025.1). Classification (NCBI taxonomy): domain Eukaryota; kingdom Metazoa; phylum Arthropoda; class Chilopoda; order Scutigeromorpha; family Scutigeridae; genus Thereuonema; species Thereuonema tuberculata. Next base: position 99,397,543 of record JAFIDM010012231.1, read on the forward strand.
TTCTCATATTAGGACTACTTTTTTCAAACCCTCAAAATGTAACATTTGTGTTTAAAATTTAATACAAGACAAAATGTAAAGTTGTTTTAATTTTCTGTCAGTGTTATTTGTAGTAAAATGTATGCCTTAAAAGAATATCACGTTGGTACTGTAATTCCTCACTTATTTTCCTAGTTATAGATGAAAATAAAAAAGGGTCTCATATTCGGCACACTTACTCTACTTATAAATTATAAATGTGAATTTTTGATAATAAATTTACAATAAAAAATAAATCCTAATCAAAAAAAAAAAATTCGGATAGTGAGATCTAAGGCTACCGCGTTTCCTGACTAATTGGACTAAGTTGAAGTTGGTGGTTATCCGTCCGCCGGTCCGCCTTTAACCACTAGGAAAGATATCCGGAGGCCCTTCTGGAGGAGAATTCAACGTGGAATAATTCCCGACCTCTGCCGAGAATTGAATTTAGCTTCTCCAGCCCTGAGTCAAGTGCTCTACCACATTGCTACAGGACCCACTTAAAGCAATAAAACGTTGCTTATTATCAACTTCAAATTTTTGAAGAACGTTTCGTCCATCTGAGTCTTATCAACTCAACTTCAAATTTCCAACTTAACTTCAACTGTGAGAATCGCAACTTCTGAAATTGCATCAAAAGTTCATATCAATAACACGATCGAAGTTTTTGATAACATTTTTCCCTGACTATCAAGATTTATAACTTTGTAACGACAAAACTACTGATTAAAAATATCACGAAGTGTTTTATTCAATTTTTTTACTCAAGAACTTAAAAATAGATCTTTTTATTGAAATTAATAACAACGATTGATTAGTTTTTCAAAGAATTAAAAGCGAAAACCCGAAGATCAGGATCACCTTTATTACAAATGACTTGCAGCATCTTCATTTTGAAATATACAAATCCTTTGCTATTCAGAATACGATCGGAATACGTTAAATCGATATTTCGCATTTTGTTAGGTAACGATATATTGGCTGTAGGATTTGTGTTGGTTTGTTTTCTATTCTTTACGTCTGGAAATGCTTCTCGAAATTTATTATTGATATGAATTTGTATTTTTGTTTTATTCTTTGATAAATTTATATTCTGATCCAAGATTTTATATTTGAATTAGTATTAACTTCGAATATAAATAAAGGTATTCCAAAGGATTTATTCCTTTGGGTCTAATACCTTATTTCAAGTCCTGAAAAGATCCTTGACACGCCAACAGTAAATGGATTTTCACTGAACGTGACGAGATTTCTGAAGATAAAATTCCTGGGGTATAAAACTGATTGATGTTCCAAACTTATTTCTAAGAAAAACAAACAAACATTTTCCAACTAAAATAAAATATTGTTGTTTGCAGTAGGAGGACTATTTTAATTTAGCAATTTTTCTGATTTTCATAAGATTTATATTCATCTTGCTAAATACAAAAACAAAATCATTTTTCATTTTATAGCATACAATGACATAATTCTAAACACTAGTTCCGGTACTTTTCCATTATTCGGACTTTGAAATTCCTTCACAGAACTTTTTACATATGTAAAATATCAATAACAAATTCTAACATATTTTTTTAGCCTTATTTTTTTTTTGCCTTAAATTCTTTATAAAAAAACTTTGCTTCTCCCAGTTCTCACACATATTTTTATAGGATTAGGAAAATTCCTTTAGTTTTGCCAACTAGTTCAGAACCTCAACTAGATTATTGTGAAAGGAGAACTTGAAAGCTTTGATTTTAAAATTTGTTATTAAGAATATAGCTATTATTTTGCATCTCTTAGATCAATTGCCACTTTTCTATAGAGTACGAAGAATTAATGATAATCTCGAACCACTGTGATACGGAATTAGAACAATAGGTCATCTCATCCTGAAATGAGTTCGCCTTATATCCAAATGTTCGGACATACACAGCTGAATGTAGTGCTTTAGGGATACGAAGTGATCGATACTACATTGCGTTGTTAATTATGCAAAATGAACATAATTGATTTTAATGCAAATTTGAAGGTCTGCATTAATCAGTGTAAACCATGGCTTAACAAAATTCCAGAACATTTTGCCTTCTAGAATATCTGTTGTTGAGACAAAAAAACAAAACACAAAAAGTTCCTGAAAGAATTTCAAGCCTACTTTCCTTAAAACATTTCTCTCTTTTTTTTTTAATCTTTTCTTTTTCTTTTTTGTAATAAATATAAAAAGAAATCATTAATTTTTAAATTACTAATATCTATTGCATACAATTAGTGCAACTTGTATTAGAAAATTTAATCCTTAGAATCCTTACTTACCTGTATAGGGTTATGTTGAAAAGTCTCTGTCAAGATCCCTTCTGTAGTCAGCCTACGTCATCTGACGGAACTTCCCGGAAACAACAGAACATTTATTTGTTCTGTCATTATAATCCTTGGATGTCGTGTGCTGAAAGTATCGACTGAATCCATCTTGTTTTGAACCTCTGCCAGATTCTACAAATTTACATTGGACATCAATGCATTTGGGTTTGATCAACTCTATGATTCTGTCGCATGACATCATCAATATGGATTCGGTGAGTCATATTCATTTATTAAAAAAAACGCCCTCTAATTTAAGAAAATAAGACATCCTTTTGCAAAGAAAAGAACCAGCGGAAACAAGATAAGTAGCCATCTACTGAAGCTACTTCTCTGAAACACCTAAGTCTTTAAAAATTGCTACTACCATAGCAGTATATTGCTTTCCAATAAGTCTAGATTGCATCATGACGGTTGGATGCTTTTCTAACGATGAATTGCTAAATAACTAAGTTTCGGAACGTCAAACGAACCTAATCGAAATGATATTGGGTACTTTAGGCGTTCTCGCTAAACAATCGCACTTAGAATGCATTTATACCGCTTACAACAGCCAGAGATATATCGATGAATTTTGGAAGTTGAACTTCTACCAATCCTGCTTGCAGTTCCAAAGCACATCATTCTGTACGACTACACCCAGCCTATTTGACGCGAATTGTTAAATAGTTTGTAGTTCTCTAGTAACCTCGCTATCTTCACTACTTTTGAAGTTTGAACGTACATAAAATAATTTCAACTCAGGCTCCGCCACCAAATGAAGATGAAATCTAGATCCGTTACAGATAATACGACATAACAGATCAAAAAATGATAAAAACATATTTTGTAATGGAACAGAACTTGGTACCGAAGTATTTTAATTAATCCCGGGTTTAACATTTTCTAATCTGTTTAAAGGCTAATTTATATACTTGCAAGTTATAAATGTGAAATTTGAATAATAGATCTTAAATAAATAAAATAGATATAAAATAAATTTAGAATAAAAAAAGAATGCTAAATAAAATCACATTTTTTTAGAAATATTCTTTCATTCGGAATTACTTTTTTTATTTTAACTATATACTGTATTATTTTGAACAAAAAAAACTCAAATGAAACTTGAGTGTAGATGGAATGGAGGTATTGTATCTTTAGTTAACGAGAAATTTCCACATTGATATAATGGAATTGGACCACATTTGAAAATCACATTTTCTGAAAGTTTCAGCTATTTCATTAGAAAAAAAGTAATGATGTGGTAAAGTTACATTTAAACTTCTTAGAATTACTTTTTCGCTTAGAGAAGTTACTTATTATCTGATTTGAACGAGTTGAACAAAATTTGAAAAGTTTATGCTGCCGAACTTACATATTCTAAAGTTTTTTATCTTATATTATATATTCTACAGTTTAGCAATGACTGATAGAAACTGTATTGTAGTTATTAAGAAATTAAAATGAAGTATTTCTAAAATTAAAAATTCCTAAAATTAGGAGTAAAGGAAACATAGTTACTAGCATTTCTATAAAAAAGATTTAAGTTTTTTGGAATCACAGTGTCAAAAGCAAAGCGGCCCCATAATAGGCACAATTGTATAAACAAAATAATTAAAAGCAAGAGCATATAAATGCAAGACCGTTCCTTTATGTTTTACAGGCAAGCTGTAACCTAGTAAGCTGTAAGCTAATACAATGCTTAGTGCATCATTGGTATATGTTAAAGAATTTATGAAACAATACGTTTGTAAATATTAATAATGACGTCCTGTTGGCAATTGTTAGTATTGTTATGTATGAAGCATCAGTATTACTACTGGGTTAATTGTTATCATTATTACTAACACTGCTATGGAAAACGTTAATTTGGGAGGTCAGGGAGTGGTTTTTTACATGGTCACCTACTTTTTGATGCTGAACACCATGGTGAAGGTTTCATTTTAATATCTCTAGCCGTTTGGCCGCTACAGAGTGTGACATACAATGTGACAGACAGACAACACAAAAACAATAGCGATTCCCTATATTTAATATGTAATATGGGACCGCTAAAAATGATGAACTGAAATTAGCGAAGTAGAAGTAAGTCTATTTGAAATGAACTCAAGAAAAACCGTTGTTTTAATACACTAAAATATCAGCATTTTTCAGCATCAATCTTCGTATCCAACAATCAATTTTCTGTCATTACAATTTGCATTTTAGTGCCACTTTTCTCTAGGGAAGAATCAGAAACGTCATTCGATATAACTTTATGATTAATCTCGTAACGATAAGGTGGTTTAATAGAGAGAGAGAGAGAGACATCAGATGGCGTTGCAGAAAGGCCAATTTCAATAGTTCACTTTATAGCTAAAGTGTTTACAGAGAAGTATATTGCAAAGCAAATTGGGGGAAATATATTTCAAAGAAAAGTAATCCTGCGTGAAAAGATTGTCAAATCTAATATTTTGGAAATAATTTTGATAAATACTTGCCAAGCGTAACTTGTCATTTGGTTCTAAGGAAAAAAAAAAAACAACCTTTACTATACATTTGCAAATACCAAAAGATGAGATTAAAAATTGTTATTATTATTAAAAAAGATTTTCCGTTTTAGTTAAGAGATCATAAACACGAGATTCGTTTAGAATTATGCTTTGCAAGAAACTAATTTTTTTTTATGAAGTCACACAACATTCAGGACTCTCTGGACGATGTTAGGAATTCTTAGTATGGCAGCTTTCTGTGTTCTTCTCAGATGCCAGCTTTGTAAACTGAGAATTTCCTTGAGTTCTTGGTCACGAACCCATTGGTAGACTACACACTCACTTGCAGTCAATCCATATCTTACAGTTGACTGCATGCGACTGGTATTTTTTCTTTTTTTTTAGACAACGGTGAAGGTCACATCAATTTCAAGAGGCACTGAAATATCAACACATTTTAGCCTTGGGTGTTTTATATAAAAAAAACTACAAGCTATTTCTGGCTTATTTGACTCTACTGTTCTATCTGAGATATAAATTTGCTTTACAATTGTACAGTATCTATTTCAATTTATATTTTCAAGGCCATTATTATTTCTATTCTTGCCATGTGGCCAGCCTTAATTATCTGGAATTGTGGCTAACTCGGAGATGTCTAAAAATTGATCAAATACCACTGTAAAATGCGAACAGGTCGTACTAAAGTTGTTTTGTTTATTTTGTAGATGAAAAGGCTAAATAGAAGAAAGGTGTAGCTGATTTAAGCAACTTTGCAATCCTTTTGGAATTGTTCTAAGAACGCCAGTAACTGGCAAAGTTTTAGTTTTTTTGTGCTAAAAAAATTCAAGTTAAATTTTATATCACGCTACATGCTGAGCTCTTTCTTATTTTTTGCGATATGCTATTGTCGCCAAAAATTTCCAATTTTTTTTTTTTACATACACAAAAGTTTTATTGGAATATTGCGATCTAAATGCCTATCAGTTTGTTTTTTTTAAAGTCCCACACAATTTTAACTTTATGATTTTCAATAATGTTTTCAATATTATCATTTCAAAAGATTTTACAATTTGGAAAATCGTAGTTTTTATCCATATTGCAGTAAATTACCTTCCTAGTGATGATTGTTTATAATAAGTCTTACTTAGTCTTAAGCAATTTTGTTGTAAGCACTAAGCAAATGGTTGACTCCTTTCATTTCACTCTATGCCTAAATTTGCTGTCGTTGCTTATTTTCTTAAATTTTTGCTTTACAGCGTTTGTGGGTTACATCTGTTGTTGTGCAGCTAAAATTACTCCCTATGTGTCTTGTTTTTTTTTTATTGATAATTTTTGAAACCATTGCCAAGCCTGACTGCTTTCAGCTTTCAATAATTGCCAGTTTTCTAATCTTTTTGTTATTTCTGTTTTTAGAATTTAGTGCTTTTGATTCACATTTAAAAGAGTTTCTTTAAAAACTGCTGTAAGACGTTGTTTAGTACTTGCTCTGTATAATCAATTAAACAATATATATTTCTTCCTCTAAAGTTTAGCTCGTAGCAAAGGACGCTCACGGTTTTGGAGAGTCTTTTCTACACGAGCACGTAAATCGAAAGCATGATGAATATTATTAATTTTGGAGTTTTACGACCCATAGCGTCTAAGTCTGTTTATTTCCAATCAATTATTCATATTGTGGCTAATCCAATTGTTACATATACAAGTTGCTAGCTTTCATTGTGGTATCTCTTTAAATTCCATAATTTTTCTAATTCTTCATAACATTCCACAGTGTTCTTTTTAATTTCTTTCTATAGTTGTTTTTCAGTCTTTTGCATTCTAATCAATAGCAATGATTTTAAATATATTAGAAATGTGTACTTGCACCTATAGTACAATTCGAAATCTATAAACAAATGCATACACAGTGATTTCTTTTTTGAAACAGAACCTTTTTGGAGGTGATCTTTTATTGGTCATTCAAAATTCATAATACTGAAATGAAAGTTTTGAATTCATATTACTAAAATCTTTTATTTCTCTGTCCGGCGCAATTGTTAATTATTAGTTTGCTGAGAAAGTCAGATTATAATTTTTTTTTTAATTTTTTTTTTCGCCTTGCATGGGATTCGAACCGATGACCTTCGTCCTCGTAGTCAGGAACGCTAACCATTGAACTACTGCTGGTCCCTCAATATCCAATTCTTTTTTTATTCTATTTGTTCGCGCGCTATCAAATAATGAGTTCATTCAAAAAGGAATAAATATTACTTTTTGCCATAACCACTTGGAATCGATTCTTCTTGGATTATCTCATATTTACCAAGGGGAGACAGGGGGATGGCCTGGTTTAAGTGAAAATCAGTGATAGAGGGTCATCTAATTTACTTTTTTCAAAATGTAAAGAAAGAGAATGTGTCATTATTTAACTATGCCAAATAGATAAAGAATTAAAATTTAATGAATTTTAAACAGTCAGTATAAAAAAAAAGTGTTATTTAAAATAAAAGCTACAAGTAACTAATAAACTATCTTTCAGAACTATCTTTTCAGAAGAAAAAATTATCGTGAGTAAAAATTGATTATTTCATATCATATCATGTGTTAAACTTGGAATTAAATAGACATTTCATTTATGAAAGAAAAGAAAAAGGTGTAAAAAAAACAAAAACATTTAGAAATAAAGAAAAACCGATAATGGAAGAAGATTAAGTTTTAAAATTGAAGGAAAGCATTATGGTAAAAGTTGAAGAATAATGAAATTGGGCAGACCTTGAAAACAAAAGTTTTGTGAAAGGAGCCGCTAGGATTAGAATTGAAGAGCAGAAAGAGCACAGCAAATTGGGAAAATGAGTAGAAATAAATCTAGACCTAAAGTGATCCTTCTACATGATTAGGGAGAAAAAGAAGGGAGATTTTATCATAGAAAGCAAGCCTAAAAGGTACTAAAACATTTAGAAGACTTCTCCTTTGAAACAAATGAGGAAAGGAATAAAATAATGGAAGCAGGAAAGGCTGAAAAGAAAATTAGCAACTGTATTATTATATACGATAAAAAAATAAATAAATAGAATATTAAGTATTGTATGGAAATTGTTTAACGATAAGTAAACAGAAAGAAAATAAGACATCAAAAGAAGAATACGAAAAGTGGATTAGATAATGTTAGGAAAAAAAAAAGAATATTTAAAAGTGAATAAAATGAGGAAATGAAATATGATAAGGATTTTGTAACTATATTTTCCTAATTTTTATGAGAACTACAGAAAGATGTTGAACATCAAGCTTTGAAGAAAATAAAACGTAAAGAAAGAATAAAAAAAAAATAAAGATAGGACAAAACAATATTGATTTTTTTTAAATATTGGACTGCAACATGACTAAGTTTATAATTCTGAAATTTGAATTAAATTGATTGAAAAGGAAATGTAAGAATAACCTTGGTATTAAATAGTAAAATATGGCATTAATATTTTTAACTTTAACGAATTTATGGCTATAAATTTATTACGGAGTATTAATTAAAGAAAGTTTAAAGGATAAGCGAAAATAGATGTTTTATTAGAAATGCAGCACTAAATAGTAAGATATATGGATTGTGATAATAAGTAAACTTATAAAAACCCCGGAGAAACAAATAAAATTTGAATTAGGAGGAATCTATTGTAAGTTCCACTAATCAATTAAGAAGAATCCTAATGGAATTCAAGGAAAAAATAAGAGGTAATTTTAACATCGAGTAATTGGAATGCAAGAGACAAATGTTTCGCTAATTAATTGGATTGAAAATGAGAAGATGGAAACGGAATTCATGAATAAAAAAATCTTCAGAAAATGAATGTAATAAATCGTTAAATTCGTTAAATTTTAATGGAATGTAAGTGATGAAATTGGTAATACATATATTTCCATAATTTACAAAGAACAATGGTCATTGATTTTGGAATTTGCAACTCTCGGTTAAATCATTAGAAATTATTTTTTAAAGCGCTAGAGAGACTGAAATCAATCATCTCCTGTAGAAATCGAAATAGAAGAAAAACATATGCAATGTGATATAATTAACATAAAATTCAAATGGTACTTCGTTAAAAAAAAATAACTTTAATAACAGTTGGAAAGAAAAGTATAATTCTATATATTGGAAGTTATAAGAAATATTAAATAGTGGGATTCATAAATTTACAAATTTAAAGATTAATAAACGATGCGAAAGTGGAGGGAAAAATTTACCCGAATAAAATAGAGGAATTACAAAATTGAAGAGTCAATGAAGAGTCAATTCTTGTTCTTTCTACTAAAAGATTCTTTCTTTTAGTAGAAAGAACAAGAATGAAAAAAGAATAGTTAAAAAGGGAATATTTAAGAAAGCTGTTCCTAAACAAACTTTCGAATAATAGATAAGTCTTATCTACGAAGGATAAATAAAGCAAAGGTTGATCATCAATGTGAATAAGACGCCAAAACTTAACTTCATCAATAATTTGTTTCTTTAATCAAGAATCTTTGTCAAGGTGCACATAAAATAGAAAGAAAAGAAACCACCTTTCTCTTTCTCTTTCTAAAATAAACAAACAATATAAACGTGAAGAATAAATATCAAACAATAAAATAAACATACACGCTCTAAACGACAAAAGATAACAATCCAAACCAACCAAACAATATAGATAATTTAAAAACACAATTCAAACAACAAAAATTCAAAACAAAACAAAGTTTAAAACATTACAAACTTTAATAACTACACCACTCTTATATCTCCTTGGCAATATTTCGTTTTGTGATTGACAGTTTTTAGCAGCTTTATTTTAAAAGAAGACAATTTTGTGATTGGCAGTTTTTAAATTAGGACTAAACATTTTTTAAACAAGAAAATATAATAACAAAAAGCAATAACTAATTTAGAAATTTAAAGACATTTATTTGAACAATTTGAGCATGATACGTGAACATTATTATGTTTTCACGTTTTTTGTTTATTATTATTTCACGTTTTTCAGAATTTTGTTTATTGTTTCACGACTTAACAATTCTTGATTGTGTTTTATTATGTAGATGTTTGGGAAGAAGGAAGGTGTTCCCTTTTCCCATAAATAGGCTTGAAAAAGTCAGAGCCGTTAAGGCTTAACGAAATATTGCCAAGGAGATGTAAGAGTGTAGTTATTAAAGTTTGTAATGTTTTAAGAAATGGTTTAAAACAAAGTTTAATTTCTCTTTTGGTTTGCTATTATTTTCCATACATTGTTTAATAAATTTTTAGTGAAGTGAACTAGTAATTTTTCAATAGATGGATGGAACTTAGTATTCCTTTTTATAAAAAACTAATAAGATTAAGATGTTTTTGAAAATTTTGATGAAATATTAAAAATTATATTTTTTGTGTGTTAATATTATTTTTTTAAGAAAATTTGGAATGAAGCCAGTTTTCCGCTTTTGTGAAAAATGCCTAAATCATGCTTGTCTTAAATATTAATTCGGTGAATGTTCTAGTGAAGTAATGTTATTAAATCAGAGTATATTCAAGAAGTGGATAGAAGAAAAAGCTTTTTAGTAAATAACTATTTCAGTTTAGAAAAGATTACATAATAGTTGTAATTTAGATATGAAGGAAAAGTAGGCCTTGTTAAGTAACATGTATTAATTTAAGCGTCAATGAGGAATTATTCTACTCAAATGTTTGTTATTCAGTATTTGCCATTGTTGTGTCCACATCTTGTGTTTTGGAGTGGATTGTGCTTGTGATCTTCCTATCGAGACCACTGATCATGTTAACATTGTATTTTTATCTTGGTTCAGAATATAATGGTTCAAATTTTATAAAATTAAAAAAAAAAGAAAGAAAAGTTAGTATATTTTAAACAATTTCAACTGATTTGGCAAAGTTTGAAACAAAAGACGATACATTTGTAAATTGAAGAGGGGTTAAAAGGATAGTTATTAGCAGTATTACGAATCTTTTAATTGTTACAAATATAAAATGGTAGATAGTGTAATTAAGCCTTTGATGAATAATCGTAACTTAATTATTTATAATGATTTAATCAAATGGTTCTGCCCAAGGAAAATATATGAAACTAACATTGTAAACGTACATATCTGAAAGTCTTGTTTAAAAGTTATATTGTGGTATACGATTTGCCTCCAGAAAAAAGAAGCAAGTTGGAGCCTGCTTAATGACATAAATGAAACCTTCATATGTGTACTATTTGATAGTTAAAAAAATAGCAATAAAGATATCCAGTAAGTTTAATGAATCACAATAAAGTAATAATAAGTTTATTGTGAAAAGTTATTAAGTTTACATGAAAAGAATAAACAATAAACTTTTTAAAGAAAGTTGCGAAATTAAATTAAAAATAAAATTTAACTGGAAAAATTAAAAATTAAAATTACTGAATTTATATGTTGTTAAGAAAATGTAAAGATAACATGATGAGTGAAACTAAAATTACACGGATTGTCATTGAAGAAACGATAAGTTATGCAATTATTATTTTTGTATTTTATGTTTTAAGTTTCAATTTAGTGTATCTCTGTTAGAAAAAAGGACGATGTACCGTGAGCAATTACGTTAATTATTTGCATTGAATCATCAGTTATTTTCAAATAATCAGTTATTACCTCATTGGCAAAAAAAATTGTGAAACAGAGATGTCGTACCTCGGTATACTATTGCAGTATAAAAATCATCATATTGAAAGTTAAAAAAAAAAAGATTTTCCGTGATCAGTTTGTAATAGAAAGAGATAGAATTGACTAATCTAATAAACAATCTAAGTAAACACATTCACTTAGATTTCTTGTTAGATGCCCATGCTATGAATGTGGAATTTTCAAAACTATATAAATGATTGTGATTATTTTTGGAATGTTGAATAATTATAAGAATAAAAAACTCAGTCAAATCAAAAAATTTAATAAAAAAGGAAATGGTATTCTGAAAATTTGAATAAATGAAAAATTATGTATTTTAAAAACAAGAAGTCTTCAAGAAGTTTTATATATTTTATATATTATTATATGCGATAGCTTATTTATACTACTGAAGAGCATATTCTTATCAAAACATGCATGTAGGCGAGGAAAGACAAATTTCCTATTGTTGCCTCACTGTCGACAGCAGATTTATTTCAAGATTAGTCATGCATTTTAACAACAAACACTTTTAATGATTTGGCAAGGTAAATTATCTCCGTTCTTAAATCATAGCTGCAATATCTGAGCAGATTACTACTGGTTTTTTTTTTCTTATTTTGTTTCTTCTTGAGCTTAACCACGGTTAATTGGTCTTCAGCGTGTGATCAGAGATAATGGTTGTCGTCCATCTTCATGTTGAAAGAACTCTTAATATATTGCCTAATTAAACCAACAGCAACCCGACGTGCTTAAGAGATCCCTAGAAAGAAAATATCTCCATTGTCTTCAGTTTCAATGAACTTCAAAGAAGTTAAGTGTAGAACGAAGATATTGAATCTCATTTACTAGACCTATAAACGTAAAGTTATGCTAGTCTAAATTTCATTTCATTTTAGGTCTAACGTAATAAGATCGTGGCAACTTTTCATGGTTAATTTTTATCTACTTTAATTTGATATACTGAGTTAAATTAACAAGTTTAATCGTAAAACACAGTCCTGAAAATATTTTCTCCGGAGACTGACATTGTTATTTTACAGCACTGGTATTACTTGTAGAAGGATAATTCCAAATTATTTATTAGTAATATTGACCACACTTAACTCTTTGAATCTTGAAAGAAAGAGGTGTACGGTGTCTAGAACAACAAAATTTTCCATGACAGTCCTCGAATCTTTATTTATTTCGTAATCAATGCTATATCGATGGCTTAGCGCAAAAGTAGCGATTATCCAAGATGCAAATTTTGAGAAAAAGCTGAATTTGTGAGAAAAATGGGTATTTTTTTCGCTAGTTTAGGTCCTGAAATCACAGGAAATATGCCATTTTGAAGGATTTCCTAGTTTTGCCCTACAAGAACTTCAAGATACCTATTCGCCACAATTCCTAATTTCGTGTTTTACTGGATATTCGCTATTTTTGCGCTAAGCCATCGATATTTTTTAGTTAATTTTATATTTGAAGAAAATACAATTTTTAATTTTGAAAATTTTTTGAAAAGTTCGCAGAAACTGGTAACTGTAAGAAAATAATTAAATCTAACCAATAAATGTAAACACTTGCAGTAAGTGATATCCTTTCATGCTGTTTGGTATAAAAATATTCAGTGATACTACTGAAAAGCCATCATTACAAATATCGATATTTCTATCCTTTTGAGGTTTAGTTCATTGTCAGAGGAAGAAGAAAAGCTTTTTTCTTTTGTATGTTTGTCCTGCTTCATATTTTTTTTGTGTGTGCAGTAACTCTCGTATCATTTTTTTTCCTTTAACGAATCTTGTAAATCTTTGATGCAGCCAACGATGTAATTTTCTATTTTATAACGTCCTCCTAATTTAGGGGTAGATTTGCTTTCAGACTCAGAAAAGAAATCTCTCTCTCTTTTTTATATACCCAGAGCTTTTTTGTAAATGCTTGACAAAGCATGGTGTTCTTAATTTTAGCCTTTCTTTAGGCTTTCCAACTTCTTTTTCTAAGTGAATGAAGAGCTTTAAAGTAATTAAAAGTTTTTTTCGGTTGCTTTCTCTTTTTCGTTTTTGCATATATCTATTTACTTACACTTGTAATAAGCTGAAAATATTGCGAACTACGTGCAATGTGTTTTTTTAGCCTAATATCTTGCTTCCAACAGAACCAAATCATCAGAGTAAGTGACTGCCTGTAGGAACATTGAATTGTTATTTTCTGTATTACAAAGATCCTCAAAACATATTTTAAGACCTCCTTAAGATGTTATCTAACTTCTATAAGCCTATCATTCGTATATGACACCATCTAATTGTATGTCGTAACAGATCTACAAATATATCCGCTTCAAATATCAATGAAGTTGATAAAAATTTACTATTGATTAGCGAGTTGCTAGAAAACATGTTCTTTTTATTTGATCGATAAATTATAAGAATTTCGATTGTCTGATCTTTAATTTAGCGGAACTATTCTTATGAGCAGTAGTAGCTATTTAATTAATATCTAAATTTTTTTCCAAAAAAGGTTTCCTAAAATAATTTGTATTTTCAAATCTTTCTATTTCAATTACTCATAAGGCTTTGTTGTGCTCTTAAATGAAACCGATAAGTCTTGCTAATGTAACAAAAATTATGATTTTGACAATAGATGTATTTAACAACATGTATTTCTTCTTTACTTTTGATTCGATTAACGGAAATTTAAAAAAAAGAAAATTTATTTACTAACTTATCGAAAACACGAAACTTATCTGTGTATGCTTAAAATTTCACTTTCAAACATTTTTGTCGTAAGATTAGGTCTCAAACAAATTATCTACTTAAGTTTTCAACTTTCAGTTGTTTATTTGATGTTGCTGTAGCGTAAGTATATTGATAAATGAATCAAAATAAATATCGGCTTTTAAGATGCATGCTGAAATTTGAAATCAATATTTATTGTGATATATTGATTGAATAAGTAATTGCGGCTAAAAAAAAAATTATTGGTTCCTCAGCTTTTAAAGGGCTGTCACATAATTAATAATTCCCGTAATTTTGTTTGACAGAGTTTAAAATTAATGCTACATTAACAGAAGTTCATTAAGTTTATTCTTTCGTTATATCTGTAATGATATAAGCCAATGTTTCCTGATTTTTTTTAAAACTCTCTCATCTATTTTACTATATGGCTATTTTAGTCAAACATATACTTGATAGTTCTAATGCCAAAGATTTGTCCTTAAAAGAAAATTTACGATTTTATCTTAAATATTCTTAATGAGAAATAAATCTCATAAAAAGAGGAAAAGGAAATCTTTCTCGGTACCCTTTAACTTTGTCATTTTTTAAATACTTAATTTTTTTAATTATATTATTTGTTGGATCACCATAATTCTTATTTTTTTTTTTTGACAAAGTGAGAATCCTCAGATTCTTAACTTGATTTGAGGAAATAGGTTTCTCCAAAATGATTTTTATTTTCTTTTAGAAGGATGTCATTTTTAAGCAGAATGATTTTTAGCATCTTTTTAATTTTCTCGTTTTAATGTTACAGAAGTTCTTAAGTGATTCTTATTTCAAAACATGTTTTTAATGTTTCGCAGGTTTTCAGTTCTAGGGTTTCAAATCACGGTTTTGTCCGCCTCTTTATAGTTTTCATTTTACTGAAGTTCGGTGATTTGCATTAATTATCTTGACTGTTAAAAAAAAATAGAAATAAAATAGTTTCTTTTTTAATTTATTGCTGAGCTTTTTATACTGATGGAATTTGATTTAAGTCTAACTTTTACAAGCAAATTTAACTGCTTCCATTTATAAGGCTCAGGCCTGTAATTTTCCCACAACATTTACGATTTATTTTAAAAATATTTCAACAAATATTTGTTGTTTATTGAATAAAAGTAAACTATGCTGCTGAAAAATTGCTCCAAATAAGGAGATTTTGTAAGTTTTGTTTTCTAATTTGAAATATTACCTACTTTGAATTAATTCGTATTTATCTCTTGTCTTGTACAATCATTACTATTGTACCTCCTAAATTTAAAAAAAAGACAATAAATACAGAATAAAAAATAAAGAAAGAAATTGATGTCTGGCATTTCGCCTGTTACAAATGAATATTTTTCTGCGCATTAAAAATTAAAAGGCGCCTAATATTTACATAAATAACAATGGATAACCTTAATATTTACTAAAAAAAAATCAATGTTTTTTCATTTAACAGCGTTATACAGTACTTTTAGGCCTCTGAAAGGCGCCTTATATCCCCAGTTTGTCTGTTTGTGGACACATATCCCACAATGCTTCGCAACGGCTTCTGTTAGCTCAGTTGTAGGTGGCCTGAATGTTGAATGTTGTAGGTGGCCTGTTAGCTGAGTTGGTTAGAGCGTCTTGCTAATAACGCGAAGGTCGTGCGTTCGATCCCCTCATCAACTTAAGTTGTTTTTTTTAAATCATTATTAGGAATTTACTGTATTAACAAGGTTTGAGTTAAGAATGACGATTATTCCATATAAATAGGGGTGGGTAAGATAGCATGGAGTCGCAAACAGACTCGCGCGAGCATTTTCTAGACCACCCCGGCTCAGTCTATTCTAAAGTAAAGGTGACTCAGAAGCCATTGCGAAGCACTGTGATTGGTTTACTAATCATATCCCTAAACTTGTTTATTGATGCAATTCGATGCAGCTGAAGATTCATCTTTTTTTACAATAACACAATTAGAGAATACAACTGATTTTTTTTTTTTTTACAATGAAATCTTTTAAGATTTTTTTCTGCGACTTCAACAACTCTTAAAAACACTAACGTATGCTGAAAAGTTTCGTAAAAGTCAATAAAAGGCCAACACACAAGCCTTTTAAAAAATTACCTTTTGTCCATTTAAAAAAAAAATAGATAATTTAGCTCCAGATGCCATTTCGACCCGTTCCTCGGGACTTTTTCGATGTGAAAACCCACTAAAAGTCCCGTGGAACAGGTCGAAACGGCGTCTGGGCCTTTTTTTAAATTACCCATATTTTATGCTTGCGTGTTGGCCTTATTGACTTTTATTGAACAAACTCTCTTAGAATATAACAAAATATAGTTCAGCAAAGAATCGTAAACAATGGGATCTACATCATATACTCGTGAAAGATTCCTCTAATGGCCGGTTCCTCAAAATGTTATTAGTCTTAGCTCAAATTATTGTAGAAGTAACTTACAACTTTAAGAACATAACAGGAGCTGTACACCTGATTACTTTAAAAAAAAATTATATACACATTTAAAATACACAAACACGACCGTTTCGCAGGCGAGAGCCAGCTTTTTCAAGTGACTGCGAAACGGACGTGTTTGTATATTTTATATGTGTATATAATTTTTTTTAAAGTAATCAGGTGTACGGCTCCAATTACGTTCTTAATGATATCCAGTACACGTAAAGCACTAGTACTACTAACTTACAACTGTTTGAAGAATCCGACCTTAAGAGTCTGTTGTTTTGTAACTATAAAATGTCTTTAATTATTAAGCATGCGAGGTCTTACTAGTCCACTTGAATATTGTTCTTCTCTGTTTGTCCATTTGCCTATTTTTGTTTGTATGCATAGGGGAGATCCGTGTATTATGGACCCCCTAAGCAAGAATGCTCATAAAACTTAAATTATTAAAAGAAAAAGATTTTATTTTTTGGCGCTCATAACAATTGTATAGCTACATGGTTCAAACGTGGTAAAGTACTCTGGTAACTATTAATAATTGCAGGAATTTTTTTTTATATTTTCGTTTCGATGGTCCTTATTACACATACGTTCGTGTAATATGGACCGAACCAAAAACAAAACATAACCAGAAATTAATTAAAATAATTTCTAAAAACAAGCTTTCATTATAATGCACTAAACAGTAGTCATACTGTTGGCAAGTGAAGTTTCACGATTTTATTTGGATTGGTTTATGAGATATGATGATTTTAAAATTTGCCCCTCTTTATCCCCCTTATGGATCGAATTTTGAAAAATTTAAATCTTAAAAATTGTACGACTTGAATTACATTAAGCAAGCCCTAATTTGTGCTTTTCATTTAAAATATTAAATAAAGCAAGCTTCAGGCTCATAGTAATATGCTTAGCAACCAGTGGTCCATATTACACAACAGCGCACCATTCATATTACACGCATTGATGGAGCAACGTGGTTTCCATCACATATCGCTATGCAAAATGGCTCCCATAAAACACATGTCTGGATTGTGAAGAAAATAAGTACATTTCCTACTATTAACGTGAAAATTATATTAAAATTATCTAACAGCAGAAAGTAATACATTCATTCTAACATCCCTGTTACATCCATGATCATATAAAACGGAAAACAATTTAATACTCGTCCAAATGAAGGCACACATGTAAAAGTCACCTCCTGCTTTGGCTAACAATAATATTCACTAAAGACAATGAGATGGTTCTGCCATCTAGTGCTGAACAGATAAATTTCAACATGGTCCGTATTATATGATGGTCCATAATACACGGATCTCCCCTATCTCCTTAAAATGGTTGGACGGATTGCTGTAAAATCTGGTAAGTAGCAAGTCAAGGTGTAGCTTAAAACACAGGTTCATTTATTTTCGTCTCCATTCCACCTATCCCTCAAAAATTACCTCCTCCAAATCTCTTGCTTAAATTACTAGACAGTTTTTTTTTTGGTTTTTTTTTTTTTTTGAAAATTTGATACAATGCTTATTTATGCGAATATGGTTAATTTAGTCTCTTTTTCCCCTCCCTCAGTCTGAAATGGATCTGACAGTGCATGGAGCTTATTCCTAAAACTCAGAGTGATATTACAATTCAAAGATTTTTATTTATCTATGCATATTTATCTCTATAAATTGAGGAAATGAAGTTTTTATCGTTTGCTTTGAAAATCATATTTCTTCAGAAATTTGTAAAGTTTTGAGTTATGTCTAAAGAGTAAGATTTAATTTCACATTTTTCTGATCATTAAATACTGACTAACTCTAATTGAAGAGTACACATGGGGTACTCGTCCTAGAATCCCTGTAACTAGGGACTCAGTATATATATTTTGTGCTTCTTATAACAGTGTATTATGTTGTAAAGTAATATTAAAGTTGTCCTATATAATCTTTTTAGATTTATCTTAATGTTTTCAGTTAGGAGTAATTGTATTTTATAGATCACAAGGCCATATCGTAAACTGATTGACATAAGTCGAAATTAGATATCACTTATCGATCGAAAGATGCTTTTTAGTTCCGCTATTTATTCAGAATAGCTTTAGGCAAAGGAAGCATCTCCAAAATTTAGAGCTCATCATGTTTACAAATAAATCAACATGACGTTTATTGATTTAAGTAATTGAATCGAGAGATATGTATGTCTTAGTGATAAAACTAAATGCAACGATTTTCTACATCAATTTGCTTATTTACATAAATATATGTTTTAATGGATTCTGTTTTGTACGGAGTGACTATGACGTGATCATCTCATTGTTCGAGAAAAATCAATTTACTTCTAATCTTCCACTGCCTTGATAGATATCTACGGAAAATATTAAATAAATTGAAATTTTCCCTATGTTATTGATAGCATAAAGCAAAATGTCTGTAAAGTTGTTCATTCTATTGAACGTAATTTGAGAATTTCGTATAACTGACAATAAGGCTTGCTAGTAAATTGTTTTGAAGCATTTCTCTGCATCATACAATATTGTTTAGTAAAATGGTTTCTGGAGGCTTTTTATTTGTGATGATAAAACATTTGTATTTATAGAAAATTTTTCTTGAAGACGACAGACTGGACGAACTGAAGTGTCATGATTTAGTTAAAAATGATATTTAGAGTTCGTTAACAAAAAGTTGATACAAAATTTAAGAGAAAATATCTTGAAATCCACATCAGACTATTAACATCATATGATGATAAATTCTTTTTTTACAAAGACTGTCATCGATCGGACATCATTAAAGAAAGGAACGACAATCAGCATTTGAGATTTTACTAATAATCAATGAGATATTCATTTATTTATTTTTTAATTTAGAGTGATTCATAATAGATACTGTTCTGAATCTTTTAATTCTTCTTGTTCTCTTGCTTTAAAAGCTCTTAATTTGTGGATAATTATGGAGAAGCAATGCAATCGTATGGACAATCACTTTTTGAATTATTTTTAATAAATGCAAGCATATTTATTATCTTATTAGAAAAATAAAGATGATTCTGTGATCTTTATATGTTTTAATTAGGGGGAGGAGTACATTTATGATAATCGTAATGTTTCGAATGATCTCGATTAATTGATAATTTTTGTAGACTAATAATATAATCATCTTTTTAAGATCTCTAAAATAATGTTACTGATTCTTTAAAAGCTTTCCCGTGGTTTACTCTACTTTTATCTATTTATACTAATAAACAATAAAGGTAAAAACAAACAACAATTAAAAGATCCACTGAGCTATTGGCATTTCTGTACCGGGAATCAAATACAGACTGTTTCGACCTTCCCAGGTCTCATCAGTTTGATTCGGCCAGTACCCATAACTCAGTGGGATCAAAAAAACATATACAAAGAACAAGAATGAACAAAAAATGGCCCTTCAATTTAAAAAATATCAAAACATAAATTAAGAATAAAAAGGGCAGCAAGTTAATCCCATCTAGCAGACAGCTTAGCTTGTACAGGATTAATTTTTAAAATTAAACATATGCATAAAGGCAAAAGTTTAACGTGCGTAAGAGTTAATAATAAACAATAAAGGTAAAAACGCACAACAATGAAAAGATCGACTGAGCTATTTTTGGCATATACATACTGTTGCCTTTATGTACATGTTTATACCAACTTCCATATATTAATTAATACATAGTTTTTTACATTGCTTTACAGTAAAAATAACAAAACTTTTAAGCATGATTGTTTCAGGTTTATAGATAAATATTTACAAGGTTAAGATGAGTGTGATTATGGTTTACGCGATATTTGGAAACTTAGAAAAATAGAAAAATGTAGTTTACTTTAAAGTTCTTACAACTTTGCAAATATCTCTCACTCTTACCGTTCTGTTTCAATGTTAAGTCTCATGTAATAAAATCGAAGAAATTTCAAATGCTAAGAAAACAACACTGTTGTTGTTATTGCGCAAATCGTAAATTTCTTGACTTAATATTATGAAAGAACAACATTATTATCTGAAAACTTTGCTAATTCTATGCATTATTTAAATCTTCATTTAAGACTTACAAGGGAGACTCACGACCCAGCCTTCCTCTTATTGGAAGAGAGTGAGTGAGAAAGAGGCAATGCTAAGTCCTGCCTGGGGTTTCATTCACTCCAGAGTTACCTTAGGCCGGCCCTAGGGACAATAAAGAAAACGAAAAAGGCGATATGGAAGAATAGAGGAAAAGAAACAGGAAAAGAAGCGGCAGTGGTGCCGTGGTAGAGCGCTACTCATGGAGCTGGGGACCCAGGTTCGAGACATGCTGAGGACGCATTATTTTTTCCTTTGCTTTTTCCTTATGTTACCTTTGTTCTCCGTGATTAATCTTTCTTTGTCCTGTTTCTATTTTGCATTTTGCTTTTTACATTACGTTTTGCATTGTATCAGTTGTGGAGCATAGTATTAAAACAAATGCTAAAATATATGTTAAGCTTTCTACAGTTGTAATGAACTTTAATGAAATAACATAATAGAACAGCCAACCAGAAAGATGAAATATGTGTGACACACAAGTAAATGTAATAATAGAACTTAAGAAGAGTGAGGATACAACTGGATGGTGCCATTAATATTTAGCTTGATTCGAATACTATAATTCCAAAAGTAAAGTATAATGACAACAGTAAAGTCAAAATGCAAAACGTAACGGGAAAAAAAGGAAAAAAAAAAACAGGAAAAAAAATGTGTTCTCAGCATGCCTCGAACCCGGGTGGTCAGCTCTGTGAGCAGCGCTTTACCGCGGCACCACTGCCGCTTCTCTTTCTGTATGTTATTCTCTTCTCCCACATCGCCTTTTTCGTTTTCTTTTTTGCCCCCCCCCCCCAGGGCCAGCTTGAGACAACCCTGGAGTGAATGAAACCCCAGACCGGATTTAGCGTTGCCTCTTCCCCCCCCCTCCCTCTTTCCAATAAGAGGGAGGGGGCTGGGTCATAAATCTCCCGTATTAGATCTTATTTTTCTTTGCTCATTCTTATTTCTTCTGACAAATTTATTAATTCGTTTTTGGAATCATATTCTTTTATAAGAATTTTACAACTATTACAGTAAATTTATATTATTTTAGATGATCTCAATCTAATTAGACTTTTTGGTTATACACTGAACAAGGTCGCCCATAGAATTTTTTCCAAGACGGGGCAAAGTACTGTCTGGTGCATTTCCAATGTCACATTGCGAAGAAGTGCTTTCCTACATTGATCGGCGATTCCCTGTGGCTCTTATGGCTGCTTTTACAGCTAATAAATCTGTCTATGCCACGTAAAGCTTTTGGACCAGGCTTGCCAAATAGGTTACAGTCAGAAAAAGAAAGAACGCTTCCGTCTACTATTTATTCTCCTCTCCTGCAAGGTTGCAATAAACCTTTAGCGGAGAGCTTGTGCGGGAAAGCATCGGGCAGGTAATATAACCTTGGGAATGCTACCCACAGTACATTGACAGTGTAAAAAAAAAATAAAAAAATTATACGTGTCATTGTAAAATTACTGGTAACAAATTTACGTAAGGTAAATTAATATTCACAATAAATATCGGCACAACACATTTTGATTAGTAAAGTTCATTCCCTAATGAGCAATCAAATTATTGGTCACCAGTAATTACTGGTTTAATTTACCTTTAAACAAATAAAACGGAAAGAAAATAAGTTTAATTATTTAACTGAATTAAATTTAAAATCAAGAATACAAGGATTGAGATGAAGAGATTTTTCTGCTGATTTATTCAAAGTGTAATTACCCATTCTTTTTATACTTCAAAGAAAACGGGGAGAAGAATCACAACATACTCATAAAACGAGAATCAAAAAGCAAAACAAAATTGAAACTTATTCCCAGATAGTAATAATTTCAATAGCGCTTTTGAAACAATAGGTCTATAAAATGAAAGGTTTTCTTTTACTTATTTCAATTATCTAAACTTCTACAAATCAATTGTAGAAACCATTGTTTTAAAGAACAAAACTAGTATTTAATGAATTAAGTAAATTTAAACAATGAATTCTCGAAAGCTCTTCGTTTAATAAATCAAGAAAAAAACCACAACTGGTCAGTAAATATACTTTCGCACACTGAGACAACGAATCCTGAACAGCTGTTTCATCCTTATTAGGAATAATCAGCAGAATTTATCCTTGGCTCAGATTGCGCGAAAGTTAAAGAGAAACCATTAATCCCTTGTCCTGTCACTGAAAGTCGCTAAGGAATTTAATTATAAATAAGAAATATCATTAGTGCAATGAACATCAAAATGTAACATCCATAATAATTAATAAATCAAGAAAAAAAACCACAACTTGACAGCAAATATTCTTATGCACTCGTAAATATCAACGGGAATCACTCGGCGGGCATTCTCGGGAGCGAGAATGGTTTCCCCTTACGTTTCGCGCAATCTGAGCCAAACATCAAGGGTAAATTCTGCTGACGATTCCTAATAAGGATGAAACAACTGTTCAGAATTCCCGTTGATGTCGACTCAGTGTGCGAAGGCATATTTACTGTCCAGTTGTGGTTTTTTTTTCTTGATTTCTGAATTATTATGGACGTTAAATTTTGCTTTTCTTCGTTTAATAACTTATTTGAAAGAGATCAATATTGATTAAGTTGGTTTTTTTCACGACTTCCTTTTGACTGAATAAAATGAATTATCCGACCAAAATTTCCGAATACTTTTTTTTTTTTTATCTAGACCTTTTAGATCAGTCTAAGCGTTGGTTATAAGGAGGTAGGTATTTAATTTCTGTGGTTAAAATCAAGAAAGGGTTACTACCAAACCACAGTGCAATCCCCGTCATGAAATGAAATTATAGAACATTTTCTTCAAACAGATTTTTGACTTACAATGGAAACAATTGAAGCATTGCTATTGTAAAGAAACAATCACCAGAAGTCATCGGAAACAATTGCTCCGTGCATTATATAGTTGACACGTGATTGGACTGTTGGATTCTGTGAAACCAAGGAGATGCAAGAAAAAAGCGAAAGCCGTTGGAATAAAAAGATGGCGATAATCAAGTGAAATACAATTCTCTAAAATAGTATTTGGAGACAGGTTCAATCGAATATCTGAACATTAAGAGTTGATTTTAAGCTATGATTAATAAGAAGAATTCAAAGAGATAAATTTATTAATCATAATGTATTATATGTTTCAGCAAATAAGTAGAGACGTTACATCATTCGATGAGCAGCGATTGGAACGACGCCATTTTGTTAGTGATACAATATGTTTAGAAGATTATTCACAACGACGAGATCCAATGGGTATATATGCAAAGTAAGGTCATATTTAAACACCGCATTGAAGGCTGCAAGTAAGTCATATTTTTCTTGTTGATACACAGGACATATTTGTATAAATCACGAACAAAGAAGACATAGTTAAAGTTCTTAAAGAGGATACAAGTAGACAATTTAACTATTCAAGATAAGTGAAGACTTTTACTTCGTGAATATTGATTTGCTAATTTCACAAGAACATTTAATAATCGTAAAGTACATCGATTTACATGCAGTGAAAGGCATTATCGCATTAAGAGAGACTTTTAAGCTAAAGCGATTACGTTAATTGTAAAAGAGTAGTAAACCATTTCTAGGAAGAAGAAATATACATGTAACTAGTGTATAGCATTTAATCAAAGAATTAAAAGTATTTAATTCTAGTTTACTTGTTTATGCTTATTGAACCATTGCCTTTAATTGACAGTATTTCTTACTAGGATAGGATCTGAAACAAAACATTTTTACATCCACCTACACCTATTCGTTTAACTTCATCTGGTGTTTTATTTAACCGCTCTGCTAAAATTATTTTCTAAATGTGAGCAAGTTTATTCCACATTTTCGCTTAAGGATATCTAATTAACAAGATGTTAAGTGAAATCAAAATTCAATAATATGTTGCTTCGAATCCAATAACGGTCGTTCAATGAAGAATGAATGTGTCAAGAAAATAAAGTATCAATTCATCACCCAAGAATAAATTTGCTTCCTCATGATGTTAAATAGTGGAATATGGCATGCGCATTGGACTTAAATATGTAACAGTTATGGTACGACAGAACTCATTCGAAATTTTGTAGTTTCACCTGGCCAGATTCTACTGCAAATGTTTCGTCTGTAAGCGATTACTAGGGATATTTACAAAGTGTACATATTATCAATTGCAGTTAAGATTGAAAGGTGCTCGACTATCAGCCGCAATAGTCCAGCTTTTGTCTCAAGTGAATTCTCTCCTCTTCCTTGGCAAAGATTTCCAATCCATTTCTATATTTTTGCTACTTACGTATGACATGAAAGTTCTTCCATATGATGATTTGTCTTGAGCATCAAAACGGAAAAAAAAAATATTTAAACATTGATCAGAATAAATAACGGAATTGTAATAAAATTTAGAACTATGAAATACATTTATATCTGTTCCTATGAAAAAATAAGACTAAAGATAACACAAGAGTACTTCTTTCCTTATTCTTTTGTTCACATTACATCTTATAAAATCACAGAAACCCACTGCAGAATTTCCAAGAAGATGAAGGTATTTGCTTAATTCCTTTTCTTTTTTATTAGAGAAAAATAATTTCTTAAATTCTTTCCTATCCTATCCTATATTATTATTAATGTATAATATAATATAATATAACATAATATAATATAACATAATATAATATAATATAATATAATATAATATAATATAATATAATATAATATAATATGAAAGCGAAAATCTGTAAGCTTGTTTGTGATTCAATGATGCCTCAACTGCGCAAACGGATCGGAATGAAATTTTGCATGCAGGTTGTCTATGGAGTAGGATATAGACTACTTTTCATCCCGGTCGATCAAGTAGTCCCCTTGGGATACGACTGTATATCTATAAGGCACCACAGATCTGAATGAAAAACTGTCGATAGATGGCGCTAGCGCAGTTTTAAATCGCGCTATGGTTTGGTTGACAATGAGTGGGTTTATGGAGATTCTTTGCACGAGCGTACCACGATTAACTCAAGAGTTGCATGATAATTCTATTAGGCGATATATGCGGTGATAAATGTACGGTATGGTTAATTAATACGTTATAATGATCACGTGATTCGTTATCAACTAGGGAAGGTTTGAAGTGATTTCCCACAAAGGGCTGGGAAATCCATATTCTCCGATTTTTTTTTTAATATTACATATGCAAGGCTCCCGGAATAAAGCGACGGTAGCCGGCTAATGTAATATATAATAAAAAATAACTATGAGAGGTTACAGGCAGTTCAGGCGTAGCCAAGTGATCTTGCCGGGGGACTAATGATTTGATTGATGTGCCTGGAGGATTATCATATCCCGAGGCTGGCATGGATCTTTTCTTTCTTACTGTATTTCCCCTCCTTATTCTTTTCTTTCTCTCTTTATGGCTCTCCTTCTCTGGCCATTTGTTAATATCTGGGATTGCACATAAACATTTGCCTCAATATTAGTTGGGCGTAACTTAATCACAGTAGAGTGAAATAGAATGGCTTTCGTAGATGTTAATAAGGAAAAGTGAAATGCATGTGTTTTTATAAAACTTTATTTTTGATTTAAAAATTATATGTAACACTTCTCTATTTTATAAAAATGATAGAAGTGCTTTTGTAACAGTTTTTCTATTGTAATACAATGTAATGTTTCATATAATATGCCAGTAAAATTACCAATAGAATTTTAAATAAAATAGAAATTTTTTTTTTTTTTTAAATGAACGATTATTAAAGAGGTTGTCCCAAAATCGACGATTTTGGCCCACTCGGATTTCGCTGAAAATTGGTATGCAGACTCCGTAAGGGGTGTATGGTCTACAGTAGGAATTACAAGTGTGCCCGACTTCCGGTTAGACCGGAAATGGGTGAAGTTTGCTGCTCATTTCTACGTTGAAATATCAAAATGAAACCAATGCCCCACTCGGATTTCACTGAAAATTGGTATGCAGACTCCGAAGGGGGTGTGTAGTCTACAGTAGCAATTAGAAGTGTGCCCGACTTCCGGTTAGACCGTAAATGGGTAAAGTTTGCTGCTGTTCATTTCTATGCTGAAATATCAAAATGAAACCTATGCCAATCGATAGAGTTCGTTGTGGTGAGTAAAATGATATGTCATATGTCTACCTGGCACTTCCGGTAAAAGAGATATTTAAGTATATTCTCATGAGTTTCATGACTTTTTTCGAAAATTCTAGTCTATTCAAAAAAGTTCCAGAAAAATCTCGTCAGATTCAGAGGCATTTAGGCTTTCTGTCTTGATTATTCTAGACAATTCTAGAAGTTTCCAGAAAATGTTAGTGAAAATTCTAGAATTTTTGAAGAGCATTGTCGAATTTTCTACTTTGACGTAGAATGAGGCCGGGAACTGCCATGAACGTTCTGGAACTCTATGGTTTACCACAGTTTTCCGTAGATTCCTAGAAATACCTCAAGAGGTATATAAACCCGGTGGCTTTGCACGAGCACAATCAGTTACGATTTCAACCTTGAGCAGGTTAGTACCACTTTTAACTTGTGCTAAAATGATGGAGGTGGCTGGCACAATTCTCTCCATCTTAATATAAACATCGGCATTCAAGAATGATATTCATTGTTTTTTTCTATTATTTAAACCAGTGATTTAGATTAAAAAATCTTCCAAAATGGCGGATCTTCCAAAATGGCACAGCAATATTACTGTGAATGTTCCACGGAAACGTGTGACTTTAAGCCACTGAACATGCATTTTCAAGTGCAAACGAGAGTCATCGCATATGTTAGTTCCAATAAAAACACGGAAAGAATTTCTCAATACTTTGAAAATCTATATTCTAACTAAAGCACGATGCTGCAATCTTCATATCAATCCAGGAAACGATCTTTTTCATCGTGAATGGTTCGATCGTCTTTCATCAAATGGTGTTATCGAGCAAGAAACCACTGCTATGTAAGGACAAAATATAGCTGAATTGGTTGAAGAGTTATTAGAAAGAAGCCGTAGAAGGTGAAGAGCCGGGCGAAATCTTTGATGATGTGACATTTTCCTGCAATTCTGGTAGGAAACGACGATGATTCACTGGACGTTAATGTAGCTGCTGCCGCACAAGAACAAGAAGGTTTCTCTCCTGCGGAAGATGCTTAAACTGCATTGTATATACAATACTTCAATCAAGATGCATTCGAAAATCATAATAAAATCATGATATACCAATACTCTTTGGTTTCTGCATTTTTCTTTCAGCAAACTTAGTCTTACCAATTATAATGATCAAACCGGAAGTGCCAGCTAGACATATGACATATCATGTTACTCACCACAACGAACTCTATCGATTGCCATAGGTTTCATTTTGATATTTCAACATAGAAATGAACAGCAAACTTCACCCATTTCCGGTCTAACCGGAAGTCGGGCACACTTCTAATTGCTACTGTAGACTACACACCCCCTTCGAAGTCTGCATACCAATTTTCAGCGAAATCCGAGTGTGGCATAGGTTTCATTTTGA
>JAFIDM010012231.1:99444528-99461276 GCA_023159025.1 Thereuonema tuberculata
GAAAGAAAAAGACTAGTCTTACATGTTAATATTCCTGCAATCTTGACTTCTGCAACGTCTACTTCAGTTTCGGTTTCTTTTGTCTTAATCATTTTAATTTCCCAAACTTTTAAATGCAATAACATAACATAACATAATATAATGTTCAATTCTGACAGAAATTAATTTCTGATTTCTAGATAATAAATATGCTGTTGATGAAATTTTTTTATTATATCAATTTTTATTTTTAAAGATTAAACTGCAGAGGTAACGACAAGATTTCAGACTGGGCTGCTTTCTTTGGTCCAAATTTTGTACTAAAATCATTCTAAACCTATTTGTTCAGAATTTGCCTGAAATTATAGAAATATGCAGAGAATTTTCAAGTGGTTGCATTATGATTTTTCTAGATCATTAAATCTCACCTTTTCTTCAAGCTAATTAAACGAATACTTAATATGCCCTTCCGATAAACCGTCCTCATCCGGTAAGTGGTCGCATCTTATCTATTTAATATAGATGTAGTGTTGGCTATTTTATACATCTAATCATTCCAAATTTACAGTGAATGTGTTTTGGTCCGAAAAGGTTTGGTTTTTCAATTTAAATGTTGAAACGTTAGGAGAAATAATGTTTAAAGGTCCACAATATTTTTTTAAATGAATGTATTGTATTTTAAAAGCATGAGTGTGTTGAACATTTGTGAATCTCTGTAGCTTTACGTGTAAGAACAGGAAAGGGAAGCTATAGTTATATTCTTTTTCATTGAGTTGTATCTTCATTTATAGCATTACGCTCCCAGATGGAAAACCTCAAAGTAACCAAAGAAAATATCGTTATAACAAAGATATCAGGGATTCCTATCATCTAAATATAAAGAGAATGCTGATCTGGAATTTATCATTTTATATAAAAAAGGATTAGTCATTTCTTTTTCTTTAGATTTATGGTAAGGGGAGAATTTGATTTGAAAATCAAGAAGGAATTGAACGAATAGCAAAATGGAAACAATCTTAGGATGTCAAAGTTTTAAAGCTTTTATAATATGACTAAAAAAATGTTGTTCGCTGATTAATCTGATCTGAAATAAAGATATACTGCTTATAACAAATTCATATTATTATAAAATATACCAACTACAACGGATATCAATATTTCGTCTTAATCAAAAGACTTCATCAGGATTAATTTACAAATATTTTTAGAAAGAGAGAGCCCTTCTCCCTTTCCTAGCATCATTGAAATAAAACAAATCAAGAATTCTAAAGTTTAAACTATCTAACAATATGAAAACGTGCTCTTAACCACGTTCACTTTAATAGTTCAAAATTAAGACTAATCCATTTCACCGATTAAAATAAATATTAATAAGTTTTCTAATTTATAATTGTCTTTTTTTAAATTGTCTTCATAATTGTCTTTACTTAAATTAAGAAAAGACAATTATAAATTAGAAAAATTAACAATATTTATTTTAATCGGTGAAATGGATTAGTCTTAATTTTGAACTATTAAAGTAAACGTGGTTAAGAGCACGTTTTCATATTGTTAGATTGTTTAAACTTTAGAATTCTTGATTTGTTTTATTTCAATGATGCTAGGAAAGGGAGAAGGGCTCTCTCTTTCTAAAAATATTTGTAAATTAATCCTGATGAAGTCTTTTGATTAAGACGAAATATTGATGTCCGTTGTAGTTGGTGTATTTTATAATATTATGAATTTGTTATAAGCTATGACATTTTAAAGTATTAAAGAAAGATATATTGCATTCGATGTAGCGTAATAAATTTGATTTATTGTAGCTGTCTTCAACTAGGATTTAACAACAAATCGATGCATACCATCCTTAAGGTCATTTCTATTCGATCAATATCAGGATTAAGTCGAATAATCCTGCACTGCATTTGAAAAGACTCACAACACTACCATAATATCGCTTACAACATCCACTTCTTGTTCAATATTTGAACTGTGACTTATATTCGCTATGGAAGATGTTCAGAAGAACGAACTGTGAGACACAAATTTGCATATCGTTTGACAACTTATTATAATTTCCTACTGCTATCGTATGGAGAAAGTAAAAATTGAACTGTATAAAAATAAAATTAATTTAAGGTTTTTTTCGTCAGAGTATAAAAAAAAAAAAACATTTGTCCTGTCAAGTTGCAATTTTAATGGTTGATCATTTGGTTTTAAGTAGTATCTCAATTTAAATTTGGTACAAAAAGGACAAGTAAGGACTAGGAACAAAAACCATAATGAAGGTTACCATTAAAGAGTCGTTATTTCGGTAAATCACAAACTAATTAACTTAGAAAGCTGAAATTTCAATGTAATAATTTTAGGTAAAAAAAAAAAATGAAGTTGTCGAAAAGAAACTAAGGGAAAACAATAACATAACCCCGCCTCTTAAACTTCAGCAATAAATAAATGAATCGTATAAAGTAGAAAATTTATCTAAAGTCTACTCCTAAATTATTTTGGTGGAAACGAGCCTGGCATTTTGTAGCCTTAAACAAAACCAAAAAATAAAAAATACAATTTATGTACAAGGTGGCCATAATTATGAGATGTGCAGAGCCGTATAGCGAAAAATTTAGTAGATGAAATTCAACCAAGCTTGGTATAAGTACTCTGGAATTTGGGGCTTCGATTTATAAAAAAAAAGTACAAACTTTTCCTACTAGGGAATAGTTGGCGCATTATTTCACTACTGCTACTGATGAGTTGGTTGGTATAAGGAAAACGGAACTGTTTGAAGACTGAAGTGCTTTAACTTTCATCTTGTTTGAATGTGCATTGCTAATCAAGTTTTTCAACGCCGTAAAGTTAGCGCCATGCATTGAGAATTCAGACGGTTTAAGAATAGGATAAAGGGTCCAATGATAATAACAAATCTTAGAAAAGTGATTTTTTTTTATTTGAAAATAGTGGATCTTCAGCAGTGAGATCAGAACGAGTGGCCAAACGAATTATTTTTCAACAAGTTGAAGAAGTTGAACTGCAGCCGTGGAACAAGGAATGAATAATGAAAAGGGTTCAGCAATGCCAGAGTAATATCAAGGCAACTGGATATGCTGTACTCAACTGTGTAGACAATCCTGCGTTCCCCTACAAGATCTCTCACACTCAAGCTTTACTTCTTTATAATGCGGAAACAAGAGTGCAGCTTGACTTGACATTCTTAGTTCAAATGAAGGAGGAGGATGCATGGACTGGAGGATTTTGTAGAGTGAGGCT
The DNA here is from genome assembly GCA_023159025.1 of Thereuonema tuberculata. Lineage (NCBI taxonomy): Eukaryota > Metazoa > Arthropoda > Chilopoda > Scutigeromorpha > Scutigeridae > Thereuonema > Thereuonema tuberculata. The sequence goes on from JAFIDM010012231.1 coordinate 99,447,754, forward strand.
TATTTTTATGTGAACGACGGTATTAACATACACAGTTGTTGCATTTGGGCTCCATCAGACCTCATAACTTTTACAGAAACTCATAGTGTGGTATGGTTTCACAGCATCGTTTATCTATCCTTACTTTTTCGAAGCAATTCGCCCGCCAGGACCAGAACACGAACCGTCTCTGTTGTTTGGTATCCAGAAGCCGTGCTGTATTTTTTTATTCCTGAATTCCAACTGCAAAGATGTGTCTACTCTAACATACTTATATAGAATAGAGCACTACCTTACTTTGAATTGCCTATACAGCGAAAGCAATTCACAGAAAACAGTGTGTTAATCATGCATTTCTCATGTCATGGCCATCTCATTCACCTGATCTCAATCCTTGTGATTTTTGATTGTGGGGCCATCTCAAAACTCTTTAGTATATGAAGGACACTTCATAAGAAACCTTGAAATACTCAGCATGGGAGACAAATCTAGATAGATCTAATCCATTCCGTTGTAAAAAAGTCTTTCACAGAATGCTGTTATTAGACTATCTTAGCGGATGACGTCCGTTAAGGACGATGTCCGTTGAATCACATCTGTAACTTATACGAACACAAAATTGATTTGTAGTGTCTTGTTACTATTATTCTTTCAAAAATCCCACATCAATCTAGCAAATCTTCTAGTGCCAAATGTCGCCTGGTGCCAAAATTTTATACTATTTTTTTTTCCCTTTACAATCGAAACCATATATTTATATGGTTACCATATATTTATGGTTACATCAAGTTAGGATGAATTAAGTTCACTACAGAGCTAGTTCACCCCCCCTCCCCATGTTCGAGATATTTGGTATTGTTTTCATTGGATTTCCACTATAGCTTTACTGTTAGAAATGCAACAATGTGATTTTAATTGTCAGCTATAGCTTAATGTGCTTAAGGTCTCGGACTTATATACTGAGGGTTGTCGGTTCTAATCTGTATATCTACTTTTTTTTTTCTCTTAATCTTTTTTTCTCAATGTCCGCGTGGATTTTTTTTTCTTAGGAAACTGAAGAAAAACTTTTTTTTTATTATTTTCCTATTTTTTTTTATTTTTCTTTATATCAATATACTTCCTTTTTTATTATTATTATTTTTAAATTTTTTTACTATTATGAGTCTCCTTTAAATTTATGCTTTAGCACAAAATTATATTCACTAAATGTAGTTTTATTTAATACAATCTTCAATTCCACCATCAACATTTATTTACGTCAATCCAAATAATGTCTTTACTCACCCCATCACTAAAAAAAATAAACAGTCGTATTCTAAGTTGAATAAAGGAAGCCCTGCTTTAGTCGAATCCAAAGAATTGAATTTCCAATATGAAATTTTTGAAAACTGTTATTTCTTTCTTCCTTTTTTCTTTCTTTTTTTTTTTTTTCTTTCAATTGAAATTTTCATAAATGAATAGAAAACCAGAAATGAAATCGATGCGACCAAGAGACTTAGTACGTGCTTGATATTTCTTTATTTTTTATTTTTTTTTTTGAGTAAAAAAAGAAACAAAGAATTGATTTATTCTGAGACGAGAGTCTTTTGCTATGCACCTGTATCCCTTCACGACATATTGGAAGAAGGGCTTTTATTTGAATAAAAGAAAGATCAGAGCAGACTTTCAGCTAAATCGATAAGGATATATTGCTGCTGGTCAGTGAAAAGGAAAAGCAAGTTCGAATTGGAATATTTATTTATTTTTCTTTCAAAATCAGTATAATAGATGTTTTTTGACATTTTTGTGTGCGAATATCTATTGGTTTTCTCTCTCTCCTACTTTGTTCTCTTACTTCAAGAATTTTTTTTTTTAAAACTGAAATAGATTTCTTAAAAGAAGAAAAATATTAATAATTATCATAATAATTAACACAATTTTACGTGCACTGATCATATCAAATCCAATAATAATAAATATTGCACCTGATTACCTTCATTAAAACACACTTTAATTTAACACTTAAAATAATTACACTTCGGACTAGTTTCTACTCCGACAGGAGGCTTCATCAGGCGATATAAAATATTAAAAATGTCTGAGTATTTATAGACAATCCGTTTAATCAACAGTTCACTTTCATGGATAGCAGATGATATGCAAATGTTTTCCTTGACATTAAAGAAAAATATTACTTTTTCTTTAATTCTTACAAATTTACAAAAACTTCTATCAAGCAGAAACTTTACTTATGAAAACTTTACCAAAAATTCTCCATAGTTTAACAATGAATATGTATGAAAGCTAATTATTAAAAAAAAATCGAAAGCTTTAACCATCTAATAAAGCTTTTTCACAAGCTTGCTGGAAAAAAAACTTTTTTTAAAAAATCTTAGCTGTTATTTATTTATTTTTAGGGGCTAAATTAAATTTAACATTAAAAAGTTCATATTATACAGCTGTTTGACAAAAGCTGTTTTTTTTATTATTATTTTGCATGTACACTGCACAAATTCGCTTTTGTTAACTGTCTTGGATTTATTTAAAGCAAATTGGCAATACAAAAGCAATAATTTATCTATTAGGCTATTCATTAATAGAATACACAAAAAGGGGAGATTTATAATTCTCCCAAAATCTCCCAAAATTACCCAAAATTTCCTATCTCCCAAAATTACCTATTTCGTCATAAAACTGCCAGACATCAATCATATACTAGTGCTCACAGTGGCTACTCTTTGGACTAAAGTATTACTAGTCAAATACATTGTCACAACCCAATGGTAATAAAATATAGAGGGTTGTGACAATGTATTTGATAACGAAGACGACCATTGTCTATGGAAGTTCAGAGTCCATTCTCATTTTAATGAATTGCTGATATAAGAATGAACTATCCATTGTTTCTGCAAATGTCTATATTCCGCATTTTCATTCGACAAAAAACCCACAGCTTTCATTTTTAATGGAACTCTTTACCTTTCCAAAATGGATTCACCTTTTTTTTTCATTGGCTGTTGAATTTAAAAATTCCTTTATAAGCTGGCACACTACTTGGTCTCATTATGTCCGATGAAGGCCTCCGAAATTCGGAGATCGAAACTAGTTACGTAAGATTTAAATTCTGTTCTTTTTAATTTTATATATGTTTCTTTCAATTTAACTTTAAAAAAAAATTATAATTCCGACACACGTAAATCTAGTTATTTTAATGCATTTGATACTTTGTCGTTTTCTAATCTAATTTTTTTTGAGAGTGAATTGTGTTGTGTTGTCAAACTTGGCTAGCAGTGGTTGGGTAAACTTTCTAGGTAACTTTTGTTAATGGTGTGGTTGTGATAACAAAACATCAAAGAAACATTACAGATTTTATTACAAGCCTCCTATGAAGTAAAGCTGGGAGATCAAGATAAATCATGAGCTCCACAGGTTTGTTTCGTTCGCGTGGAAGATCTGAGGAAATGTTCTAAAGGTAAAAAATCGAAGGCTTTCAAATTTGGTGTCCCAAAGTTTTGGAGGACTGCTATTATGATGAATGCTATTTTTGCTATTTATTCATCGTAGAGAATATGCTGGAAAAATCAAAAGCTTTGGAATGCTCAGTGAGTATAAAGATTCTCTTTTTGAATTTGGACTTTTTACTAGAAAATCTTTGTGCAGTGAGTGAAGAATGAGAGAATGTTTCCTTCAAGATATAAAAAAATAAAAAGAAGGTACCAGGTCCCTGGAATGTTAATATTATGGGACACTACTGCTAGATGATACACCGTAGAAATCCAGAAGTAACAAATAAGAAGATAAATAGGACAGGCAAGAGAAAAAGGCAGTCTCTGACAGAGATAAAGTTGTATATTACTTTATACAACAGAGATAAAATTGTATAAAGTAATATATTAATATATAATACATAAATTTAACGTGCGTACAACATGATTAGAAAGAAAAATGACAGTAAAAACGCACCAGATTAAGAGTTCACTGATCTGCTTTTGGAAATTGCGATACTGAAAACCCAAGATGGACCATTTCTGGTTTTCTGACCTTCGTCAGTTGGGTCCGTCAGTATCTTAACATTTCAGTGAACTCGAGAAACATATAAATAGACTGTCATTTACTGTCATTTTTCTTTCTAATCATGTTGTACGCACGTTAAATTTATGTATTATATATGTCTTCTTTTATAATTAATCTCTTTCATGCTAAGCGAGTCTTAGCGGGGATTAATTCATTGGCCCTTTTTATTCTTTATTTAGGTTTTGATGTTTTTTTAATTGCAGGGCCGTTTTGATGTTTACTTTTGTTCTACTGTACTGTACTGACGGACCCAACTGACGAAGGTCAGAAAACCAGAAATGGTTCATTTTGGGTTTTCAGTATCGCAATTTCCAAAAGCAGATCAGTGAACTCTTAATCTTGTGCGTTTTTACTGTCATTTTTCTTTCTAATATATTAATACTGTTCGTTAATAACTACATCCAGTATCTGCTACAAAGCATGTTTCATTTCATCACTTTTCACTGTTAATTTCAATTGGTTATATATTCCCAGCTAAAAATGACAGCGCAATATTGTGAAAAAACTGTTCTTGATGGTTTAGTTTACATTCTAAAACTATAAATTCAGTATTAATTTAAAAAAAAAAGCTTTTATGAACTTAAATTTTGCAATCTTTTGTGTTTAGATTTTCTCTAATATTTTTTTTAAATAATCAAATAGCAATGTCTATTTTATTTCAATGAGTTTGTTAACAATTATTTCCCTTTCATGAAATGTGAACAACAAGTTATTTCGATTTTCTAGGAGGTTACAGCACATGAGCACCAGGTTGTCTTCGGAATTCGTTTCATTAGCCTGGTAATAATCGGAGGGCCTCTATCACCTGTGCTTCCTATTCGGTTGAGAATACGAATCTTTATGATCCTCTTCACCTTTATAGTTCGTAGCGAAAAGGTTATTAATATCTTCCAAGGTTTTGATAACTATTTGACGTGTTCGGGCATGAACTGTCACTGACTTTTAAATCGAACTTGATATTCTAGAATATATATAATGTACCCCTGTACATTATACCTCGGGTTACGAACGACTCAGGTCATGAATATTTCAGGTTACGAACAACAACTTCGAAAATTTTTTGTCTCGGGTAACGAACAGTGCCTCGGGTTACGAATGAAGGAGAGAGAGAGAGAGAGAGAGCAAGGTTTAACGTTGGAGACAAACGATCACGTACAATACAAATGAAGGCCACGCAGTACCGACATCGCTTAGCGCTAGCCAAGCCTAGTTTTGCACGTGTGCGCAGCCTCGCTTTCATTGACCTTACTACATGGCAGTAAAAGATTTCTTAGCAGTGGCACTGTGTTCAGTTTATCTCTTTCATTATTTTCCTTGTTAACCCCATCAATTATGAGTTCGAAGAACGGTAGTGGTGTTGCTAGGAAGTAAAAACGTATAACAGTGGAGGTAAAGAAAGAAATAATTATGAAACATGAAAATGGCGTTCGTGTGTGTAATATTGCTCATGAGTAAAGCATGACAAAATCAACTATCTCCACCGGTAAAAACGATAGACTAAATCTTTTTTTTATTTTACATTTAATTTATTTGGTTGTTTTCTTTCTCTTTATTTAATACGTGAAGTATACGTATTCTTTGCGTTTCGTCAAGTAAACAACCGGATGTTAATAAAAACGAACGATTCTTTCATCTTGAAACGGATCGTCTCTATTTCATTGATTTCAATGTTTCGGGTTACGAATGTTTCAGGTTACGAACCGAGTTCTGGAACGAATTAAGTTCGTAACCCGAGGTACAACTGCAATTGTTTAATTATGTAATTCAAATTTTCAGTAGTTTTGAGAGTCAGATTTATTATTCAGTGGCTTCAGGAAGTCAACTATGAAATCTGGCTAAACATATATTATACACTCTGCCTAATGTCATGTTCAATTTAAATGTCAGTTACAATGTTCTTATTATTAACTCCTCATTTAAAAACATGAAGAGTCAAAATGAAATGAACTGTTTATAGCAGTTATTTAATAAAATATTTTATGTATGGAGCCTATTTTAGCGGAAAATGAACGACTTTGATTTATTTCATTACAATAACTCATTGATTTCGATTGAGTGTGACGCACCTTGTTCAGATTACCGCCCGACATTGCTGCAATTGAAGCAGACATCATTGAACTAGGCAGTCGAATCCATTCCCCTTCTATTGCCCTATTCGGCATCGATAAATCACAGATTTAAGAAAATTAAAGTCACAGAAGCTCCCAAAGGCGAATTGATAGAAGTATTTTAAAAAGAGATAACAAAATTTCTGTCTCTAATCTGTTCCGCTCATAGATATGCAGCGATGATCGTCAGACATGGGTTGAGCCTTAATAGGATTTTCACATTTTCGGCGTGTTATCATCTCTTCGGTATGTCGACGTTGTAAATTGGTATCATCAAATGCTGCTAGAAGTACCTAGAATTTACCTGGGCTTTCAAGTCAACTTTGATGATACAATCACATAAGCAGACCTTAAATCTGTGCAAAGTAATCACTGCGTTCTTGTAATCATTGAGATTGATTCATACTTTGTCCAATGCCCCAATACCTTTTGTCATCTAGATGGTTCTGTTAGAGCTTACGGCAGCCAGTGAAACATTTTTTCATGTGTTAGTTTAAATTCACTGCCTTCCGCTTTCACAAGTTCAAGGTTGGCATGAATAATCCTGTTCTCAATCACTGAAGATATGCTGACCTTCACCAGCATTTACTTTTGCTTGGGCGGGTTCTCCCTTAAAATCATGGGCTTTACTTTACTAAAGGAGTACGGACAGGCTATGGTTGTGTTTGGGATGAAGCTGATATGAATGTTATCACCCGATGAGAATGCTTCTCTGCCGACCTTAAACCCATGAATCTAGCAGTATTTTTGACTGACTGATTAGATCACAGTACATTCGGATAGAGCAAGAATTTAACCTTCCAAAATGGCTTCATTTTCTCTTTATCATTCTTCACATTTAACTAGGCAGTCAAAAAATACTGTAGTCTACTATCAATTACATTGTGCGATGCATATCATAAAATTAACACGACATTTTTATTCCTCGTGGGTAAATTAGCGTGAGTCAAAATCGTTCATTTACACTGAAATGCCTTTTTATTCATTGACAAATAGATTACAGCAAAAGCAAAAGCCATTTCAGTAACAAAACAATTTTATCTGGTCTAATGACTTTAATTTCAATTTTTCAGTCAAAGGTTATAATTAAAAATATCCATAAATCTATATGATATCCATAAATCTGATAATATCCCTAAATCTATAGGAAAGGGAAATCTATTTAAAATAATATAAATCAGCAATGTCTTTTGACACTTTCGTAGAGAATTTTTTTTTTTTCAAAAAAAGCTTCAGCTTATTACTGAAACTGGAAGGATATCATATATCTTTCAAACTTACTAGTGCTTTAATGATTAAACTTGAGAACTGGAGTGAAAGAAATTAGCCCCTAGAAGATGTCTGAAAAAGACAAAGTCAGGATAAAAATAGCTCATTACATTTTCATCGTTTTATGTTTCTTCTTCTCTCAGATTAACAGATGAAAGAAATGAGATACCTGCAAAAATTGAAGGAAATGAGATATCTGCAAAAATTTAAAGCTAAAACACAAAGAAAAAAAATCGACAAATATTCTATTTTTATAAGGTAAGGTCATGTTAAGGAGTGATTCGCTGAAAATTGATTGTCGCTGGACTGATCTTTTTCAAATTGAACATAATTACAACTGATTCTTGGGGAAATGGAAAATAGAAAGTTCTGGTGGGAAATTTAGTTATTTGTTGTTATAATTTCGGTCTTTTAACAAAAGGTAAAACCATCTGGTCTTATTAAGACCAGAGGTTCCAAATAAGACCAGCTCTGAGTTTCGTTTTTTTTTAATTCTGGAGCAGCTCTCGGGTGATAAAGTTTGAAATTAAGGAAACAAGCGATTGAATGAAAATATCGTTTATTAAAGAAAAACCAAAGAAAACATTAAAATTAGCCATTGAAAAAAAAATGACTTAAAAACAACTTTAAATCAAACAAATAAGTAAACCAGGGAAAGATAACAATACATGCAGAAGAAGATCGAATTGTAACTCTTATTAACAATGAGTCATTATAAAAATTAATGTTCTGTGTTACTCAGATTTCACAATGTCAGGCATAGTTGTTCTAATAACTCAATGCAATTTTTCAATTTAGAGTTAATTTGTGAAGTATTCTCAAGGGGATGTAGCGTTGAATTCATTTCGTAGATTATGATGTAGCCCTTTTAGATATAAAATTTCAGTTGATTATTGAGACGAAAAATGTTGTTTCTTTTGCTGAATACAATTACAGGTAATACTTCAGACGCTTTTCGAGGGACGCTTTTGTTTGTATTAGGAGGATTAAACCCTGGATTATTTAGCAGTCTGACAACCCTAGTGGTTAATCTCTTCGCTATAAAGTATATTTCTGTTTTCCAACAGCACAAAAAAAGCTCTTCTTTTGAATTTACACAAAATCTTTGTAATTCATCATTTCATTGTTGGATTCGAAGATGCTAAAATAAATCTTTAAGCTACGCGAATACCCTCCGATTCTGGACCAACTTAGTTGGCCAACTTCAAGTTTTCGAGTTGGTAGAGCACGTTTTGAGCACATTTTGTAGCGACTTTGCACCAACTTTAGTTGGCGAGGCGAGTTGGTTGTGCGGGACCAACTCCGGGAGTTGGTCGGAAATTGCCAATCACAGGGCAGCGTGGAACACAACAGTCATGACGTCACACCAATGGAAAGAAATGGCGCCTATAACGATTTTCACCTCTTCAAATCGACGGCGAGCGAGTACACAATGAATATCAGAGTATTGCGAGTTTCTTTCATGCATAGAGTTTTTACTGAAATGCACTAATAGTATGCGGCAGAATTTATCAGAGAGGTTTCAAAACCTCGATTTTTTTCGGATTTTTCACAGCTGCTGGGGGAAACGCTTGGAATTATGGGATAGCAGCTATCGTGGTAATGCAGAAGTTACGATTCAATAGACATTGTTGCCAGGGAAGAATGGTTTGTTTTTGGCTGTTGGTCGTTAGTTACTTTTGCATCGAAATAATACCATCAACTTCGATTCCGTAGCGGCTTGATAGTTGGAACACAATGATTAACTACAATAACTATTTTTGGCGATTTAGTCATAAGTCGCACGTATTCGGGCAATACTTAAATATGTTTGAGCGAAAACTATGTGATTTGATGTGTAATAACTCTTTGTTATCCTTCACAGTCATACTGTTATCTGTCATTAAAAAGGTTTTCATAATTTGGGACCGCCGTTCGGAGTTTTGCCATTTTTTTAATTAAATTTTAATTCCTAATTAAAATAGAATTGTACATTAAAGGAGAGAAATTAAAATGCTCATGTAAAATAAGCGAAACAGTTCCACTAAACTTTGTAATTTTTAAAAGTTTTTTTTCATCAATCATAGGAATCTTATGTAGGCAAGATATAGTAAATACAAATAAGGTTTCCCCATTACAGAAAATGGTAAAATGTGTTGCACACATTTGCTACAAGAGCATAGGGTGCGAAAAATAAAAATAATATCAAATGTTTTTTGTTTTTTTCTGGCAAATATTTCAAAAATTGATTTTAGTGTTCTTCTAAATTCAGAATGAAACGTAACAAGCTTCTATCACTGAATGATATACAGGGTTGTTGCAAAATTCGTGTGTAATATTTAAACCACGTGTAGGGCACGGCTAAGGATCAATATATTCCTAATGAATCTATGTCCGCAAACGCCCCATTAAGGCGATAGGTGGTCCTAAAGTGAGCCTTTCCTGGAGATCATATTCTTTGTATAGCACCATAAGAAATGTTTTACAGGCGAGTCAATTCCTGTTTTGCAGGCGAGCTATTTTTTTTGTTTCAATTGTTTCAACAAAAATAGCTCGCCTGCAAAACATTTCTAATGGTGAACAAAGAATATGATCTCTAGGAAAGGCTCACTTTATGACCCCTTAGCGCCTTAATGGGGCGTTTCCGGACATGGGCTCATTAGGAATATATTGATCCTTAGCTATGCCCCTACAAGTGGTTTGAATATTACACACGAATTTTGCAACAACCTTTACATAAATCATTTTCCGTTTGTTTAGTTTGTGAAGTTTCTGAAATTCCATTTTCTTTTTAGAAAAATACAAATAATAATTACAATTTTTTTTTCTAATTGAATGGTTTGACCTTTTTTTTTTCCTAAATTAAGATAAATAAAGAAGTTGAATATCTTTGCTGTAGGCTATATGTTGCTCAATAATCAAAAAGTTAATCCGAAAATTTTACATATTGCGACTATTCCTTTTGTAACTCATTACCCAATTCTAATTTCACGTTAAGAGTTAATTATTTTTAATTTAAAGAAAGGTATGTCCACTCCTTAAATTTTCATTTACGTTCAGATCGTACCTACATTTAACTGAACAGAAATCGAATTCAAGAAAATCCTCCATCAAATTAAAATAATGTATTAGAGTAAAAAGAAAAAAAAGGGTGCTTTTTTAAGTATTACTGATATGTCAATTAATAAATGTAATAAACATAATTATAAACATAGTAATAATCAAGCTTCGTATATTTTCATGCAGCAAACATTTGTAAAATATATTTGGGACAAATCAACACTTCACAACATTTTTATCTTTTCAACAGACTAGAGCGAAGTTTAGGATGGACATCCGAAAAAATACCCCAAAAATAAATGATTATACAAGTGATCAACAGGACTTCAAGTATATTTAGAATGTATCTAAAGTTCTTTAGAAGTTTAAGTTCCTCAAAACTATTATGAGAAAAGAATGAAAAGAAACACCATCTAATTGGGCGCAGGACGATTCATTATGGGACTTATTGTGAAAGGCCTTGTTGAACCAAGGTTGTCTCAGAAACACTAAAATTTAAGCATTTTACTACTGTTGTTTACAACGATGACAATGCGCACTTTTTCTTACAGAATTTTGATTAATTGCGTCAAATTTTAAGTCCATGAAGTTCTTTTATTCTATAGAAATTCATTGAAATACTTCATATATATCTTCTTTCTTTAATTTTAGTAAATAATTTGTAATAGTTTTACTTTTGAATTCTTATCTCATATTTATTCAAGTAAAAAACGAATATGCATTACTTCTTACAGTTACTATAAATTCGTGATACAGAACAAACAAGTTCCCTTTATTAAGGGACTGGTCCGCAGAAAGTCGCCTAATCCAGTGAATGAATCTATGTGATTTCTTTTACGTGAGGTCTCTTTGGAAGTGGATGCATCTCTACATCCTTGGTAACATTTTCCGCAATATCTCTCGTGACAACGTGACACTACAGCTGCTCGAAGCCTTCATTTGTGTATTATCGATTTTCAACACTTCTATAATGATTTTCCCCAACAGTATGCATCGGATAGTTGGGATATGACATAGGGGCTGGTAATGATGGAGATGTTGGGAAGAAATCATTAGTGTAATATGAATACAATACCATTGGTTGGAATCCAATATTTCTGTTTGACAGATACTGACTTATACGAAACGCCTTCAGAGCAAATAAAACTAAGTTTTACGCACTTTGTATGAAGAATATTCAGAAGCTAACAAAATGACTCCCTACATACAAATTTAGATTTCACAGACATCTCGGAATCAGAGTAAACCTACATTCTATTAATCCTAGATATTATGTTATGAATTAATATCAGCTGTAAGAGAAGTAGAACAAAAAATTTTTTCAAGGTAGTTCACTGAACAACATTCAATGCATCATAGCTCAACGATAATATTAAACTTTATGTAGCTCGATCTAAACAGATAGGTTTTTAATTAAGCAATTTTTCTTTGCTATTTTCTTAACTATAAGAGTTGTTTTCTAAATAAATTCGTTTAAGATGACATGAAGATAGTACAGATTGTAAGTAATTTAAATATTAATATTTACATAATGAAATATACTTAGATTTTAAAGACGTGCAAAGAAATGAGGTAGCTTCTCATTAAATGAGGAAATTTTCTAGAAAAATATTTTCTATCAATATTAGCTAGGTACTATCTGAAGTCAGATAAAAATCACATTGATATCGATATTGCTACTGGATGCATTGAGGATGTGTAATTGAGATATAAGAAGATATTTATAAATAAGAAAATTCCATTACATTGATAAAATTCTTTAAAAAAAAGCAATAAGAAAAAAATAGTGTGTTGTATTTTTTTTTTTTTTTTGGTTAGAATCTAGAGATATGCCATAGACTGTACAACTACAGGATTATTCCCGTTGGCATATTCCACGAATCGGATTGGAAATTTTATTATTATTATAGACAGATACAAGAGGCCTTTGACAAAGTGAATCATTTGATGAAGAAATCTTCAGAACGAGCATAAATCGAACATTTAGATACCTGAAAAGTCAAATAAGGTTTATGAATTTCGAGGTGGTTTTTTTTTCTTTTTTAGGGGAGGGGCGAAATTTAAAAAATATACAATCATCATCACTTTATTTCGAATAAATAATCAAACTTCCATCTTCTTGTCGTAAAAAGTTTTACGCTGCAGGATTTTTAACCCATGTGGAATTTTTTGAACGAAAAGCATTCACATCCATTAATAATATGTCATTCCATTAACCCCAATGGCCAAGGAAAGACATTTCGACACCTTTAAAAAATCGATTGCAATACTTTTATCTAATAGATGGTTTTTTTGAACTGTGCATTAGCATCTACTGCTGATTTGGAGTATCCAGAGTTATTTTGTTGCAATATTCTTATTTCTGTGTTTATTTACTACTGAATACTGCAGGACACTGCTAAACAATTTTAGAAAATTTTAACAATTTTTTTTCCATTCATTCTAATTTTTTGATTTTAATGCTTTTACTTAGATTATCATTCTAACTTGGCTCCTCAGATAAAACAATTAAATGATCACTAATTAATTTAATTAAAGTAATAATTAAAGAAAGCTCCACAATTTCCTTAGTTTTTACAAGCAAATTTATCATTAAATTCGAATAAGTTATAAATTTAAAAACTATATTTTACTTACTGTTCAGTAAAACTGTCGTAAATATGAAAAGGAAAATTATGTATTTATGATAGAAGTTGAAATTTACCCAATGATCAAACAAATATTGTGTTGCAAATAAACATGGAAATCACACGAAAGAATTGATTTCCATGAAACAAAAGAACTCGAGAAAAACAACGGAAAGCACTGTTAATAAAGTTTTTGCTGAGATGGAGCGCGCGCGCTCAATAATAAAAACTTACAAGGGAAGTCCGCGAAGTGTTACTCTGAATTTGATATTGGTTTATAGGTCACTTTATAGAATTTTCAACGCTGAGTCCGAATTTGATATTCATTTTCATCTCCGGTTAATAGTTTTTGAGATATCCGCTTGGGGGCGTAAAAACTTTAATTTGTTATAACTTTTTATCAAATTGAGATAGAATAAAAATTCCAACGCATTTATGTTACTTGCAT
>JAFIDM010012231.1:99461676-99496323 GCA_023159025.1 Thereuonema tuberculata
ATGCAAGTAACATAAATGCGTTGGAATTTTTATTCTATCTCAATTTGTTAAAAACTTATAACAAATTAAAGTTTTTACGCCCCCATGCGGATATCTCGAAAACTATTAACCGGAGATGAAAATGAATATCAAATTCGGACTCAGCGTTGAAAATTCTAAGTGACCCATTAACCAATATCAAATTCAGAGTAACACTTCGCGGACTTCCCTTGTTAGTGAACAATCTGGGAAAAGAAAGTGCTAGATACCGTTTTGTTCTCCTTTTACGTTAAAGTGCTGCTGATTTTATTAAAAATTTAATGAAATCATGGAAAAGCTCAATATGAGGAAAGAGATCATATTTAGTCACAAACGAAAAAGAATTCAAGGAACTGCTTCGTCTCAATGACAGATTGAGTATTTCATCAAAGTGTGAGTTTAAATTAATCGCTAAAGAAAAGTGCTAAATAAGCCTAAAGGTTGGACAGGCCTCAGGATAAGCCTAAGTGTGAGAATTTTGCTTAAGTGGACAATCTATATTACTAAAATCTTTTATTTCTCTGTCTGTCTGTCTGTCTCTGTCCGGCGCAATTTTCTGTGAGAACGAAAAATAGAAATAATTTTTGCAATGAAACATCCGCGACAGGAATCGAACCTGCAACCTTCTGATCCGAAGTCTGACGTCTTATGCATTAGGCCATGGGGACTACAACTCTCTTCATATTGTTTTTTGACTTATCTCTCCTTTCCCTGCCCCCATCAACAAGGAATGTATTCAATCTTTTTTTTTGAATCTCAAGATTGTTTATTTATTTCCCATCCGTCAGTTTATTTGTAATTCGAAACTGATAATTAGAACTATAATTGCCGAAACGTTGCAATATTTTAAATATTTTTACTTAACTAAATTCTATGTGATATTAAAAAATAAGTTCGTGTATACGGCAGATGTTGGAGTAAAGAAAACAGAGTAAAGAAAGAAAGAAGCACTCTTTTGATGAGGTGGAATACTGAAAAATCACTATTTGTAACTCAAACGCCACTGAGAAGTGACAATTACAATAAAAATGAGAGTCAAAAAAGAAAGAAGCAGTACTTCTATTAGGTAGAATACTGGAAAATCACTGTTTGTAACTCAAAAACACTGAAAAGTATCAATTGGAATAAAAAAAGAGAGTCAAGAAAGAAAGAAGCACTATTTCTGTTAGGTAGAATACTGTAAAATCACTATTTGTAACTCAAAAATCATCACTATTTCTAACTCGAAAACTACTGAAAAGTATCAATAAAAATTAAAAAAAAGAGTCAAGAAAGAAAGATGCACTATTTCTATTAGGTAGAATAAATACCGATCAGAAGTTAGACGTCTTAGCCATTAGACCACGAAGCCTATATTCTAATCTCTATAAAAAATAAAAATATATCATAGATATATGATTTACACGCTGGTTCTAAAAGCAGTCGTGGATTGAGAGAATATAGACATCAAAAATTAAATAAAAAAAAAAAAACTTTTAAAAAATTTTAGTTTTAGTTTCCTTGATGTAATTTGTGTGTGTGTGTGTGTGTTTTTAATAAATAAAAAGTTGTTTCCGTTACATAAGCGAGGCTTCCAGAGTGAAGCGACGGGTAGCCGACTAGTTCTCCTAAAAAGTGTTTTATTATAATACGTTAATTCCGCAAGCTATAATGTATTTATTTATATAGAACTAATAAGAACATGTTAATTCATTTTTAAATTTAATTAGTCTCTGTGTTAATCCAAATAGTGCTAAATACCGTCATTCTAAACTGAAACCTTTTAAGATTAAAGGCTGTAAATATATCTTCAGTTATTCTGCTAAACTAAAATTAAAAGTTCAATTTAAAAGGAAATCAGTGTAAAGGCAAAAAGTTTTTATTTTTTTTTATTTTTTTTATTATCTGTGTTACCACAAAAACTACTCGCTTTAATAAAATACAGTCTCGAGTATTTACAAAGATTCGAGGAAAGCTGTTTCCTTATGATATTTCCAGCTATAATTAACAATGCCACCAATTCATTGCCACTTGAACATATTGCCATTTATAAAATATTTTAAAGAGTTTCATTTTGTGAAAAAAAACAAACAAAAAAGAAAAACAACAACATTAAATCACCAGAACTTTTTAAGCTTGAATTTTATCCTTTAAAAACAATATGTACTTTAAAAATGCAATGAAATAGTATTTCAAAATCGTTCGATTTACGGCGAGTTTTACAACTTATACGGAAATCTTTGAACTGTAAAGATGCAATAAAAATAAAAGAATTTTATTTTAACAGAAAGTACTTGTTCACTTGTCTGATCCGTTGTGGTCAAGGCCCGGGAAGGCATGGATGTTTTTATTTCCTTTCCTGCCTTTGTTTGCTTCTTTTTCTTTCCCTTGAAATTTGAAGCCGTTACAGAATGGCTTTCTGAGGAATGCAAATTGGAAACCATTTCAGTAACATCAGTGTCTTTTCCAGGATTTATAAGAATTCTTCTGGGGTGGGCAATGATGGAAACTCGAGTCCTTTGAGCCTACTGTATGCCGTAAAACTTTGAAAAAGAATTGTTAATAAGTTTTGCAGCATAAAGAATATTTCAAAAATAAAATCCCTTATTTATCATTAAATCATTTATCATTTACAAAGCACTATATTACAAAAACTTTGGAAAACATTTATTTGCAGGACTGAAATTGGATGTTTCTATTTCAAATATAAAATGGCTTTCGGTTATATATCATTTATTATTTTTTTTAATTTATATCTCAGTTAATATTATTAAAAATTATTAACTTACAGTACAAACAATACTTCATTACACTTAAATTGTAGTTTCAAAATTTTTTATGATTTTTTTTTTTATAGCAGTTTTTCATCATAGGAGAAAATGCTAAAAAGATGAATTGTATTATATTGAATTTATTATATCCTGCATATTTATTTATTTGAGTAATTAAAAACATATTAATAGTGAAATTCATTTTGTAAACATCTATTATTATTATTATTAGTAGTAGTATTATTAATCATTATTCGAAGTATTTTGATACATTTAATAACTAATTCTGAATAAATTCTGTCGATTGAAGATTTAAGTCATTATTTTTACAGAAATGTTAAAAAAGAAAAGAAAAAGAAAGTGAGATAGAAGGAGATACAGGAAGAGAGAAAGAGAGAAAATAAAATGAAAAAATAAAAAAAAGCAAATATTGAGCTAGGAGTTTCTTCATCATTAAAACTTTTCAGCTGAACTTCTTTCAGTTTCTTCGAAGTTTGGTTTGGATAAAAGAAAAAAAAAGTCACAATCGATCCATTCAGAAGCACCAAATCACTATCACAACAGCCTATCTTTTGTAAAATATGATAAGTTCAAGATGTTAGTGTCACGCTCACACTTTATGCAGGACAAATGTGCTTTCGAATCTTAAAAAGTTAAAAACTGCTTTTCTAACTAAATATTTGTTATTTAACACCAAACTGTAATTAAGGAATTCAAAATAGTCGAATAAATTTTTAATGTGTGTTGGAATTCTCTTAAATTGAAAAAAAAATCTACAATAATAATAATAATAATACAATATCATAATTTTAACAGAGGTTTGCTAGTTGATTTATGTATATTTTTTTAAAAATTCTTTCTAAACTTCTTAAATTCTATTTATTTTTTTTTTCAATTTCAAAATTGATTATTTTCTAAAAATTGTAATAAAATGTGGAAACTAGAAGAATATTAACAGATTGCCAACTACATTAGCACTCAAATAATTAAAAGAAAACAAACAAAAAATAAGACAATTACATATAAATATAAAACAAATACGACGTACGTTTCAGAATCCCGTAACCTGAAACGGGGTTCTGAAACGTACGTCGTATTTGTTTTATATTTATATGTAATTGTCTTATTTTTTGTTTGTTTTCTTTTAATTATTTGAGTGCTAATGTAGTTGGCAATCTGTTAAATTCAAAATAGCACGTTAATATTTACTCTTAGAAGATTATTAATTTAATGGAAATGAGATAAATTCCAAAATAAATTAATAGGGCTTCCTGATAAACTCAAAGTCTCCTGATTGTAAATAAACTTAGGCAGTAATGAATAAAGCCTACGAGGCCTATTCTTAAGGCACTTTTGCTATTTTTTTGGGTTGCAAGTGGAGCGTTCAGATGATTCTAGACTATTAGCTTTAGAAAGTTTACGGATGATTGAACAATGAGAAAGTTCTTAATTTTCATCCAATCTTGAGATTTGTGAGTTCCGTTAAATTTCACTGCATTTGCAATGTATCAAGTTTCAAGAATATGACTCGAATGATTTCAAGCGTAACGACCAAACTGAGAAAATTGAGTTTCATATTACATAATGATATCAAATGCACAAAAGTCACTGAATTTGTAACCATAATTCAGAAATAGCATTAGCAGAGACCATTAACATAATTAGCCGAACATTACTGTAATTAACTACACAGATGGAAATAGAAATACTAAAACCAAGATGGAGTTGTGCTCCATGATGGAGTTGTAGTGAATAATAAAGTACACAGAATATTTGTCTACATGAGTTACATTGATAGCATTTTGATTCGCAGCACCACGGCGAATGTATAATGGAATGTGGAGCTGTTCGTAAGAGTTACAATTACATTCGCATGTTGGCCCTGCCGGATCCCAGGGCGACTGTAGCGGAAATTCGACCCGCAGTGAAACCCGGCTTATCACAAGAACTGTTCTGAATCGACTACTGGAGATGGCCTGTGCTCTAGGCGTCCAGTGGCGTGTTTGCCGTCCACTCCTGCCCACCGTTCAATTCGTCTTCAGTGGTGTCGGGCAAGGGCCCATTGGGGGGCAGAACTCTGTGGTATTCACGGACGAGTGTCGTTTATGGCTCGGTACGTGTGATAGACGAATACGGCCCTGGAAGAGCTCTGATGAATGTTTGCTGGCAAACCGCTCCGTCGTCGATATACTGGACGGACCAGGCATTGTGATAAGGGAAATGACAAAGCAGAATTTTTAGAATAATAATTTCCTAGGAAAGTGAGGATTATCAAATCAGTCAGTCTGTGTGTGTATCTTCCCACCCCACCCCTCCAAAAAAATCCATCCTAATGACTGTAGAACCACTTGATGAAATTTCGTGAAATTGTCGCACTCATTTAAGATCAAGAGATGATTTACTTTTTACATTTTAATTTTTCCGTTTGATTTCTTGTCGAGAAATTACCTCAAACATTCCCAAAGAAAAGCATTTAAATAAAAATCAGATTTCTATCGTTGTCTTGAGTATCAATCAAATCAAATCACATACCATAAAGCGAGTAATTCTTGTAAAGTTTATCTTAAAAATGGGTGTAAGGATTTTGGTGAAATGGGTTGAATCTACCGGTTTCGGGTGCGAGAAAGCGATTTAACTAGGTCTCGACTTCAGGAAAACTCATTTAGGGAATAAATGATTGACCTAGGACCTGGGGACCAGGTTATTGTCTACAGTGTTCTTAGTTTATTTTCGTTTTATTTTACCGAACAAAGGTCTTCCAGATACTAAGATATTAATTTGCTTAATTTTTATTCTTGTCTGCACGCTCTATAATTTAATTAAAATTCATTAGATTCATATAATTGAAGCGATTTGTTGCAAATTTAATTACTATTCAGCAAAGAAAAAAAAATCTTAATTAATAAATATATTAATTAAAAAATAAAAATTACGAATTTTCGTTTATATAATTTTCGCAAAGTCAAAGAAAATAAATCTTTAAAATGAAATAAAAATAAAAATCAAATTTTAAGGAAAGTAGGCATCAAGTTCTTTAAGAATTTCTTCTTTAATTAAAAAAAATAGTTTACCGAGAACGCCATTTTTCTTTCTTTACATTTGGTTTCAAAAATCATTTTTTTTATCCCAAAATCTCTGCTTTTTGAAAAACATTTAAAATGATGAAGGTTCTACAATTAAGTTTCCCATTGATTCTATTAAAAAAAAAAACAATAAAAATAAGAAGTTTTTTAGAATTTTTTTCTACAGAATTTTGGGGCTCTTCGTCATTTTTATTATTAAGGTAAGGGGCCCAAATTTCGTCCCCGCGCCTAATTTCGTCCCCCTTCAGTTTCTCGGTGCTGTCGCTAGGTGAGCTATTGATGCCAGCAGATACATGTAAGGGAAGGGAACGGCAAACACAGCCACTTGTGAAAGTTTAGTGATACAGGAAAAAGCTTTTGTTCTGGTTTTATGAAGATTTTTCGTTTTCTTGGTTTGGTGAGTACTTGCAGTGCCATTATTAGTAGTCCTTTAGCGCAAGCGTTGTTTTTGTATTCTCTGCATGTCACTGGCTTCGGTACTTTATCAAAAGAAAGGTGTTAGTTGTGTACCGTCAGATTCACTTGCTGAGAAGGCAGGAACCGTATTAGTTTGAGGGTTGTTCCTAATTTCATCCCCTCACATTTTTCGTCTGCTATTTTTTTTCAATTGGGGTTTCCTTTCAAAAGTTTTTATGCTCAAGCCATTAAAAATTAATAGTCAGAAATTAAGCTATTCTCAGCTGATGAACGTTAAAGAGATAGAAATAGTTATGCTGAGATGTCGCCTAGTAAAATACTGGGTTCCAACCTTGTAATCATTGAAAATTGGTCGAGTAACTATGCTGGTCGTTAGCAATCTCCAATTAGCTGGGCTGTTCAGTGAAGCATATGAGCGTGCTTTAATCATGAAAACTGCTGTCATTGGATTTCGGATAACAGGGATCATTGCTTTCAATCCAAATGTTCTTGGTGCTGACGATTTTTTGGGGGACTTTCAATCTCTAACCCATCATCAGGAAGCTTACCTGTTCCAAAGTGCTTATAGTATAAATTTAAAAGCATGTTGATAGTAAATTTCTAAATCTGAAAATTTCACTTTAGTGATGATCTTTCAATCGTTAATATTTTTATCAAATCGTGTTTTATATAAACTGGACACCATGTATGAACAAAGAAAAAGCTTTAAAAGTTTATAAAATTACTTTTGGCTATTTTCACCATTGCGTGGAATAAAGGATGCAGAATCAACATGAGCATCACAAATTCCCAAAATTGAAATTAACTTTAAAATTTCATTAAAATAATCTAAAAGCTATAAAACAAAATAATAATGCTGTAAGGGACCGCCTCTTTTCTTATATACTTTATTAATTGGTTTTTCGAATTCAGTTCAAATGACATCCATCTGATTATTACAAGAGTTTTCATATGAATTTCCCAGACTAATATGATCATAAGAAGTTCAACTTAAGCGTATAATTAAGGTTAACCGAGTCATTCCATTAAATTTTTCAATAAGTCGTCCAGTCTCTCCAACCTTCGGAGCCTCCAAGTAAAGACGGAATGAGAAAAACTAATGACGTGAATGAAATTAAGCTTCCTGGAATTAAATATAAGAAGAAAGAAAGATTCAGCTAAATTAAAAACGAATTAATCATATATCGAAAACGCATATTAAAAAAAAGCAATAACTTATGAAAGCCAAAGATTAGGTTTACTATACATACTGAGGTGGGAGGTGGTTTGTAGGGTTTGTAACCCCTTTCCCGTAATGGAAAATACACTAGGACATTGGTTAGAGAGTTCATCGCTTTGTTTCTAACCCTCTCCATCCCAACCGGAAATGATCCCATTCCAAATCTTGTACCTCTATGTATCGCAGTTTAAATGACTATAATCTCAAAATTAAGAAATGTATGCGAACAAAACAATTTAAAGGCAATGAAAGAATACACTAGAAGGACAATAATATGAAAATCTATATAAAGAAGAATAATTACTACACCTTCAACGGTTTTACACAGGAAGCCATTTTCAAGTTGGGACAGGGCACAGCTGTCTCATCCCTTGAAAAGGTCTCCTGACGGAACCAAAACTGTCTAAATGGTAAATTAACTGTTACTGTTTTTACACATTTTCAAGTTCCATCTAATGTATTCTCTTATCTTTAAATTGTTACCTTTAGTTAACTGCTCATTAACTATTACTATAGAAATTACTCAGTCCTTTTTTAACTTGTATTAATTAATCTGTACTATTAATCTGTTACAAATTTTAAGTGAAAATATAAATAATAATTTAAACCTAAATAATTATTCATTACTTTTGTCAATTGACTTGAGTAAAGCTTTTGATTTAATTAATCATGATCTTTTGATTATGAAATTACAAAAATTAGGGATTAGAGGTGTTTTACTTGAAATTCTTAAAGATTATTTCGTAAATAGAAAAATTTATGTATCAATTAATAATAAAAATAGTATAAAGAAAACATGCAAATTAGGGATACCTCAGGGTTCAAACCTTGGACCTTTGTTTTTTATAATTTATGTTAATGATTTGTTTAATTATATTAAATATTGTAACATGTTTATATATGCAGATGATATCATTTTATTAAAGAATGATAAAAACCTACATAATGCTGAATATAAATTACAAGAAGACTTTAATAAAATACAAATGTGGGTGCATGATAACAAACTCAAAATAAATGATAATAAGACCAAGCTATTAGTAATACATCCGAAAAAACAAATGCCTACATATTATCCAAACATTTTGGCACACACACACTCTTCACAATAAAAATGTTAAATGTGATAATTGTACGAAAATAAAATTGGTTAATCATTTTAAATATTTGGGTATTACGATAAATGACACATTTATATGGGATACCCATATCCAAAATCTATATCAAAAATTAAGCAGTTTAGCTTATATTTTTTATCATACTAAAAATATTTTACCAGTTAAATATAAATTATTAATCTACTCAGCTTTTTTTGATTCCTATATAAACTACGGAAATAGTATTTGATCAAATATCGAGAACATTAATCTGGTCAATATCAATAAGTTACAAAAAAAATTATTAAAAATATTTTTCAAACTAATTTTAGCAAAAAGAAAATTACAATTGAAGATTTAATTAAATACAAAATTTTTACACATGAACAAAAATTTCTATACAATCTTATTCTGATAAATTATTATAAATACATCTATCTGTATAATCGAGATGGTAAATTGTACAATTTTAGGAGTGACTTAAATTTTAGACTTGATTATCCGCAAATATATAATATTTATGGAGAATGTAACATGAAAAAAATTTTGCAGGATATAATTAATAAAATAGGTATAAAAAACAAATAAAATTGAAAAAATATCTTCATTAAAAAGATTTCTTAAGATTTGGTTAATAACTAATGTTAATCCTATGGTTTAATAGGATAAAAAACAAAAACAAAAAAAAAAACTGTCTTTTCAAAAAAATGATAATTTATGTTTTGTTTTATTTTATCTGTAACTCTTTGCATGCATCAAATCAGTGATGTACCATTTACTTTGTTTTATAATCAAATTTTTGTATGTTATTCTTTTTTTTGTTTAACCTAATGTATTCGAACCTGTTGATGGGATTGCTTTAGTTCAATCCTAACAGGACAAAAATGAATTTAATGAAAGTAAATAAAAAAAAACTAAAAAAAAACTTGCATTCTTATAGAAATCATAAAATCAGTACATCTTAGTCTAGTCTTGTATGTATTGTGCTTGGATTATGATACATGTGCTACGATTGTGTTTGTATTCCTTCAAAATAAATAAACATACAATATAAATTGGCTGTAAAAGTAAGGGTTAAATACAATAATTAAAAAGAAATTCTTTTCTTTCTGAATGTTTCATAATTGGTCACTTCATCAGCATTCTGTGAATATGTATGTTAAATGTGAATTCTGTGAATTTGTATGTATGTATAGTGAGAATAAACATAAACTAGTGAAATTTTTTTTCAATATGTATTGAAATCATGATTAATGATAAATTAAGTTAAATAATATTTTCACAATTGTTTTTTTCCAGAAACGTTACGAGCGAACATCTTTTTTACTGTATATACAAATATGATATGATTTTTAGATTCTTAAACTAAACAATTTTAAATGAAAATTTCTAATTTCTGATATTTCTAAATTAAAAGTAAAAAAAGGTTTGGCAATTAATAAGATTATATCCGTTATCTTACATCTTTGATTCTTCAATGAAGCTTAATCAGTTTGCCATCGGAAAATAAATTGTGAATTCACCTAAGTGACTAATAAATAATCAATATCAGCATGAATAACAGAGAAAATGAATAGCTTCTCATCCGTAATGATGCCAAGATACAAGGCTTATTGAATTCTAATAGTCTTTTTGACGAAAAATCTGCATCATAATGCGAAAGGATTTAATTTTCCAGGAAATCTTCTAAAAGAAAGAATATATATCACAGCAATTAAGACCAGTAATTGTCAACAGGAAAAGGAAATGAATTCTCTTGAGAACATCATTAACATAAACCTAACAAGAAACAAGTAAAAAATGAAAAATGGAATAATGAAATATAATAATAATAAGAAAAAAGCAGTCTATTCATGGGTAGAAAAGTACCCAAGAAACAAACAACATAATCTATATGTTATGTATTCCTAACAGGAATTCATGTTCTGTATTCATTCCGTACATGTTTAAATCTTGAAGAAAACCATTCCATGAGGAATAAACAGTAATTATATTATGAAAATTACTTTCAAAAAGAAATAAAATGAATAGTAAAACATAGAAAAGACTAAATTACGATAACAGTGTCGTTAATAGAGATTAATTCTTGTATTTCAATAACTATTGGATATGATAAAGTGATCCTATGAAGAGATCTGGCAATTAGAAAACCTCTACTTTCTCACTTTATCGATAGTTGAAAATGTAAAAAATATATACATTCCAGCAGAATATATATATATATATAAGAATAGTTTGATTTTAATTCTAAGGTAACAACATCTGAATTAAGCTGGGCGAACACGTATCAATCTGGGACAATATTGGTGGACAATATTGGTCCTTTTGATTGGTACCAACCGTTTTCAGCAATAAAAAGGAACAATATTGCCCAATATTGCCCATTGGCGATTGTCGGAAAAAAAGGTACCAATTTCAGTTGGCGAGAAAGATTGCTGGTTAGCGAGCGAATCACATGAACGGATGAAATCACGTGACAATGGTGACGTAAAGGCGGGCGGGACTTTGAAAATCGGAAAATCACTCACTCACGCCGGCCATGTTGTTTGAGAAACAAGGCGTAAAATCAGCAAAATGGGTCGGCTCAAAACAGATAATTCACACAACAACATTGTGTCAATTGATAATGAAAGAATCTTAATTGAATTCTACAGAGGGATGGCGTTTAATACTACAGCAATTCTGTACGGAAACACGCTCTCTTTAGCTCTCCCTAGTGAGCAACGCCGTAACTAGGCCAATACTCATCAAACGAAAACCTGTGTGTTCGCGGACAATGCCAACCGCTAATATCAATAAAGACCAATATTGTCCACCAATATTGCCCCAGATTGGTACGTGTTCGCCCAGCATTACTGATGTTGAGTTAAGGATACTGGTAACGGTGAAAGATTAACTGATCGAATTATCTTGTAGATACATGGATATTATCTATCTATCTATTTTGCTATCTATCTAACCAAATACGTAATTTTTTCCTCCAGTAGTTTCCTTAATCAAGTGCAAACCCATGCAATATCATAAATTCCACGTTAAAATGCAATAATTTACTTAGCTGTAGAAATGTAAAATTGTTCAGAAACTACACACTAGGAAATTACCTCTAATTAATAATCTCTATTTATTAATAAAAATAAATTATTAAGTATTTCATCAAAAAACAATTAATACGCATCCTTCAAAAATATGATACATGCTCTAAATTTAGGACACTTCTTTTAAAGCGAAGTGAGCTCTTTTCACATAAAAAAAGGAAAAAAAAATATGAATCACGCTTCATCTTAGCAACTGCAATATCGCTGAACGTGTTAAAAAGAAATATAGAAAATAGACCTGGTCTGAAGTTAATAACATATGTAAACAATAGAAGATAGTATTGATTGATATATATATTATGATATTATATCTTGTCAAATATATATAAAAGAAACAGAGAGTAATAAAATCTAGGATTAATTAAGGTCACATATAAAGAAATAAATTTCAGTGTAATCTTGTTAGGTTGAATAACATTAATTGTATTTTCAAATAATTTTCTATATTTTCACAGTAGTACAGTCTAAATAGATATGTAGAATCTATGAATCTTCTATCCCTGGAAAATCATACGAAAGTCATTAACTTTTAACTTGATTGATTCATAATGGACCACTTGAGGATAGGCGGGGTTTCGTAGTTCCAAAATATCCCACCAGTCTACTTTTGGGCTTGTGGGATAAACAAAGCCATGTGCTTCGTTTTAACCTAATAGATATAGAGGCTGAACTAAAAGATTTGATTTGGATGCAAAGATTGTAAGCCTTCCAAAATTTTCAGATTGGATGTAGAGTTTATTATCGCCTATTGAAGAAGACGACAGCAATATATTTTCAAAGAAGGATATAATTTAATGGATCACTTGAGGATAGGCGGGGCTTCATAGTTACAACATATCCCACCAGGCTACTGCTTCGCATGTGGGATAAACAAAGCCATGTGGTTTGTTTTAACCGGTGTAGATATAGAGGAAATATTATATTAAAGAAGGATATTCCAAGCGTTTTTACAGAATTATTGCAATAAGGATCTGCACAGTATTGAACCATCCGTCTTGAAATATCAGAAATTGACGATTTTTAAGTAATTCGCACAAAGTTATATGTTTGTATATCCCACAATCTCTCGCCGCATGTGGGATACACGTCATACGTGACGTCGATAGGGGCGTAAACCTCAAGTGGTCCATTCTAACCAAAAAACAAAAGTCCAGATCATTCACTGTTAACTATCACAATGTTCTTTAATATCTTCTTTTGATAGTAGAATTATACGAAAGTTCCATTTATTACACAACGACTTTGTATCCTAGTCCCACTCATTACTGTTGCTATGTGTTGTCTAGTATTGTTTGTAGATCATCCTTTGTGTAAACAAATAAATAATTAAAAGTTCATTTACTATATTATACAGATCAAGAACTGCGATTTCTCAATACGAAATATATACCTCCGATAATACTTTGGCACTCTTAAAATATTTATTCTGTAGACGGCTTTTCATCAAAACTCCGTGATGTCGTTCGGTATTCTAAAGTTCTTAGACATCTTCGGTCTCACGGTCAAATCCATGGATCCCTGGAACAAGAAACTTAAAATATCTCCTTTAGTTTCAAATTCACATTACATTTTAGAAAACAAGTATTTCTCAAATAAAACACAGAGAATTACGTTTGCATTTGACTTTACCCATTTAGTTTAGCAAACCTTCGTTCTCGTCCTGAAAATCTGCGCCGTATTGCCAAATAATATATATCGACTTTTATAGTCTGAGTCTATCGGAATAATCCCCAAAATTCTCACCAGTTGATTCTCCATGGCAACATCAACAAAGAGAAGAAGCATCATCGTATCGCTTTGTTAGTCAACAGTCTGTCATTATAACAATAATATATACGACGCGAAGTCACTGTTCGTTTTCACATATTGTCACTTTCTGTGGATTTTTCCAGAAGGCAAATAAGTTAGTTCATTATTGTATTTGAATCCCTAACTTAACAGAAGTGTAATGACTGACAAAAATTAAGGCAATCACTGAAAAAAAAAGAATATGTTATTAGATCTCCGTCAGTACCTGATCGATGTGAATTATTTTTAAGATACGCAATGGGACTGATTTTCAAAATAAATAAATAAATAAATAAATAAATAAATAAATAAATAAATAAATAAATAGCCTAAATAAATAAAAAAAAATGGAGATAAATTGCCCATAACCAGCAGTGGATGAAACTCGAGCTCTTAGCAACCAAGATTCATGAAAGTGTATGTATCGAAAAAAATTTGGAGGAGAATATTTCCTTCAGAGAATATTCTCTGAAAAGTATCAATTTCCCTCTCCTGTAAACAAACCATTTTTAATTTGCCATTTGTAGATGATTCTCCTAGTATTTAAGCATAGTAATTGACGATTTTCAATAGACACTGGTTGGAAGTAAAAATCAAATATTTGCTTCCTTTCCTCCAACATAAAGAACATGTAAATAAGAACTCCGTTTTCATTCGCATTAGTAAATAAACAACTTATTTTTTGAAAACTCACTTTGGAGAGTTTGGAAAACTGCTTTTGAATTGAACAACCAATGATCCCCATTTCTGACTCCAGTAATTAATTTTTCTTGATGTTTGGATTGCGAAATTCACCGTTTCTGAATGACAAGTAATGAACTTTATTGTGCGAATCCAAACGCTATTTTGACTCAAATCGAAACAGCGGGAGCTCAGAATAACGTCTGAGGATTTCAACTGTAAATATTTCATTCAACCTTCATAATTTCAAAATAGAATTCATAAAATATTCAGTAAAGGCTGAAAAATTTAAGGATTCTTATTAAAAAAAGCTCTAGTTATTCAAAAAGTTTTGCACAAACAAATAAAAAAAATAAGTGAATAAAAGTGGTTCCTTATAAATTGTTTAAAAAAAAATCGATTCTTTTTTTGTTTTTTTTAATTAAAGTACTTTTTGTGAAAATGAAAACAATTCTGATCAACTTAGTAGTAGAATAGTTAAAAAGTAATGAAACCAAAAAAAATATACTTCTGATTTTTTTTCCCTCTATAAATGTTTCACTGCGAAGTTAAAACAAAAAACTTCTTACTAAAATTCTTTTCTAAAGTATTGATAATTTATTTAAAATTACGTAAAAGGTCACTGTAATATAAAATAAAAATTAGTATTATTCCCAAAAATAATCCTAAGTCCAAATATTAACATTTGCACTTTTTTTCTTCTTGACTTCATTTCTTACGTAACGAGGGAAATTCGTGATCGCAATCTTTCCAATTTTGTTCATTTATAAATAAAAAAAAGTACGAATATAATATTTATGTTTCTTGAGTGAACCGAAAGTTTTATATTAAACGTAAATATTAAAATTTGAAATAAAAATCCTAAAGGTCCAGAGTTCGTTTCCTGTATCAGACACTTCTTTGCAATGTTTTATTATTTTTCTCAATTTATTGTATTTCATTATTTTAATGCCCTCAATCAATTAGGTTCCGATTCCTTCAGTAGTATCGTCCAATATTCATGGTTTAAATCACGATCTGCCATTATAACTATTCCACTTCCAAACTGTAAGGGAAACGTGTTTTGAAAATATTGTAAACAAAGCATGTTGAGCCTAAAGTCCGCCAAACCAAAGAACGACCGTGGCCACCAGATGTCGCAATAGTAGAATTTGAATCGATTGTATATGTCAGTGTTTATGGCGGGAAAGTTTATGGCTTCTGATTGGCGACTCTCAAGCGAGGCAAACCTTTGTCAATAGTTTCTCTTAAGTCCTGGAATGATTAAGAGATCATAGGTGCATTTCAAGGTCAAAGTCGTTGTTTCGTTTGGCCGATAGTAGTTATTGTCTTGAATTTTACTATTTGAGGATACTTATAACTCGTTTCATTTTCACTGAAAAATAAATTGCATTAAATATATTTTTATATTTTTAAGCATCATTATGTATCAATTAAAACAACATTAAAAATACTTAAAAAAAATTTTAAAACGATCAAATTAAATAAATAAATAAATTGAGCAAACATCGCAAATTGTGGCTACAACTAGTATAAACTCGGAACCTGTAGATTAAGTGCCTTGCTTTTGAGTACTGGGTCATTGAGAGTTGCTTAAATGTGTATTTTTGTATATAATTTTTCTTTGTTCTGTTTGATGTAAATGGTAAATTTTGAACTATTAAGTTACGTAAGGGATTATATCTGTATACTAGTCTAGCATAATCTAACTGAATCTAATTGTATGTAACAATAATTCCACAATGTTACTATCGTTGAAAGTGGGCTCAAGTAATAAGTATTGACTTACTTTATTACGTGTTAATAAGTTTTAATAAATGTTTGATCCACGGCGGTGGTCGTGGATTTTTTTCCAGGGTCTTCTCCTCCTCAGATGTCCTAGATTCCACCCTCTTTCTCTTTGTAAAAATGAGGACCGAACAACGTTACTCTGATTTCTCTTTGTCACCTATATCTTTGGTTGGGATTTGTTGCCTTTATTTCAATTGAAAAAAAAATACGCACTTAAGAAAACATTTACTCTAGTTAGTAAATTATCATATTAAATTTGTTTCAGCGATATAACAATTATTTTTAATCATAATAAAACGAGTTAAGTGTTAATGTAATCTTTCATTAGATTGATTTGATCGAATTAACAGAATTAGTCAGAAATCAAAAATTTTTAGAAAAAAACAAAAACAAAAGATGCACTCCTAATAAAAAATAGAGTAAGTCATGCGAAACTCTGGTGTGCAAAATGCCTTTCGGTTAGATAAGCAAAAGATACGTCAATGAATGTCCCAAGCGTTTTCAGAATGCAAAAGAAGAACGTATTCTGGCCAATTCAGGAAGCTCCGTTTGCACGGACGGACAAATCTAACTGGTTTTCCTACTTTGTTACGTTAAGTAGTGTGTGAAGATGCTTCTACGACATCTGTGGGCAGTACCAATAGCTGAGCGAATTTGAGAGTCACATCATAGATTTAAGAGAAATCGGGTGGTCAGCACTTCGGAGCAATGGGGGCACTCAAAACGATGTTGGCAAAGTTATTCCACATAACTGCCAAGAACGATCTGTACGAGCCAGAGAAATAAAACAAGTGCTGAGGAGATTGTGAGGTCATAATAACACCAATGACGTTTCTGTCCTCTATCCAAAGGCACTTAACTTCCAACTAGAGGGACCCCGCATAGATATCAGAATTCACACTGCAAAACTCTCAGTAATGCCTTCGTGGGGTTCATGGCTAGCCAGGTCCCAAGACCTCTCGCCAATCGACCCTGTCTGGGATATAATGCGAAGACAGTTGTAGTCATCTTGGAACATGATCGAACTAACCGCAATTGCAGAACATCGACAGAATCTTCCATAAAAAGCATTAGATTACTATTTGACTCCATGCCGCACAGTATATGAGCTTGTAGAGGATTTACTTCGTATTCATATGTGACTATTATGTTGCCGTTGTTCTGTAATAAAAATTTCTGTTGCAATTAAAATGTAATCACTTCTTTATCTTTATGTGTGTACTAAGTTTCATAGCAGTAGAACACTTTTCTTCGTGGTTCCCTTTTTTTGTTTGCTTTTGTTTTTATTTTCAGTTGATTGTATTATCTGCTGAAAAATATTTATTTATTTATTTATTTATTTATTTATTTATTTATTTACTTATTTTCCGTTTAATGCATTTGCTGATCACTTTATCTTGTACAAGAAAAAAAAAAATGAGCTTACAATCAGCTTATCTCCCTAGATCGATGTGCTGGGGAATTGATTGGCAATTTTTCTGGTATGTCTTTAGGCGAAACAAGAAGACACGCAACTCAGCTTTCCTAATCCTTATTTCTGAGAAGATGACTACAAAATATCTTTTTACTATCATAAAAGTTCTTATATAATATTATTTGATCAGTGGTTGATCGGTTTATAGATATGTCTTGAAAAGTGCAGTATTTTAGAGCCTTGAAGCTCGAATTATTACATTTTTATTTATTTACTTTTGTTTTGTTTTGGACGTGCTAGAATAATTTAAAATCTTTATTAGCAGTTTAATAATTGTAATTACAACTGCTACATTTTCTGAATAATAATCAGAAATCTGGAATATAAAATTATTCTTTTGAAATGAAGTTAAAATTTTAACGTGCGCCAATTTAGACATCATAATTCTAAAAAACTGCCGTCGCACATATTGATGATTTGTATTTTTTGAAATACAATATTTAAACATTTTTCTCCCCCCCCCCCCCGACATAATGAAATGTACCTTTCCTTTTCCCAGCATTCCAGGATTTCCGGTGCTCTCATGGAGCAAACCTTAGCTATTTATTTCATTTAATTTATTGAATTTTAACCAGATGAATATAACGAAGCCGAAACTAGTAAAATGTTTCTTTTTTAAAATGTTTTAACTTTTAATGTCTTTTTATCATCAATATGTGCGACGGCAGTTTTTTAGAATTTTGAAATGAAAGCAATGAAGTTGAACATTAAATAAATGAACAAGAACATCGACAGAATATATAACTTATATATTCCACGTTCAAAGTCTGTTAACTGTTGGAAAAGTTGTCAACGTCTACACAAGGGCATTGGTATCGGTTTAAAATAATTTCCGCAATTGTTTTCAACAACGGAGCTTTGATAGCCTTTATCTGTATTCGATTACATCACTTTTGCTTTAGTGTATCTTTAATTTGTAAATCTTTAACGAATTTAATAATTTAAGTTTATAAATTAGATTTTTACAATTTAAATTTTTAGTTATTCAAAGTTTAATTTGTAACTATTTAACTATTTATATTTAACATTTGAACTATATTAAATGTCAATGTTTAAATCTTGTTATATTATACTAATAATGACCTATCAAAGGTAAAGAATAATAATTAAAAAAAAATCTCATTATTCTTTAAAAAAAAAAGGAAATGGAAAAAAAAAAGAAAGGAATTCTAAATTAAGATTGGTATTACTGATTATGTTTGACCAAAATTGTTTAACGATTTAAGACTTTAATATTTGCATTTTATAAAAAGTAAAAGATAATTTCTAAAGATCTTAATATTAAGTCTAATGAATCAGGTAAGCTTTGGAGCATTTTTAAAGTTTTGATCGCACAGATAAACTAAGTATGTTTTTTTTAAATTTGATTAATAATTACTTAAATTTTGCTTGAGTCATTCATTTAATATGTGATAAAAATTTATTTGTTTGGATAGTTTCAGGTTACTGTTTAATTTTGATAATTCAAATATTTAAACTGTTTACTTAAAGCTAAACTCTTTTTATTTGATTTTCTAGATAAACATAACGATCAACAAAAGCTAGATTCTTTGTTTTACAGTTTGATAAAAGAAAAATATTAAATAAATTTTGATCTTATTTAATCTTTAGTTTTGAGAAAAATAAAACATTCCTATTGTTCTGATGGTTCTGATTTATAACAGTAATTAGATTCTAAAACAGGTTTTTAGTTGAGAATTAAGTGAAATTCTTAGACCTTAAACAATTTTGTCTAAATTGATGATTCAAATTCCTTGGATCACCTGAAATTAAAAGCTTCAGTTTTCGTTTTCTTTTGACCAGTAAATATTTGGTTTATCATATTTTGTTCTAAGAGAAATTTGCTTTTGATTACAATCTTTCTGTTGAGAACAAATATTTTATCATTACGATAGTTTTTAATTCTGTGTAGTTGTTGATGTTCTTGCAAAGTATCATAATAATCAGTTACATTTTTAGTTGACTTTTTTTTAATACTTTCCAAGAATCTCAGCATGAATAGATGCAAAGATTAAATACCTACACATCTTTGACAACTTTTCGTCCTTAATGCTAAAATATCATGGTGGAAATTAGTGAAAATGAATGTTATTATTAGTTACAGTGTCTTATTTCACCAATGTATTAAGAAAAATTTTCGGGAAAAACACATTTCGTCTGTACTTAATATAAAAATAAAAAGACACACACACACACAAAAAAAGAAAAAAGTAAATTTAAGAGATTACTTTGGTTTTTTGAAAATTTCCAATTAAATAATTCATTTTAAAAATAGCAAATAAATAAAAAATAACCAACCTACAATTGTGAAAAGATATAGGTAGATTGTAGATAGTTTTCTAATATAGGCTTTTTCATCGGAATGTTGCATTGTATAGTAAAGTTTTCATAGTAAACAGTCGCTGCATTGAAGCACACATGTTGAGAAAGACTTACATCATGGCTGAAGATGTATCATTGCATCAGGGCTGAAGTAATTCCTGATATTGGATTTAGCTCTCTCCAAATGTTTGGGTTTTAGTCAAGAGACTGTTATTATGAGTACTTCACGTTATATGTATACAAGTTATATATGTTACTTAAAGTTATGTATGTTACTTAATTTGTTTTCTTTCTGTTTTTTATTAGCTGGTGGGTCCTGAGTTCGTGCTCACCATCAAACCCACGCTGGACGAGGTCTGGTCAGATGAGATTGAACAAGCCTGGTTGCATCTTTTCGATTCGATGAGTCAAGTGATGAAATTGGCTATGGATGACGTCAATAACTCTAAGGGCTACGAATTGCCTCCTTGCAAGGAATAGAGGCTCGTGCCAGGCTACCACCACCTTCATTCACACCATTACGAAGAGTAAGAATCACCGGAAAAAAAAACCAACAAAAACCACAGATTGAATTAAAACTTTTGAAGTAAATAAGATTAGTATTCATAAAAGATTTTTTTCTGGAAAAATATGTGCAAAGATTTTTCCAGAGCTGTATGCCGTGAGCATCTATTAAATGGATATCCTCGAATCGCTTATACCGTTACAACGAAGTTTGCAATGAATTGGAAATAGCCAGCACTAATGCGTTCTTGGTTTGTAAATGGATTCATTGTCGATAAGAACGAAGACTTGGACAGTATGACCCTAAGTGCTGGACTACTCCCAATTCTAGCAAATGGCGAAAGTCTAGTTTTGACAGAAACTAATGGCTTTTGGAAATAAAAATCTAGTGCCAAAATATCACAGACATTAACATGAGACGTAACATATGCTTTATGTATAATTAGCATTATTAAAATGCTTAATTAGAAGCATTAAGATAATAACAACACTGGAATTCTAATTTTCACGATATTGTAATTAGTTCTGAAATCATCAAAATAATATCAACTTTAAAGACGAAATCAACTCATGTATATAAATAGGTTACTATATAAAAAAAAAAGTAATTATGATTGCCATATCCTACTCAACTGTATGAGGCAAATTTTCAATTCTTAGATGTCTTGTATATATATTGTAAAGGAAATGCTGTAGTAACATTTAAAATATTCAAGATTAATATCCAAAAATAATCAACTTCGAAGGTTTAAAGGAACTAAAGTGTGGGTTACTCATCAGGTTATAACTTCCATTAAAATTTATATCAGCAAGATTTCTTGCATAAAGTATTTTAAAGGAAGTATTATATTAGCATTTTAGCAATGGCCTAAGAAATGAACTTGTAGTATCGAAGTTTAAATTCGTAATCGAATGTAAGAATCATGAATAAATGTGATATTTGTAGGATTTTAATCTATTGTGAATACGAGCATTACATACATCACATTCATAGACATTTCTTCAGTTTGCTTCACCGAATCTGAAGGGAAAAAAATTAAAAAGGCTTGATTTTTCATTTTTTAATCTTTTTTTTCAATTAATCTATTGTAAGTCTTTGTAAGAACTAAGACAGAAATTAATCTATAACAGTTTTTTATTATTATATGCAATATTTTCTCCGACATAAAAACACCTGGGTTATTATTTAAAACTCAAAAAAATGAAATTCTTTTAAAATATTCAGTAGTTTTAATTGGAATTTTTTTTTTAAATTCCTAACTGTTTAATTCTGATTTCGTTAATGATTATAAAACCAAATTTAGCTAAAGTAGTAAAATCTTAATAATTTTATCTTAGTAATTTGGGGTAATAATCTCATTACAATTTATTTTTTTAACATTATGTTAATGTCATTGCTAAATAAATTAGAGAATTTCATGGCTCTGTTAGAAAAGAAAAGTCCTCCGGGACAAATTCTAAAGTTTATCTTCATTGACGATACTT
Organism: Thereuonema tuberculata; assembly: GCA_023159025.1. NCBI lineage: Eukaryota > Metazoa > Arthropoda > Chilopoda > Scutigeromorpha > Scutigeridae > Thereuonema > Thereuonema tuberculata. Next base: position 99,483,401 of record JAFIDM010012231.1, read on the forward strand.
TGAAATTCTTTTTCTAAATATCCTTACGAAATACTGTTTTTTGATCATTTTCTTAAATGTTTAAAAAAAATCTCGAAACTTCAAATTGTGTATACTTTTAATATTTTGTACCAAAATTTTAAGTTTGAACAAGGAGCAAACTTTTATTATTCTAATGGTTGTTAAGAATTCGGGGTGAGGAATAAAAAAAAAGGGCTGGAAGTATGGAATAGAATGAAGAACTTCCAGTTTTTTTTGTTTTTTTTTTGTTTTTATTGTTGTTTTTTTTTGTATGTAATTGAAAGGATATGATAAAAAGGCATTAATATTTTTTCCAATTGTTACGAAATCAAAACAGAATTTTTTTTCTTTAAGCAATTAATCTGATTTGAAAACACTTTTTAGATTAATTAATTAATTTGAGCCAGTGTTGTATTTGAGGGTCTAAGGAGTTGCTTAATCTTTTTTAAGGAAATTAATACGATTTCTTAGATTACTGTGAAATAAATCAAGAAAGTGTTTTTATACTAACACACTTTTAAATTATTATAAAAATCGTACATGGGCTAAATGGACTGGGAAGAAAAAAATCAGCAGAGGCCTCATCCCCGGAAATAAATAAGAAAAATAGAGAACTGAATTAAGCTAACATTCTCGAACATTAAAAGAAAGGTTATCTTAATGATGTTTATTTTATATAAATTTTCCTTTTTATTAAAAACTTGTTTAAAACAGAAAGAAAATTTATCAAAGAGCGAATCTGCTTTCACACCAATAGATATAAACTAACTATGTGGGAATTTACACCAAAATAATATTCTTGTGCATGAATTTATCCTGAACAATATTAATGTATGTATATGAATTCATACTAACAAGTAAGATAATATTGAAATGCTTCATCTTGCCTTAAGTCATGTATTGTATATTAAGAAACTGTATTAAGCATAAGATTTATATATTTCAGATTGTGATATTGTAAGTATTTACAAACTTTTATCTGTAAGAATGAAAATTTATTGTTTTGTTTTTTGTTAAAGTAAATTATTTAAAATGATATAGGTATCCTGGAACAAACTGACAAACTACTATACTATTTTTCTTTTAATTTTTAAATCAGGACTTTTTTTAAATGATTTTATAAATAATCTATTTCATCATTATTTTGCTGTAGTTTTCTTTACTGTGAAACATTATTTTTTTTTCTTTTTATCATTATCTAGCACCTTGAAAATTTCCATATTAACGTTCTAACTTTGAAATTTCTTTTTCAGTTTAGTTTTCATTTCTAATTCTAATTTTCATATTGGATTTTTTTTTATATTAGCATTACATTATTTTTTAAAGACACAATTCTGACACGATTGCCATTCAAGTCATTTTTTGTGAACTTTAACTGTAATATTTAAGAAAAATTACTTTTTTGACTGTTTCTGAAATATTTGCTCTTTAACATTTGTAAAATAAATATAAAAAAATGAGAAAAGGACTGGATTTAACTCCTCTTGATAGTATAACAAAGTATCTTTAACACTAAATTATTATCTACAAAAATAAAAATGGTTGTATTCTTTTCATTTTTTGCTTCCCGAAGTTTGTATTCGTGTGTTACAGTTTGTATCCTCTTGTGTTACAGTTGAGTTTGATTAAGTGAAACTCACATTTTTCAAACTGTACTGAAATTGTCAATTGAACTACTATAATTATAATCTGATACGAGGTCATTTCAATAATATTCTGAATGGTTCTACAACTGTAATCGAGCTTTTTGAGCAACGGAACTCTATCATCAGCTCCAAGTTATTCGTTAAGAAAACAACTACAGCAGACTATTTCATAAAAATAAAGACAAAGATAACAACAGAAAAATATATAACAACTGTTATTTATAGAAAAAATAATTTTGTGAATAAAAATTTAAAATTTTAGCAGTTTTTTTGGAAATATAATAAATTGATAATGCTATTTTTCTTGGCACACTTGGTATTTGTAAATATTCTTGAAAATATTTAAATTACATTATTTATTTTGTTTAAAAAAATTCCTAGAAGAATTGGAAAAAAAAATCCACTGAATGATTTATATTCTATTCAATATAGTCCTACTATCCTTTGTACTTATGTTTTTCAGTAAGGCTAGCATACTTAAGATAACGAGTTCAATATCTTTTTTACTTTCTGTCGACTTTTTGCCCATTTTCTTCTTTTTAGTTAATCAGTCACTAAGTAAATCGGTAGATATTCTGGGGTTTATTTATTTATTTATTTATTTATTTATTTATTTATTTTGTAGTAATAGAAGCTCTTCTTACGAGTGTCTTCTTTAGAATTCTATTTATCCCATATGTTCTACAACCATAATTTTTCACAAACATTTAAATTTCATTTCACATTAAATAAGTAAGTTTATTACTGAAATTGATTTCATGTCTTCTCTTTCTAGTTTTATGTGCAAGAGAAATAAATGTTAATATGTTTTCTGTCAGTCCCTGCTGTTCTTAAAGGTCAGATTAATTTACAAATAAAATCTTTCTTTGCTATCATTTATCTAGATGATGTAAAATAAGAAGTCTTGGATTAAAAGAACATCAATTTAACAAACCCTAAACGATCGTGAAGATTGATTTTCTTGAACTATGATAAATCTTACAGTACCTAATCTATCTTTATTCTCCCTCGTTTGTTATTTTTTTATTAAATCTCTCCTCATATTATTTTTCATGTCAAAAAATTTCAAACTTTTAAAAAAATGAACTTCCATTAATTTCCGCAATATTGTTTTCTAGTTCTAACTGAAAACTTAGCATTTTAAATCATTTCATTTCAGGGATTTTTTTTTCTTTTTTTTTTTCCTTGTTTTGGTTTAATTTTTTAATCATAATAAATTTGTTTTTGATTTTGCTATCATTTTCTTAATTCTTTTTTTTTTAATCCAATCTATATTCTCTAATAAGTAAGAGAAGAAAATATCCTTATTCTGAAATAGTTCCTGTTTTGAGAGAATGTTGAGTCAAACTCCAAGTGAAGTCAATTTATAAAAAATAAATAAATTAGAATATTAAAGAGCAAACTATTTGCATTTTATTCGAACAATATTTTATTAAAAAAATGATTGCTTTATAATTCACTTTTTTATTTCGCAATAATTTTTTAAGTTGTTTGCTGGTTACTTATTAAAGTTTAACAAATAATTGAAGAATCTCTCATTTTTAACAAACCTTTTGCAAACAAATCTTTCTATTTTATTTGAACAAATATTAACAGCATTTTTCATTTTATAAAAACCAAATGTACTATCAGTAAAATCAGTTCTTAAAGTTGAAATAATTATCTTTTATTAAATTAAACCGCAAAGTTATGATCCGTTATTTTTTGGATTGTGAAAAGAGACATTAAACTTGACCCTCAAAATAGAACTACTCTTTCAGCTCATGGATTATTCATTGAAATTTGGTTTAATTGAAAAGATGTAAATTTAAAATTAACAAAAAACATCCTACGAAGGATTCGTACTCTTTCCTGTAATCATAAAAATTATATTGTAATATCTTAAGAGGAATGAAAACTTAACAAAGTACAGGAAATACCTAAGGAAGATAAAGAAGTTAGAGATGTAAGAAATATATTCTACAGGTGACGAATTTAGAAACTGTTCTGAAATACTGAAACAAGGTTACTTTTTGCAAGGATTTTTTAGATCTTTGATCCACATAGTGGTGATGGAAAGATAATATCAGTTTTCTTTGATAAAAAAATAATAGCTGCTACAAAAAAAGTACTGTAACTTAGAGAATTACAATCAATTTGATATGTAACATAAAGATATTGTAATTAAAGAATACTGTAGGTCATAGCATCTCCACGAAAGTGTCGACTTTATTGTGTAATTCAAAAATTTAACAAAAAACTGCCAAGAGATGTAATATATACTAACGTTGAATCTACTTCATAATCATAACTACGCCTGATATCTCTACCTCAATCTTCGAAATGGACTATTGAGTTTATGGAAACTTGGTTCTGTAGCCCATTGCATCTCCTTAATATAAAACAGCTATTGTTCAGGAATTTTCGAACGCGACAGAAGTATTGACAAATAAGAAAAATATCATGCAATTGAACACATTTTCCTACAATTTTTGTTCTCAGAGATTACACATCATATTTCTTTCCTTTGATTATTTTAGCAGATTATTTTACAACAATGAGAAAGTTATAAAACGTCTTACTTTTAAATTTAAACAATAAATGGATAGTGCTTTGATCAAAATTGAGTGTTGATTCTTCGTTCATTTGCATTCGCTTCTACTTAAATACATTGCATTTTAAATTTCTACTAACGAACACTTCAATGAATTTAGATTTAAATAGATGTTCGCATCTCGTTCATTTATCTACACTTGTGCTTAAATAAAGGAAATTCTGCAATTAGCTGCAGAGAATTCTCATTACCTGACAGAAAATATATTACAACTATTTGACAATTTATTTTCTGACAATTCGGAATTGCAATGCTACAATTAACTGTTACTACTCGGATAATAAACAGATTGCCAATAAGAAAAATAGAGCTACAGTGAAAGTAATATAAAGCAGAAACTTCGATTAAAATGAGCGAAAGACACTCCTTTGTAGAACTTTCTAATAATGGATTAGGTCCATACATTTTCTGCCGCCTCTGCAAAGAAGCAACTTAATTCCGGACATTCCAGACGACAGAATAATTTTCTTTTTTTTGTATTATTCCAGTTTCTTTTCTCCCAAAATGTTGTAATTCCTATTCGTTCTTCTATTCTAAATTACTTAATGCATTTTTTCTTGTCACCATTTTGATTTCTTTTTTAAAACCAAGCTTTATTTGTCTATAACTAAATACAAATACATATTTTGTCAATTTATTTACTTAATTCTTAAACAAAAGAAATTCGATGATTTTGTTATTACGAGTATAGCCTATACAAAAGTAAACAAAAAATTAAAGAAGATATTACTGCATATTTGTTATTCCATCTAGGAACTCAAGTTCAAATTGTAATTGTTTGTTCTTTTCTGTCATGCATTCTATTATTATTCCTTAATTATGTTTTTATTTCAAAAGAGCAGTTGCCATATTATTCCATTACTTATATAACTACAAACTCCATCTTTAGATTTTAATTTGACAATTCTATTGCATTTCTAATCCACAGATTATTTGAACGCTCAGAAATTTTTCATTGGCCGGAAAACTATAATTTGTCTATAAAATTATACATTTTGAGGTAAAATTACGCAAAATATTTTGAAATAAAATTTTGAAATAAAATTAATATATTTGTATTTAGTATTCCTTTTATGAGAAATAAATTACATTAAAGAGAGCGATTATACCATTTCATTTTTTCTTTACATTGCTTTGTATGTCCTCGATAATTTTTTTGTAAAGCATCAGTTCATGCCAGTTATTAAGTTCTATTAAGTGTGCTTTTTTTATTAAGTAATCGTAAGTCTTTTTTTTTTAATTTTTTTTTTTGCTATGTTTATTCACCACTATCTGCTTAAAATTCAGAATTTAATTCTTTTAATTGTTAGTGAAGTTTTTCCGTCCTGATCTTTCCACTTTATTTCTCTTGCATATAAGACTTCAAAACATCTCTTTCTCTAACATCGTTAACATCATCTATGTCTATGATTTTACAGAAGTTCTCTCTCTCTGTCTCAAGGTTGAAAAATCTACATATTCAGAAATGGTAATTTTTGACAGAAAAACCAGTAGTCGTCTGCGGTTGAGGAAAAAGAGTAAATTATTGGAAAACATCGAAAACATCAAGCAACAAACCGATATTGCTTGAAAAGAAATTTGATATCCTCTCATTTTTTCACTATCAAATAACATGAATAAAATGCAATTAATGATGATACCATTTATACAGTTTGTCATTATGATATTTAGAATTAGATTTATTTATTTTAGTAAGAACTGTATAGTTTCTTGTTACTGCATAAATATTGTTTTATATTAGCTCTATAAAAGAGTATATCTATAAATATTTATTAAGTAATTATATTAACAATCTTATTGTATAATAACGAAATAAAATTACCTTGTAAATACTTACTTTTTCTTGTTTGCTTTTCATTATGTTCAAATCTTAAATTTTTAAAACTTTTTTGATTTCTTTTTCTGAATAAGACCTAATTAATTTTATAGGTTATTTGAAGTTGCGGAGAAAAAGTCAATACTTCATTAAAAGTGTACGAGGAAATAATCAAAGAACTCTTAATAAACGAAAGAAAAAAATGTAGAAAAACTTGATCAAATTTACAGAAATTCATATAAACTCAAAAAATAGCAGTAAAATTGATGGGATTTGGAACCGAAACGAAACAATTAAAAAAGCAATATATTATTATTATTATTATTATTAGTAGTAGTAGTAGTAGTAGTAGTAGTAATAATAATAATATATAGTAATGCAACCATAGCAGTTTCAGATAAATTTCTTAAGTAGATATTTAGCCAAAAGTTGCCTGTAATGGAAAACTATCATAGATGGAAAACTATCAAGTGCAAGGTGTTTCTGTTTAAAAACGTTGGAAGGGGGGAGATAGCATCAAAACCTAATCAGACCTAAATACTTAAAATATATTGTTTCACTTTGAATAGCGCATTATTCATTGAATTACTTCTATTCATGGTATTTTGGTCTACAGTGAAAAGCGATCTTTAAGCTATATTTACCAACATCAAAACCAAAGCAGAAATTTGCTATTTTATAAAATTCAACTGTAAAATTAAATATAAATTATTGATTATTCTGGGATTTATTTCAGACAATATTCTAATTGGCTCGGTAACGGAAGTGCAGACACCACTAACTGGAAATTAAACAGGACAAATGTGTACGCTTGATGTTGATCGGAAAATATTCTACAAATTTCTTTGTTTCTTATTATTTTGATCTCTTTTAAAGTGACCATAAATGAATATTAAATAGTAAACCTAATCTTGCTTAAATAAAAAGGCAAACTCTGATATCTGAAGTCGTGATGTATTAACATGACCTGTGCATTATTTTTAAAGTTCATTGCTTCCACAAGAATGTCAACTACAGACATCTAAATATGGTCGCACAAAAAACAAATAAACCCGTCTTTCAGTTGAAAATTTTTTTAATTATCAGAAAATATTTCTTGCATCACAACAAAAACCACAATACGCATCCTTTGTACGGTTGTACTACTATCTTAGACAGAAGTTTTAGAATTAAAATGATTAGAAATAATAAACATAAAAAAATTAATTCATAGTTTGCATAATTATTATGGTGGAGTTGAATTTCATGTGGAGGAAGTAAGTAGGAACCTTTTTCCCTTAAGTTCGAATTCACAGAAACCAAAACAGAAGATGAAAAATAATTACATATCTTTAAATTTCACCACACAAAGAAATAGGAAAAATAAACTTAAATCCACTCTTAAATAAATGGTATATTCCATCACAAAGCAACGAAGGCTCAAAATAATAAAAAAAAAATTAAAAATTTCTCCCATAATTTGTTTTTATACAATTTTAAGCTCTTCTTGGAACTTTTGCTGAATTATACAAGTATTTATATAAAGGAAAGGAATACTTGAATAAAGGAGCAGCACTTGAATAAAGGAGAAATTGCCTTTCTGAATAGATTATGGGAAGGAATTCGGAACGGCCGTTTCGTCCTTCTACGGACTCATCAGCCCAATCCCCGCCTTCCCTTAACAAAATCAGAAAGGCAAGATCTTATTAGTAAAAGTCACCGCCGACCCGGCCGTGACGTCCACCAACAACAAAAGGCAAGAAAATACAAGTTTTTACTTTAGAATAATAACAATTCACACTTTCGCATTTTCAGGTGACCTTATTTTTATTCATGAAGTGAGTTAAGGATAAGAATAAGGCAGGGTCGAATAAATCCGTATTCTGCACTCAGACCAAACAAAAGGGTCCGTTGTGCCTCCTCATAAACGTCTCTAAAATGTTAATATCAAGGATAAGGATGAAAGTTAATGGTCATGAAAAAGTCCTGTGAACTTGCAAAAAATAACTGTGGATATTAAAAGTGGAGATAATATTTGTGAGACGAAAATGGTCCGGGCCAAAAGGTAGCCAAAAGATTCGCCTTGTCGTTTCCATCGATGCCAACATGTCCATGAACCCAGTACAGATAAACCAAATAACTTTCTAGAGTTAGCAATAAAGTATGATGTGCATGCAGGACTGCTCAGAGCAAGCAGTGCAGCCTGACTAAGATAAAAATTGTCCTATTGATATATTGACGGTTGATGTTTTCCTAAACACAGAAAACAAATTCTCTGCCTGTAATACAGTGCCATACAGGGTCGTTTCTACCATTAGACAATACTAGGCGGCCGCCTAGGGTGGCAAGATTTTAGGGCGGCCGAAGGACGGATTCCGTTTTTTTTGGGGGGTTGTTAAAATAGGATTTTGTGTTTTTTTTTTTTTTGGTTGTTCAATTAAAGATTCTGTTGTTTTTTTTTTTTTGGTTGTTGAATTCACGATTCTTTTGGTGGGGGCGGCATTTGAAAGGGAGGGGGCAGCATTTTTCAGTTCTGGCCTAGGGTGGCAGAACAGCTAGAAACGGCTCTGGTGCCATACACACCTCAACATGGGCCCATATATTCCAGCTGCCATCTTGTTGCCTACCTTGGAGCTATGTGTAAATCAGGTAGTGCTTCAGGGAGTTAGAAGATCATGTGCCTTAGTGAGCCATCCATCCTTACTGGATAATAGACAATAAAGTTAGGTATAGAAGAAAGCATTGTTCAAAGATTATGTGCCTCTCCCCAGATACTGGAATGATTAGTAAAGCTGTGACGCCATTTGCCCAGATTTTCCAACCTGAAGGCGTTATTTCTGACTTGATGCTCAATAAAGAGATAAAAGAGGTGGCATATTCAAAGTTTCTGTAAAGCAGCAATAGGTGCCATCCTCATAGATCTCGTGATACCAGGCGTTGAACTGGTAAGAAAGTGCAGATTATAAGCATTATATAAAGTCATTACGTAACTTTTGACTGAAAACTCCATGAGCTGCCAGAAGCCCTTCTTGCAAATCCAAAAGGAGTCGACGATCTTTTTGGTTTTTGATTCTAAATGTTCTTTTCGGATCAATTTGGAGTCAAAAATTACTCCAAGATATTTCACACTATTGGAAAGATCGATTTGCTTATTAATAGGTTTAAAGTAAAAGTTTTCGCTATCTTTCTCTTCATAATAAAGTTAATTCTTAGCAGGATTAACCGTAAAACCTATATGGTAACACCATTCCTTTACACAGTTAAGAGCCCTTTGCATAAAAACTGTATCAGGATCTCGGCCACTGATGAGAATAGTGAGGTCATCAGCATAGGCCTGAGAATAGAAATATAGTTCCTATAGTTCCACAATAAGGGAATCCATTACGAAACGCCAAAGCAAATAAAGGTAATTTGCCATCTCATAGCCTGAGTTGCAATAGTGTTCCTAGAAAGGTTTATCCTACACGAATAGTAAGAGTTGAAAGCATGTTCCAAATCCATTTAACAGTTTATAGGTCTATATCCTGCTGTTCGCTGCACGACAATTGGAGTTGTAAGATGTATGGTCAAATGCTCGTTCAATATCTAGAAAGGCGCCAAGAGCTATCTGCCCTTGGGACAGAGAATTTTCTATACTGTATATCAGATGGTGTAAGGCGTTTCAGTTGAAAATCCTTTCTGGCGGATATATTTACGGTGACTAGATTTTTCCGATGACAATTTTCAAAACCAAAAAGAAAAACAAAACAAAAAACTAGCAACCAAAAAAAAAGTTTCCCTTTCGTAAGTGACAATGCTTCAGGCAAGAGGAAAATCTTTGCCAAGAAAAGTTGAAATATAGTGCTATCATTAGCTTGTGAGTCCTGTAATTAAAAGTTCAGCAGGTACAGATGTAATCCCCACTAGGAAATAACAAGGATGCGAGTTTTGTAACAGAGCTTTTAGATAAAGCCTTGATCAGCCTTGTGACCACAGTCATAGGTACCTATATCGTTACAAAAGGCTATCAGAATGTTCTCTCACAATGTCTTAGGCCTAAACTACGCTTGTAATTCTTTTGGGATTCTTTGTATGAGTCCCAGGCGATAGAAGTATCCACATATTTTGCCTTATTTATGGATCTTGGTCCTGAATCAAAGCAAGTGTTGATTCCACCAAGCTATTCCTTCGTTTTCTACGAAGTGGACAGTTTTATTCATAAGCAGAGATGGGGGCATTAGATAGAAAGCAAACAGAATTTTCAATGTTGAACTCATCACGATAAAGGACATTGGAGTTTAAAGTCATCCTTCTAGAAATTCCAAGAAATTGAGCTTTAGATTTCTACAGCTTTCCTCAATCAGCATCTCAGTGCTCAAAGAAAAAAGGATATATCGGGGGTCCGACAAAGAGACCTCTTGCGATTCTCCAATCGCTAACCTCCGTCATAAGACAGGTGGAAACAAGGGTGAGGTCCAAAACTTCTTCCCTAAAAGGGATAAACAAGATAGGAACTGAATCTGTATTCAAATAGTCCAGATCAACAGTAGTGAGAAACTCTAGTAAGGCTTCCTCTCTGAAGTTAATGTCACTGCTATCCCATAAAGCATGATGGAAGTTAGCGTCGCATCCCATGCAACAATGATGTTACTTCTGATATTCCTTGGGAATCTTACTGCAACCAGAGCCCTGGTATAGAATTCCGATAAAAGGAGAACATTTCTGTGCTTTGTAAAAATACAAGCACGTGGAATAGTCTGTAAAAGACTCCACAGCCTCCCAACCCTACAACTCTGTCCCTGTAGAGCCAATACTCCTGAAGAAGAGCAAGTGACCTTCTTAGAGAGTATCATAGTAGCTGCTGAACAGTGCTGTAAATTAATCTTAAAAAAGAAAATAGGAATAAGATAGGCAAAAATCCCAACTAATCAGCAAGTTTTTAAGTAAATGAGGTGCTGTGACAATTTGCAAATATAGTAACTCCCGATTATCCGCGGACCTCTCCTGTTTCCACTTTTTTTACTACGTAATAAATTACAGAATTAAAAAAAAAATTAATTTAGAATAAGGTAAACAATAAAAGAGGACCAACAAAGTGAGTGAAGACAATTGTAGAGAAACAATTTAAAGAACGACTTTTGGGGCGGAGAATAGGCTGGCAGGTTACACTAAATTACGGGATAGCCGATAAAAATAAATAAATAATTTAAAATAAAATAATTGTTTATAATGTATGTGCTGTAACTGTATGTATTGTCAATATAATATAAATAAAACATGTTAAAAGCATTTTTGTGTTGATTTTCGTCCTTTTTCTCCTATTTCGGATTATCCGCGGTTGCCGCGCCACCTAATTCCGCGGATAATCGGGAGTTTACTGTATTTTCTGGAGAAAGTTGAAACATTCAGTTCCAAAAATATTACAAGTTCCAAAACATTACAAGTTCCAAACAAGTTTGAAACATTACAAGTTCCAAACAAGTTTGAAACATTACAAGTTCCAAAAATATTTTAACACTGTGATGGTCTGAAGTAGTTCACTATAAAATTGTTAATTTAAATGCATATTGCTAAAATTCAGGTTTAGCTCAGAATAAGTTCCCTCATTTCAAATTGCTTAATATTAATGAAGTCTTGTTTGATCATAATGCGTGTACGGGAGAAAGAATTAAATACATTCCATATTTATTTAGTAGAACAACAGTAGGAAGAATTGATATCATATCTGATATAAACTTTTAATTGAACTATTTTGCATTTACAAAGCACATGGATTCCTGAAAGTTCTTTTGAAGCAAGTAATATTAATCGGAGCTTTAGTAAGGATTACTGATGATGTAACTTTCATGTCGCCAACCATCTATCAATGAGGTAATAAAAAAAGAAATAAATAATTAAACTAAAAATCTACGTTATTGATACAAGGAGAAAATAAAATACAGGTAACTCTCGGTTTACTAACGCGTTCGGTTTCAAGACGTTTCGTTCGTTATGTATATCTTGGATTGCTGAGATTTCAAATACGTATCGTATACGTTAGCAGCCATTTTAAAGCATTAAATCTTGTGTTAAACATCAAATAATCTTTACAGCACGTTTTATTATAATGTAAATGTAGTTTATCGCATATGATTCGTTACGTAAAAAAAAATATTTATTCTTATTTATTCATATCTTACGTTCATTCGTTTTATAAGCAACTCTACCTGTTGGCGATTTTAAGAATTTTTTATGAATTGTGACGTTCATTCATATATTCGTAAATCGAACGCTCGTAAACCGAGAGTTTCCTGAAAAGAATCTAGAAATAATTCAGGAAAATAATCAATGAAAGTGAATGAATTTATTCAGAAAGAAATGAAAAATCTTGAAAATGGAAGAAAATAATAGAAAATTATTTTTCAAAGTGGTTTCATTTGGTTAAGATTGAGAGTTATATTGAAAATGATAAAAAGTAAATTAAATAAAGAATTAAAGTTCGTAATGGATTTGAGAAGCAATAGAAAACAAAGTAGCCTTAAATAATAAAGGTCTTGTTTAGGTGACCTGAGTAGATTTGTCAATGGAATTTTAAAAGAATTCCCATTGTTTCAAGATAATATTATAGTAAATAACTCTAATGATGTCATTAATCATATAAAAGAAGAAAATTTAACTAAGAAAAAATTAAGACTTTTTTCTACGGACATTGTCTCCAAGTACACAAACATCCTAATCAATGACACTCATTGATAAATTACTGAAATCATTGATAAATTATGCGAAGAAAACAAGAATATCTTGGACTATCACCACTTTAACAAAGATACTTTCATGAAAATTTTACAATTTATATGTGAGAATTGTTATTTTAAGTTCGAAAACAAGTTTTATAAACAAATTAAAGGTTTCCCAATGGGAAGCCCAAATC
>JAFIDM010012231.1:99515244-99530557 GCA_023159025.1 Thereuonema tuberculata
TCAAAATGATGCCTCAATCATTGATTTTGATGAAGTAGTAAAGGAAACATAGCGTTCCGACAAAAAAAACCCTTTGAGAAATAATATATAATGATTTTACTTTTAATAATATAGACCTTCTATGATAACCAAGGAAAACAGGGAATAACAGAATTTAAAGATTTCCATGAAGAAAATTTGAGTTGAAAAATATTATCTCAAAAACATCTCTTCAGTCTTAGTTAAATAGTAAATTCGCATGATATTTTCAGTGGTTGCTATTCATGTGGTCACATGAAAATTAATTAAGGTCAGTTTTAATGTCAGTGTTCATGCTTCTCTTTATCGTACTTTATAAAGTTTATGAAAATATTGAATAAAAAGTTATCGTTGTAATTAATAGCAGAAAATGATGCCACCCACTGTTCTCTTTGCAGTCTTGAAATGATGCGACCCCTTCCATGACTCATTGTACCTTTAACCCATCCATTATTGTTATTAATGTCTCTACAGATAAGCGGAAGGAAGGATGGTCACAAGCAGAGGACTAGCGAAAAGCGTGACCCGCAAGACCAGAATGAAATCAGGCCATCCACAAAAGCGAGCCTTATTAAGATCTGTCAAAGACAGAAATGCTTTTGATGTAGGTCTTCTTAGTGAAATATACTTCCAGCTACTGAAAGAATTCATTTTGTGCAGTGATTTTCCCAGAAACGTTCTCCTTTGACTGGAGTTTCTGAAGAGTTCGCTTCAATTAGAAAAGAATTGAGGATCTTTTACAAAATTAATTATATAAATGATAACTATAGTTAATAAAAGAATCCGTTTGGATTCCGAACAGATATATTCGAACCATCATTTTTAAAAGTTATCATTCGATTTGTAATCTGTGACTTCGGAAACATCTAGCTATGAAGTTTCATTATATTAATGCACTGAAATTTGAATCTCAATTTGTGGACCATTTTGAATTTTCTATTACCTTCGATTTTTACTCTTTAGGGCTAGAATTCTTGGCTGTTTAAAACAATATTGGGCACTAGTTCAGTCGGTCCCAAATTTCATTTCTCTCCTTCCTTTGGAATTACTCCAAGAGACTTATTTGATTCATTTGTGATAATTTCGCAAAATAGATATCTGAAGTAACGCTTCTAATAGTGAACACTTGAAATTTATTTGCACCAAGTCTGAAATTTCTCTACGCCCAGAGAATATAGTGATTCATAAAATGTTTCCAATACTCTACATTTACGAGTTTTTAGAATATCACAGGAAATATACACTAATCACAAATAATGAACAGCAGCGATTGCATTGATCATCAGGATTATAATAATTATTCCACGAAAAGTCACAATTAACAATTTTTTTTAATTTTTAAATATTTTTTAGCGGGACTTCTTAGAAGCTGAGCTTTTTAATCTTACAGTGTTCAACAATGTATCATACTTTCATTTTATAGGAAAAGTCTACAAAATAATCTTTTAACAACATTACTTCTTTAATTTAATTTTTTTTCAAAATTTTGTCTCTGATGAATATATATATTTACATATGTGTGTAATTAATAACCTACTTTGTTTTGGTCATAAAATCCAATTGAAAATTAAATTTTAGAATATATAATTTTAAACTTAGTAGGCGGACTAATTGTAAGAAAACAGAAACGATGTTTAAGATTTTAAATTATAAAGAAAGAAAGTGATTTTAGATCCATTTTTTGAATGATTGACAATTGTATAACATTGATAAATGCATTTTAAACAAGTATTTCTAAGCAGTTTTCGTCAAATGTAGTTCGTAAATTAATGAATTTCTCCTTCTTCTGATACTTTTGTAGTGGGCAGTTGCATGAATACTAGCAGATTGATGAAAATGTTATTGATTGACAAGGTGTAATCATCAGTCAAACATTTTACTTATGATGCGAAAAAAGTTTTGGTAGGTAATTAGGATTAAGAATAAAACATGGTTAAGTGATTCATCAAAAACAAAATATAAAATAAAATAAAGGATTGAGACGGGAAGTGAATCTCGTCCGTCTTCTTGACTTTCACTAGCTTCGCTCTGACGTTATCAGTTCCGTGGTCCCTGGTTGGCCAAATTCGATAAAGGAAGAAAAGGATTGAGAACTATAGCAATACAACATGCGTGTAATGAGAAATTCTAAATCCAAAAATATCAGCTAATCCATTTATCTTTTAAAAGTTCAGGGTTTAGTGTTTGTCAACAATTTCATCATATTAGTATTTAGAGTATTTGGCGTCCAACTACAATTTATGCAGATTTTGAATAAAGTTCCCACAGTAGTTTGAATAATTAGTGCTCTTAATAATGCTCTTAATAAGTCTGTGGCCTCAGCTTCTCAATAAGATTTTAAATAAGTGGTGGAAAGATTTGGAAAAATAATGGTCATCTAAATGGCTGAAAACAGGCTGTATTACATTATTGAGGAATTCTGGAGAATTGCATATTCATTGGTTAATTTTCTGGGTTTTTAAGCTGGCAGATGGTGATTCAATACAACAGGTTGTCGATTGAATAATCTAATGGTTTTCTGCATCCTGAAAATTCCTGCATTAAATGTTAATCATAACGTTTTAAATTTAATTAACCGCCTTAATTTAAGTTTTAGTCATTATAATTAATTTCATTCGACAGTTGAGTTTTTTTTCAGAACTTTAGATACATATTTATAGATTCACATAGCGAAGTTGCATTCATTAATGATTTTTTGTTTTGTTTTAGACGTATCTCTTGCAAAGTTAATCTTTAACATAATCTACAGTTTCTAGTTTTAAATTTTCAACAAGAACAGCTTCCAAAATTTAAAACTATTTATTGAAATTGCAACACCGGGGAAAAAAAGGAGTTGATATGCTGAACTTTGCATTATATCATGACCATTCCTATCCTCCCACCCTTCTTTTTATTTTATTTATTTATTTATTTATTTATTTATTTATTTATTTATTTTTATTATATTTTTACTTTCTCTTCTCTTTTTCTCCTTTACACAGTTTACTTTAACAGGGCCTACAAGCTTGGGATTCATTTACATTACTTCACATCTCTGTATAGCTTGTACTCGTTTCTTGTGAATCTTCTCTCCTTCAGGGTATTCTCATGTGTTAACATTGAGTTTTACTCACTGATCTACTATTTCCCTAAATATCAACGAGATTCTAAACTCAGTGATTTATATATATTTATATTTTTTTTTTCTCTTCCTTTCTCTCCCTTCGTTTTCATTAAGTTTCGGTCATCTTCAGGTCTACAGTAACTTATTCTTTTCCTTTACTGAATGTATCCATAAAATTTTTATGATAATTCCAGCAAGAAGCCTCATTTTCCAACCAAGGCGGAACTGGATGACCTAGTATATGATCTGGGATTACCAAATCCGAAAGTATAGCTCTTAGCATCTTGTTTACAAGAGTGGAATTTCATGGATAATAGCTGCAAGATCACAAAATGTAGGGCGCAACATGACATATTCGCACCGTACTAAACTAATGATGGTAATCTCCGTTACTGTAGTGGCATCAGTGGCCTCTTCGATGAAATCGGAATAGCGCAGAATCTCGCTTCTGCCTCTTCATAGAAAGTTCAACTAGTAGTTTGAAGGCTGTTGCTGCACAATATGGCAACAAATATCCTTTTCTTCCTGTTGCCCACCATTTCTATTGAAAGAGAACTATGTTAATGTAAAATAGATTCTAGAAAAAAATTAAGTACCAGCTCTATGAGTGGAATGTTTGCAATAATTTTAAGATGCTAGGTTTTTTTAGTAGGATTCTAAGGTGGATTCATAAAGTATCCATGCTTCCTGTGTTTGTGTGACAGTCGAGCAACACTATATTCAATAAGTGTGGCCTTGACGGAACAAACTTGTTCCAATAAATGTCTGCAAGAACCGCTTGTTGAGAATAAAAAGATCTTACTACCATCTCTCCTCATCTTATATTATAAAAGCGTTATTCTGTCTGTCATAAGACTTTACGTTTTTCCAATTTTGTGACCAAACTATAAGATATAGATTGGTCATGCAAATGGATAAAATGTAGATCTTTTTAAGACAAACAAAATGCTACAAAAATCTTTCGAAAAAAGTTTTTGGTTTCCAAGATGCCTCCTTTTAAAGGGTCAAATTTTGCCTTTTTCTCAATTTAAATGAAAAATATAAAAGATGGAAGAGAACATTATATTGAGAAAATGTTGGTATTTGAAAGTTCTATCGAACGATGTATCACTTTTTCACAAACACTTCAGCGTTTACAAGATACATGCAAAATTGTGAATTTTCGGTGTGTGACGCCGAATTATCCGAGTTATTCGGAGAAGCCACAACAGGCTGGGAAGTTATATATTCTCCGACGATCGCAATATTAATTTGCTAAATAAATAAAGTTTCTTTTTCACATTACGCATGAGACGACGACCACATAATATTAGGCTGTCCCCTTCTCTATCAAACAGACTATCTCCACCGATACAACCAGGTAGCGTCGATCGTTCATGAACAGCTAGCACACAAACACTCACTTATTAAGAACACGGTCCCGTACTACAAGTACTTACCACAAAGCGTATTAGAGTCATCCTCACATAAGCTGTAATGGGACCATCCATTTACACAGACAAAACCATACATCACAACAAACCTGGCATCACACTTGTTGATAAGGTCAACAAACAACCCTACCTTTTTGATATTGCAGTGCCTATCAGCAAGACCATGTAGAAAACTCACGCAGACAAGATCAGTACACCGACTAGCACACGAGCTCCAGAAGCATTAGAGGCAGGACGGAGTACGTGTTGTACCCATCGTCCTGTCCTCCACTGGTCTGGTGCCTCACACATTGCACCACAGTCTCAGCACACTACAACTTCACAAAAACATTTATGCACAACTCCAGAAGGCTGTGATACTAAACACAAAACGAATAGTTGGGAAATTTATGGACACAACCACTCATTCCTAATCATTCTTGCACACGTCTTTTAACTTAGCGTTGGTCCTTGACCCGCCATGTTGGGTTTGCTAGGGAAACCCAAGGTTTGAAACTTTTACAAAATAGTAATAATAATGTAATAATAATAATAATAATTCCCGGTAATTAACGGCGGGCGGGTGTCGGTCGTGAATGCTGGAGCCTACTCTCCAGCCACCCCAAAGGCCTTTGAAGGCCAGTAAGTGGGATACTTTAACTTTTATAATAATAATAATAATAAATATTATTATTATTAATAACCATATTAATTAATTATTATTAATAACCATCTATGATGAGAACACGTTCTAATATAGATCATGCTGCATCGGGTGTGACGCAGGATAAAGTCACCCGCGTTCGGGGGTTAGGCAGAGGCCTCCGTTCGAAATATATGCTACAGTCTCCCGCAGCTGGTGGTGGAGAAAGTGGCACCCCATCCTGTAGTACGGCTACCACAATGCCCGGGCAACACCATCCAGCCCTAACAGTCGGAAGTGTTTCGTCTGTGTCAGAGCAGGCGACCACCAAGACTGGGAAACCCCGCCAGCGCATCCGCTGGTCACCACAGATGAACCAGGATCTTATGCGCGACTTCTACACTGTTACACAATTAGGAACTCAACTCACAGGATACAGACAGGGACTATACCATGCATTCACCACACTTTATCCATCGCTAGGGCTTAGCGAACACGGGTAGCGGATCAGCGACGTTCCATAGTAGTAAACAATCTTATTCCGCCATGCATACTTACACAAATTAGGGAAGAGGTCGCTGAAACCAACCACAGGACACCACACCCCACCCCACCAGAAGACATTACCTTTACGGCAAACACAGAAGCAATCTCTACCCTTCAGTTCACATGCCCCAACAATACATCTAATAACATACTACAAGCAGCACATTATAATTTCTGCACCGCACTAGCACAATATACAGGCACAGACCCCACAATCAGACCTCCACGCCCCAAAGCACACACATCAAAATAACTCGCCACGGTCAGATACCATCTCAATATACACACTATCCCACAACACCTTGACAATATCCAAACATACATATAACACTCTACTGCGCGGTACAGGGAACCATTCGGGCACTTGGAATCAAACAACACCACATACCTACCACTGCACGGTCATAAGAATACAACCCCCTTGGCGACGTCGCCTTGAGGGCCGCATCAGCGACCTTAGAGGAGACATAGCCAGGCTCACACAATACTGTGCAGGAAACAAAACAAAGAAACTTATGTCCCAGGTCAAGAAGATATTCAAGCACATAAACATTCGCCCTTCACATTCAAACCATCATAACCAGGTTCAGGAACATCTTGGCACACTAAAAGAAAAACTGAGTGCACTTACAAAAAGATTACAAAGATACAAACAATACACTCTGCGCAAACAACAGAACAACGCTTTCCAATACAATGAGAAAAAATTCTACAGATCCCTTACATCTCCCTCCACTACACCCAACACAAACGCACCCACCAGCGAGGCATTACATGAATACTGATCGTCTCTGTGGTCCAACCCCATCCTCCACAATGACAAAGCACCGTGGATCACAGAGGAACAACAACTCGCTGAACACTTACCTTCCATGCCCTTCCATGATACTACTCTTGCAGACATACAGACAGCACTAAAACAAGCACACAACTGGAAGGCTCCTGGTGCAGACGGCGTTCAGAACTTCTGGATCAAGAGGTTCACGTCCCTGCATGGGAAGCTAACTCTTCCTCTCACTGACATAATCCAACACCCAGAACATATGCCTCTTTTCCTCACACAGGGTGTCACTTACCAACAGAGCAAGAACACTGAAACAGCACACCCTGCAAACTACCGTCCAATCACTTGCCTCCCCACATTTTACAAACTCCTGACCTCCTGCCTTGCAGAAAAAATTTACACACACATCGAGACACATAACATTCTCTCCGAACAGCAGAAGGGCTGTCCTAGGAATTCCCAGGGTTGTAAGGAGCAAGTCGTTATTGACTCGGTAATCCTGCGGCAGGCTTGCGCGAAGAATAGGAACGTACACATCGCGTACATCGACTACAAGAAGGCATTTGACTCACTCCCCCATTCCTGGCTTTTAAACACTCTTCAACTCTACAAAGTACACCCCAAGATTACGGCATTCTTGGATGCCACGATGAAGAGTTGGAACACAACATTACACCTACGCACCTCCAACACCTCCATCACTACGTCCCGAATCCCATAAGGAGAGGTATTTTCCAGCGAGACTCCTTGAGTCCTCTTTGGTTCTGCCTCGCCTTGAATCCATTAAGCCACATGCTAGACAACACAAAACACGGTTATAGGCTTACCTCGCGCACTCTGACACCATACAAAATCACACACTTACTCTACGTGGATGATATTAAACTCTACGCCACAAACAACGCACAACTTACCAATTTACTCAAGTCACAACACAGTTCACCAAAGACATTGGGATGGAATTTGGAATTGACAAATGCCGCAAGCTACATATAACACGCGGGAAGACTTCGAATTTGGAGGGTTTTGAACTGGACCAGGGTTGGCCATCCAATCCATGGAAGAGGGAGAGACCTACACGTACCTGGGCTTCCAGCAAGCTCGCGTTATTGACAACGCAAACATCAAAAACGCACTCAAAAAAACATATCGTGCTCGCGTTCACAACATCCTCAAAACACATGCCAGAAATAAAATTAAAGCCATTAACACTTTTGCCATCCCCACACTAACATATTCGTTCGTCATAATTCCATGGACAAACACTGAACTCGAAGCACTATAACGTACAACACGCACTACATTCACGAAACACAACATGCACCACCCCAAGTCCGCTACGGAAAGGATGACTCTTCCCCGCAAGGAGGGAGGCCGAGGACTCATCAATCTTTTCAGCTACACGAAAAACAAATACATACACATAGGGAACACTTCCACCAAAGAGCACAACACTCCTCACTCCACTCAGCCATTGTCAAGGCTGACACACACCTCACACCCCTGGACCTCGCAAACCCTTCTCTAACACTCACCACCCCCGACACCCACACACAGCAGCTGCATGAATCATGGGCTCGTAAGGAACTCCATGGCAGACATCGCCACGAACTCAGCCAGCCCCTTGTCGACATGGAAGCGTCGAACAGATGGCTGACGAGTGGTGAGCTGTTTGGGGAGACCGAAGGGTTCATGATTGCGATACAAGACCAAGTCATCCCCACACGCAACTACAAGAAACACATTCTACACGACGCAGACACACATGATGATAGATGTAGGAAATGCCACACTACACATGAGGCACACAAACACTCACTTATTAAGAACATGGTCCCATACTACAAGTACACACCACAAAGCGTGCTAGAGTCAACCTCACATAAGCTGTATTAAGACCGCCCCATTCACACAGACAAAACTATACATCACAACAGACCTGGTATCACACTTATTGATAAGGTCAACAAACAGACCTATCTTATTGATATTGCCGTGCCTATCAGCAAGAACATGCAGAAAACTCACGCAGACAAGATAAGTAAATACACAGACCTTGCACACGAGCTCCAGAAGCAGTGGAGGCAGGACCGAGTACGTGTTGTACCCATCGTCCTGTCCGCCACTGGTCTGGTGCCTCACACATTGCACTACAGTCTCAGCACACTAGGACTTCATAAAAACACTTACGCACAAATCCAGAAGGCTGTGGTACTCAACATAACACGCATAGTTAGGAAATTTATGGACAGAAGCACCCATCCCTAACTATTCTTCGAAATTTTTTTTTTTTTTTTTTTTTTAACACTTGGCAATATGTGTATTGGTCCTTGACCCGCCATATTGTCTTAGCTGGAGAAACCCATGGTTTGAAACTTTTTCGAGATAATAATTATAGAATTAAGGAAGATTATTCGATTTTAAATGCCTAAATATTAGCCTCCGATTTAATTAAAAATAAAGAATATTTACAATTAATATGCTCTCTACTGAGATCCAGATAGCCGACTGGACATCTTTGGGTTATGAGGAAACATATAGCAACACAGATATTCATAGGAAAAGGCAATCAATCAGATATCCGTAGTGGAACAGGGATATTGGAACCCCGTAGAATCAAATCATCAATGATAAATGAAGGCGTGGCCATCATGATGATCTGACCGACCTCTTCTATCCGTGATCGAAAACATAATAACAATAAACCCGAGCGCGTGTATCTGTTTATTCACAAACACAAGCATACTGTTCGGACGATTCTACTCCGCAAAGGATTGATACGCTGAGATGGGCACTTTCCTAAGACCTATTTTTTTTTTTTAGTACCTGTTATTTTTGCAATAGTATTTATTCTTTTCGTAATTCTTTCCCGAAAAGCGCAAATAGAACTCAGCTACTTTTAAACTAACATTGATAAAAAGTAAACATCCTCTCTTTATTTCTTCTTACACCTATTTCGATGAAATCGAAGGAGACCTGACGCATGCGAAAAAGCGTTGAAGGCTCTCGTAAACAAAACCGAACAGTATGGATCTGTCTGTTTATAAACACATGTATCTTGATAATATCAACAAAAGCACATTGAAAATAGAAGTCAACGTGTAAAATAATATTATAAGATGTTCTTGACTGATAATTGTTCGTTATAATAATGGCGGGAAGAAGCAATGCAAACCGATTCCTTACACTTCGAGAAAATTATTCCCGGCAACCATCAATATTTTTGGACTGTTGAAATTGGGAGAATGTCCATTGATGGCAATATGTGATGCAGTAGTGTAGGTGAAATCTCTTTTAATATATGCACAACGGTGCTCTTGATACGGTCCCCGAGTGGCCTCCTCGATTCCCCAAATGTAAAGGCACTTATTGTGGCGACAAGTTAGAGAATAGACGGCCCCTTTTACAGGGTCCCATGGAATCTATTCCTATGGTTACATATACTTTGAATTGTAGTGCGACATGTCTTCCCATAAGTTAAGACATTTTTAATTATTCGATTTCTTGAAGGTGGATTTTTAAAGTAAAAATATTATGTATTTGGAAAATTAAAAAATATATTTTTTTTTCAAGTGTTTCATCAGTAAATAAAATTCTGAAAGTCTACACAAAGCAATTAAGCTTTGGCTTAATTAATATAAGAATGTCGTTTGAGTCGAGATGAGACTCTGGGACGGCCGTTTCGAGCTTGTTGAGCTCTCCTCAGCCAGAGCTACTCAGTCGGTGCAAGACTCAATAGACGAACAAGGGGAAGAATAAGGCATTCAAGATGGAAACAATGACACCTCAACCTCTACACAAAGCATGCTTTAAAATTTGAACGATCAGTTTCAGTTTTCATCTAATAATACTTTAATGAATTTTAAATGGTAATACAGTAAAAACCCCGTTATTTAGCTCGTCAAGGGACCATGACCTACAAGCGTAATAAGCGGGATAGCGCTATAGACGGGAAATGATTTATGAGATGGGGAAAGATTTGGACATCATTTTACAGGCAACATACATGATTCTGCAATAGATGTACTGCAGATATGAGCTTATTCCTTATTAAAAAGATCTTTGATTGTGGTTTGCCGTGTGTGTGTGTGCTACTGTTATGAATTAGGACATTTTCAGTGCAGTTCAGGTAACTATTAACGTCAATTGATACACCATTAGGAACAATACTAATATATTTTCGGAGCAGATTTAGTGCACACTTTACTTTTTTATGTTTGCAACAACCCTTCGCTGCATCGGTAATTGCATCCCTGTTTTTCGTTATTGTTCGCAGACTGGACGAGGGAATTCCTAGAGATTCTGCGAAATCCTTCTGACTTCTGTAGAATTCTCGTCGTACTTACGGAGAATTTGCTCCATATATTTTTCACATATAGAAAGGGATTTCCGCTTCAACATTTTGCACAACTGTATCACAGACCCGCAACTTCACAGAGTTCAAAGATTCCCTCCTACCAGGGAAAAAAAAAATCTTTACAGTGTTACATTTCTTTTCGATACAAAATTTCCAATATAAAAGCGCTACAAGCAGGATTTGAAGCGTTATAAGAGGGTAAAAGTATACAGAGATATATAGAAAATTCTAAGGACCGTATAAAAGGAGCGTAAAGAACGGGATAGTGCTCTAAGCGGGAGCGTAATAACGGGGTTTTACTGTAATTAGAATTTAATGATAGATGAGAAATTTTATACGAAAGGAAAGACTTTACTTTAAATGTTAATTAATATTAATTCGGGAGAAATAAATAAATTAAAAAGGACTGATATTGTTGTTGGTATTCTTGACAGGCATCACTTATTAGGAATCAGTAATGAATCATTAATGAAAAACGGAAATGATATCAAGATTATAAATTTATTAACAAACGAAGGCTTTATAAATAAGTAAACCATAATTTTAATACTGAACTATAAATATTTGGAATTCTAGAGAATTATTTTAGAAAAAAAAGTATACAATAGTTATATCTACATTTTCAATGACTTTTGCTTTCATTTAATTTTTTTATGTAAAAGACTTGTTTTTTTAATATTTTGTTCTCCCTCAAGAAAAAATTTACAGAAACTTAATGTTGGTAGTCCAAGATAATGTCAGTCAGGAGTTTGTGTTGTTTTTTTTCTTTAAATGTTTTATATTTTTGTATGGGTCCATAAAGAATACACCTTTTTTTTGTTGTTTATAGTGTCTTTTACGTTCTAATGAACAAAAGGAATGACGAAAATAGGTTTTTTGGCTCCAAGGATGAGTGATCAGAATGCTGCTTCCAAGACAGGAAAAAAAATAGATTTTCTCTTGCCAGCCAAAAAAACCACAAACATTTGGGAGTGTTTCGTCACCCTTTTTTTTTCTACAGCTCAGATTCTGCATTATTTATTACGCAACCTAAGTTAAGTTTGTTATAAATCTAACCTTGCACTAGTTCCTCCTACATTTGGTCTTCTCATATTCAATCGTGATGCTGGGAATCAAGAAAATTTACTTACGCCAATATTTTTAATATTCTTCTCCTTGTTGACTGGGCGTCTCATTCTTCGTAGTTTTATTATTCAAATAATAGCGGAATTGTACCTATTTTATTTCTCTTTTGTATTCTCTGTATATTTTCTTTTGTATTTCTATTGATCTTTGCCTTTACATAGAAAGCTTTACTTCTAAAATTATAATTTCCTACATTTATACTAACTACATTTTATAATTTCTTAATACAAAGTATCATTATTTAAGAAGTTTTATTATGCAATGGATCCTAATATTAATCCCAAGTCTTGATAATGTTTTCGCTTTTTTTCCTTTATTAATTAACCATTACTTTTGATTTATTCAGAGTGGTTTTTCATTCGATTATTGAAAAAAGCTAAAAATGGGCCTTAATAAACTGCTTAGGGTCTTTTAAAACTGTCTCTTCAAGGTGTTTCCTCTGTTCATTCTAATTATCGATGTGCTGTAGTATTCAGAATATTAACAATCAATCTTGATGGGAGAAAAAAGTTTTTTTTCTTTGATCTTCGAAGAAGACATTCATTTAGTCAATGACTTAATTGCATATTACGTTGACTTCACTGATAAGTCGATTTTGATATTAGAATTACCTACTCTTTCGAGAAATATTTGCTGCATTTTTCCGGTTAGTGATACTCATGCAGAACCTTAACCCTTTTTTTACTTTTTTTTTATCATAATAATATTTTTTTTAATATAGCTGTAATATTTTTTTAAGAGCTATTCTTTGTTTAGAATCAAATATGAATTTCTTTTTCTAAACTTTATTTACTGCAGCATTCAAATCGAATGTAGTTTACGTTCTTTGTTATCAATTATATTGGTTGCATTACATTTTTTTGTTTTACCTAAAGAAACCATCAGTGAATGAAATACCGGAAAGTACATAGGATGATTTAAAAGTCCCTGTATCAATTTTAAAGATAGGTCAGGAATACAAAAAGAAAACGTAATCATATTGGAACGTATATCCGCAATCGCTACCCAAAAGTGATATAAGTTATACTAAGCTTAAGAAATAAAAGACAACAAGTAAGGTTGTAAGACAAGTTTATTAGCCTTATGTTTACAATATGACAGTAAGGTTGGTTGGTTGGTTGGTTGGTGTTTAATGGCGCAAAAGCAGCTGCGGCTAAGCTGCGCCATGACAGTAAGGTGTAGACTTACAGGTTCACAGTAGGTGCTCAAGTTCCTTCCACCAACAGTAATAATATACGTCGATGCATGGATTGCCAAACATGTGCAAAAATGCGAGACCTTTGCGGACACTTCCAGCTGCCACAGCAACTCTTGCGATGAGGTCATTGTCAGAGGTAATGAAGGTCTCGTAGACGATGCCTTTGAGGTAAATCCAGATAAGTCGATTTTGACTTTTGAGTTAACTTCAAAGGTTAAAATTAATGCAGGACAAGCGTGATGATCGTGGTGATCAAGCGCTCTCTATCACGTTCGGATGGAGACATGCGTTCCACTACGAATACGGTTTGTTTTTGTATTCCCGACCTATCTCTAAAGATTGTACAGGGAATTTTGAATCAGCCTGCATAATTACTTATACATACTTGCAGTCTTTATTTTCTTGAAGTTTTCTTTTCTTCTGTTTCATCACATTTATAAAGTAACCCTTTTAAGCACCAACTTCTGATTTATTGATCTTTTTATGAAATTTAAGATCTCAAGATGGAATCCTAGGCTTTTTTTGTTGCAATAGCATTTTAGAATTCCTAAAATTTAGTGTAGCACTTCCAAAACCTGATGTATCGAACTGACAACCGACAATAAGTATGGTTTCTTAATTTCTATTTAGTTTAGAATGATATTAAATTTGGTATCAAAAATGGTAAAAAGTACGGTAATTGTTTAGGTAACAATAAAATATTGTTATCATTTCACCATCTTCTTTACCTATAGGATAACCAAGGACAAGATATATTATTTTCTTAAAAGCTATATACCGGATGATTAAAGTTGAACTGACCCTACTCTCAGCACCCTGGAGAGGGTTGTAATGAACATACGATAAAGACACTTGATAGCTATGCTAATGAGACTATGCGGACGGGATTTCGCTGGGAAAAAAATAGTTCAACTTTTTGTCATCAGGCTGAAATACTGCGCTGTACGGTATGTATAAATTGACAGCAGTCATTGCAAGCATGCCTTTCCGCGAAGATTATCATGGCTATTGGAAAGAAAGACCGCGCGCTTTGTATAATACTTGTATCTCACTAAGAGATTATTGCCAATCGAAAGGAATGCGAAGAGAACCCACATCAAAAAATGGGTTAAAGAACATGATTATGAAATTTTAAGAAACTGGAGATTGAGTGTACAACCCGGAAAAAAAAGGCGGCCCAATCTGATGGACGTTGTTGACGACTATTGTCTGTGGCTGTGGCTGATCTAATGCTTCGTCCAATGCTCGAGCGGTACCACGTGAATCGTCTATCCCTGATCCACTTTTCGAAAAATTCTGTGTTCATTTTACATTGGTACCCCGACAAGATCCACATGATGCAACAACTGAAACCTCAAGATCCGCAGTATTACACTAATTTCGCTCTTCGGTTTTAAGCAAGATCGGCTGTGAATAACACGTGGTCTGGGGATATCCTATGGATTGACGAGGCGCATTTTTCAGTAGATGCGGTGAATATGCATAACTGCAGCACATCGGGTTCGTCGCATCCACATGTTGTGCATGATCAGCCATTGCACTCGATTTATGTGACTGTATGGTGTAGATTCACATATAATTTTATTCTCGGTTCATTTTTCTTCAAGAAATTACAAAGAATTTCAAGAGATTACAAAGAGATGACAAAGGATCAGTAAAGTGTATCGTTACGACTGCACCTTATAGCGAACTTCTTGCTCAGCTTGTGATTCCTGCCTTCTAAGAAGAAAATTGTTTAGAGACCACTGCTTTTTTGCAAGATGAAGCACCACTGCATACTGGTCGACAAGTGAAAGACTGCTTCGTGCAACCTTCACGAATGATCCCATAATCTCCAGAGGCTTTCCTCTTGCTTGGCCTGCAAGATCTCCGGGCTTAAATCCATATGGCTTCTGGCTGTGGGGACATCTGGAAGATCGTGTCTATCAAGGACGCGTACGGTCTCTAGCAAATCTAAAGTCAAGCATATAGTGGCATGTGGCTGATGTTCCACCGGAAATGCTGTGTACAACCGTTGATAACGCTATATTATGCATGCAGCAAGTAACTGACCTAGCTGTAACCATCGCTTGATAATAAACTTTTCTTATGTTTTTCATCCTTAAAGCGCCATATTTTTGCCTGGTG
>JAFIDM010012231.1:99532581-99549039 GCA_023159025.1 Thereuonema tuberculata
GGTTTTTTTTTTTTGGTTGAACAGATAGGTTTGGAGGGTTTTTTTTGTTTGTAGGGGGGGCGCGATGAGAATTGTGATTGAAAATTAGGTCGCATGTACTAGAAGGTTGAGAAACACTGGTATAATCACAATGAAGTTTATTTTTGTTTGTAAATCATATTTCTTAAATATTCTAATATAGACGTGAAGTTGGTGACTTTGATAAACCTGGTTACATTCAAACACATGATTTTTTATTACTTCTATTTTCATTAATTTTCTAATGTATGTCATGATATTTTTAGCGGCTGTAATACTAGTGTAGTAAAGTATATTTCTGTAAGTTTCAAGGATTGTTTATATTTTGTTCTGAAATGGAAAATAATTTTTTAAAATTCATTGTTAAAGTTGTGTGCAACAGTGGTCTAACCCATTCTGTGATGTTTCAAGTACCAGAATTTAATTAATTTCAGCCTTTTCAATTCATCTTAAGACATTTTGTTTTATATGACTAAGATTAATAAGGTTCAGAGTAAGTACTGATACAAATAAAATGAATGTAACAGAAACACATGAAAAACAGGCTTATGTCAACTTTGCAATACAATATCTCAGTTCTTTAAAAAAGAGGGTTAGACCACTGTTGCGCTCAACCTTTCAATTCTTTGAAGAACTTGTAAAGGCTTTTTTCATATGAAATATGAAATAAATATAAAAATTAATCTTTTCATAAGTACAAAGCAAAAAGAAAATCTTTTCTTATATAAATATTTTACAATGGAGAAATGTTATCAAATGGGTCCGGTAGCCAATTGGTAAAGTGCTTGACTGCGGCATGGAGGAGCTGGGTTCAATCCTTGGAGTTCGGGGATTTTTTTCACGCAGAATTCTCCTCCAGACGGGTCCTAGGGCTTACCCAGCCTTTTCTAAAATGGGACCATCTTTCTTTCCCGAGAATACTTTTTAACTGTCATCATATTTAGATAGAATTATTTACTGAAAGAACAAGACGCTTTTTGTAATATAGTTAAAATTTTACATTAGTCATTTCTGAACACTCGAAATCTTCTTCAAAGATTCAGTTTCAACCTTATCTTCAAATCTAGCTATCACGTGTTCATGATGTAATCTAGTTCTCTGTCGGCATTGGTACAGTTCCAGAAGTTAAATAGAAAATTACAAATCGTATGTCAGGATTGTAAGCAGTTTTCAGTAAAGAATAGGCAGAGATAAAAAATACGGGAGTTGGAGCTAAATGTGAGGTGTGAGGGTAATTAGAGCAGTACAGTAGAATGTAATGGCAGGATTAAGCATGAGATGAAATACAGAAATGCAGTTAGGATATAGGATAATATCATTTTAGGCAAAATGTAGAATTTTAAGGGGGGCTTTTTGGGATAACGATAGAAATTAATTGGAATTGATGTATAGTTAATTTATAGAATATAGGGAGACCGGGGCCAAGTGGACCTAGGGGTAGAGTGGACCGTTGACTTTAGTAATTCGTGTAAACGCTAGAATGTGCCAAAAATCGGATAGAAGGTTGGTGCCATTGTGGCGCTGCTACCACAAAAGCGTCAGTGAATTCGGCTTATTGGTGACAGTGAGGTGATCGATTGTTTTGTTTTTGTTCAGGTAAGTAAATGTTTAGTGTTGATTTTACTTTAATATTGCCGTTCAGCGATACATTGAATAACACAACCGTAATATGCATATTAAAGGGGGCAATCTAAAGATCATTTTAAGCTATAGTATGAATTGAATACTTAAAGTAGTCGATAGTTACAATTGAAGGAAACGCCAAAATGGCGATGGGGCAGAGTGGACCGAACGACACGGGGCACATTGGACCTGTGGTCCACTCTGCTCCGCTGTTTTTACAATAAAATATTTTGGCACTATACATTATATTTTTTTCTATATTATATATTTATTAGGCCTATTATAATATTTTGTATTATATTACTACATATTATATTTTTTTTATGTAGGCTATTATATAGTGTGTGTAGCCTATATTATTAAAGGATATTACCCCTTTAGTAATTCCTCTCAGCAAGTACCGTAATAGGGGGAGACTTCGTGCGAAGGCATCTTAATCTTTGAAAATAGCCAATTTACACATTTAACGGTTATGAAATTCTAATTAAAAACTATGCAAACTGTCGCGTTATGGAATTGGCAATATGACACGATTAAAATCTTGGTCTCTGAGGGAATATATTTTGATTTTTAATAATTGTATTGTTGTAATTATGTATTTGAATTTTTATATTGGGTAAAGTCTCGTATATTATTATTGTGATATTTCATGGTTAAATATTATTTTAATGGTTTGAGCTTATTTAGAAAACAATATGTGCGAAAGAAAGAGAAAAACTTCGGAAAAATAGTTGTGCGTTGATTGAGTGATCACGTGGTTTTATCTGTTTCGTTTTCCCATGGGAAAAAAAAGGAGAAAAGTTAAGTACACTCTGGTGGGAAAAATCAGAGCAATTGATGAATCTGAAACACACGGGCAAAAAGTACACCCAATCAGTCTAAACATTTCAGGAGAGGGAGCGTATTCGAAAACAAACAGAATTACATCCCTACAATTTTCGGTAAGTCATACTCTAAATTAAATATAAATTCGATACACACTTTGTTACATTAGAAAGCATTAAAAAATGGCATTAAATAGCAATATAATCTTAATAGCATTCTAATCATTTTGTTACAATTCGGGGTTTATTTTATGAATGCCTGAACTGCAAAGAAGATTTCTCTAGTGAAAGTGATTAATTAATTCAATGTAAACCAATTTGATATTATTCATTTACGACTTTCAACTGCATAATGATTATTTTAAATTTTCACTTGAATATGTAATACCTTAGGTAGTCTATGTTAAGTTTAACTTTATTTCATGATATCCTAAATAGCATGTTATTTTTTTATTCAATAAAAAACTATTGTTTTTATTTAAAAACTGTTGTTTAAATGTTGTTATTCTTACACGGACCAACGTGCCCCATGGGGTGGTCCAGCCTGCCCCGTGGTCGGGGCAGGTTGGACCACTCTATCATTTTTGCTTTGCGAATTAATATCAATTTTATTTATGAATATAATGAAATGAAATCAAGTATTTACATTCTTGAATAGTTCCCGATTCTGACAAAAATAAATGCAATGGAAAATCTCTTAACAAAAAAACAAAAAAAATTCAACAAAAACAAGTGGACCGCTCTGCCCTGGTCTCCCCTACATATTATAGGAATTAAATTGTATTTAAAGGTATGGTAGAAGAAGGGCATAACAGTAAAGAGGAATGTGAGGTAGAGTAAGAGTGGAATCGGATAACGGATAACAATGAAATAATATGGTGTAGAGCATAATAATAATAATAATTTATTTAGGAATGCAATTAAATCCTAAAATTAAACAGACAAACTCCATCTTGCAACTATATCAACGCAATTGATCGCTGAAAGAATTCTCTAAAAAATTAACTAAAATAACTTTTACAAAATTTTTAAGTTTCTATAATTTCCTGATTATTATTTTAATAAATATCATAAATATATAATAATATGTTTAAAATAAATGCATAATTGGGGGCAATTTTCTTTTTTTGGCTTTTAAAGAGCCCAGACGTGAAATAATCCCAACTGAACTGATCCCTGAAAGTAACTTTAACAAAATGATCTATGTTAGAGAGCTATCTATGAAAATAACTAAATAAAATAATATTTTGAAGTGAAACCTGCATTCAAAACAGCTATCGTCTAAATTTTTCAAGACAGATGACATCAAACCAATCAGAGAAAGTTTTGATTTTGATGACATCATGCAAAGAATGACATTTTAGATGATAAACATTTCAATGTAGATTAATCGAAAAAGTTGTTTTTAGTTCAGAGGATTAACTGTAATTATGTTTATTAAATGGAAATATTTTCTGAAAAAACAAGAAGCTTTTATAAGGTGGTTAAAAATTTAAATACTAGAAATCTTCTTCAAAGATTCAGTTTCAGTCTTCATTCTTCTTATGTTGCAGGAAGGATTTTTATACAATATATTCTCTTTAGACTGAGTGGTAAAACGGAACATCAACAAATCTTACTTCTGAATTAAGTTTGAATAAGTAGCAATGAATTCACTATTTCGTTTTGGTTACGCCAGATTAAAATCAGACAGATTATTTAAAATTTTAATATGTTCCAACGAAAAATAACATCTATCGCCGCCGTTTTAATATAACTACCCTATCTTAATCCACTTATCCTAAATTATAATATCTCTTTTTATCAGTGATCATTTAGAGTCTTTCCAAATACTGTATGAAATTGATACTATTATATTTCTTCTTATTATTTTTTTTGTCATATTTACATAAAAAAGAATACAATGGCCTATTTAAAAGATTTATAGTAATATGTAAATGTGACGATATGAAATATTTTCGTTACGTGTACTTATATATTATTTATTATTAATACTTATCACTTTTACAAATTGACAAAATATTTTGTGAAGATAATTCTTACTAAAATCTTATTTACGTTTATTCAAAAAGAATTGAATGCTATTAAAGGAAAACTGTAAATTATGTCATGATGTCTGTGTTTCTATTTTTTTTTAATTATTTAAATGTTTATGTATAACTTACTACATAAACACATCCTAAAAAATATCAGGCTCTTCGGCTCTTCACCTTGGACCTTTTCAGTGAAACTTGAAAATATCGATCTTATAAACAGTAAGAATCGTTTCGCAGTACGATGTAATAGAATATTACACTCTACAACCACCTTCTTAATTCCGTTATTTATCTATATTTCCTAATGGCTATTGACAACTCCCGTATCCTGAAGTTGAGATAACAATACATGAGCACATGAGTTGTTCCTGTGATCATCAATCTATTGGAATGTAATGGAAGTCGGAAAGCCAATCCGATGTTCCTTCATTTAATTGTCAGAACATTTCATATGTTCATATGTTTATTTAGTATAAATTACCTATCTTTCAAAATTCAACATGAAAAAAAAATCAAATGCAAAATAGCTACTTCTTCTTTTCATTAAACATATAAAATATTTTTAAAACATAAATTAATAAAATGGTATAAAATGTTAAGCTTAAATATCATTTCTTACCATAGCTTGCTTCTGAGATCCAAGAAATGTCACATACTTAGTTTATTTCTCACATAAGCTACTTTCATTCCGAATCCGGACATTCTCAAATATGATAAAAGATCCTGTAATCGCCTGCCTAACAGGAAGATTGATAGGTCGAAGGGCCAGCTATACAAATCATTCATCTTAATTCCTAGAACTTTTTCTTTATTAAAGAATTCACATCTTAGACATAAATTAATGAAAACACACTGAATCTATATTACTAAAATCTTTTATTTCTCTGTCTGTCTGTCTTTCTGTCTGTCTGTCCGGCGCAATTTTCTGAGAGAATGGAAAATAGAAATAATTTTTACAATGAAACATCCGCGACAGGAATCGAACCTGCAACCTTCTGATCCGAAGTCAGATGCCTTATCCATTAGGCCATAGGGACTACAACTCTCTTCATATGGTTTTTTGACTTATATCTCCTTTCCTTTCCCCCATCAATAAGGAATGTATTCAATCTTTTTTTTGAATCTCAACATTGTTTATTTATTTCACATCAGTCAGTTTATTTGTAATTCGAAACTGACAATTAGAACGACAATTGCCGAAACGTTGCAATATTTTAAATATTCTTACTTAACCAAATCCTATGTGATATTGAAAAATATGTGGGTGTACACGCCAGATGTTGGAGTAAAGAAAACAGAGTCAAGAAAGAGAGAAGCACTCTTTTTTTGAGGTGGAATACCGAAAAAAATCACTATTTGCAACTCAAAAACAATCAATAAATGTAACTCAAACGTCACTGAAAAGTGACAATTATAATTAAAATGAGAGTCAAAAAAGAATGAAGCGATACTTCTATTAGATAGAATACTGAAAAATCACTATCTGTAACTCAGAAACCATCAATATTTGGAACACAAAAGCCACTGAAAAGTGCCACTTAGAATAAAAAAATAGACTCAAAAAAGAAAGAAGCAGTATTTCTATTAGATAGAATACTGAACACTATTGTAACTCAGAAACCATCACTATTCCTAACTCGAAAACGACTGAAAAGTATCAATAGGAATAAAAAAAAAAAGATAGTCAAGAAAGAAAGATGCACTATTTCTATTAGGTAGAATACTGCTCAGAAGTTAGACGTCTTAGTCATTAGACCACTAGGCCTACATTCTAATCTCTGTAAAAAATAAAAATATATCATAGATATATGATTTACAAGGTGGTTCTAAAAGCAGTCGTAGATTGAGAGAATATAGACATCAAAAATTAAATTAAAAAAAAGCTTTCAAAAAATTTTAGTTTTAGTTTCCTTGATGTAATTTGTGTGTGTGTGTGTGTGTGTGTTTTTTTTAATAAATAAAAAATTGTTTTCCGTTACATAAGGGAGGCTTCCGGAGCGAAGCGACGGGTAGCCGACTAGTTAAAAATAAAATAAAAATAAAAACTGATTAGATCTTTTGGCCTTTTTCAAAGATACAAGATATTCGTGAATTGTAAACGATACGAATATCTTGTATCTATAAATTGCAGTTCGTATCATTCACGAAACAAATAATCATTTTTTTTAAATACAATGTGTTTTAAATAATTTATGTGTGAGATGACTTCTTTAGTAGAATATTTCCACACTTGATTCGCAACTTGATTATTGATAATAAGTTTATGACGATGCTATCGAAACATATCACATTTTAGTTTTAGATTCTTTAGTCTATTTTATCTTTTCTGATTGCAGAGACGTTTCCTTTGCATTAATTAATTTTTTTCGGTACTTCTGGGTCGACAGTAGCTTGGAAATACATAAATTTACCCAAAAAATACCAAAAAATTTCTGAATACTCTTGACAACCATTAATCTGATTTTCTTAATGAGCAATTCGCAAGACTTCTTTTAAACAGTAATTAAATATTTTCAAAATTGATGTGTCCACGGAATGGACATGGAGTGGACTTTAGTAACCATGGATTGGAATTCTATTTTCAGGGAGTCGATTTTTTACAGTCACAGTATCCACAGTTGGAATTGGAAGGTATTTTTTAATCAATTATGTTTTTATTTTTATCCTGGGAAAAATCTTAACAAGTATTAAAATACTTTTGAGTCCCTGAAAACAGTATAAAGAAAGAGAAAAAGCGTTTTGAATCATACATTTATTGTCAGGTGTTTAAAATAAAATGCAACTCAAAATTAAACCTTCATTATACAATATTTTTACTACTGAAATTAAATAAAAATTATATTTTTCAGCCAAATAAAACAAGAAAAAGTAGGTTAAAATTCCACATTTTACTAGGTCCACAGTTCATGGAAAAAGTATTTTATGATACTCTGGGAAAACATCTGGTGAACTTTTGGTGAACTTACATCTGGTGAACCTTTTTTTCTCTTGATGGGATTCATCTCTTGTAAACAAGGCTTAAAAACCCAAATAATTTATAAAAATACTATTAAGAACTACAAGTCCCTTCTGTTAGACTCTCTATTATTTTAACTTTTAGTCTTTATAAAAGAATATTAGATTGGCTTTTGCCAGCTAGCAGATAACACTTCCAGAAGGAACCTATCAAAACAGGAATAAAATAAAATATTAAAGCTAACTTTAAGCAATCAGTAGGCTAATGAAAAAAATGGGCAAGACATTAATTATTCACATATATGTGAATTCTATTCCCAAAAATTTGAAAATGTCCACTTTGGGACCAGAGGATGTCCAAGGAATGGACGTCCACGAAGTGGACAACATGTCTGATTTTAATTTTTTGTGAACCAGCCATTGAGGTTAGAAACATGCTGACTTCAATATAAAATTAAATCATATAATCGATCATTATAATAACAATTTCATAATAAAAAACGATTGTACTACCTAAATAATTTTGACCACGGAGTGGACTGATGAGATATCCAAAGTAAATATCACAGACAAAAACTTTTTTCTTCAGACAAAAACAAAGTGCTATGTTCGCCACTTGTCGATCACAATCAAAACAGCTTCCCTTCCTTCCTCTCAACATACCCTGATGGCTGGGAATGCATTCTAGTGATTTTTAAGGGCTGTTAAATTGTTGTCCACGAAGTGGAAACATTTTATTGGGGATATTTGTTGTAAATACATTAAGCAATCAATATTATATTTTTATCACTTACGATTTAATTAGTGAGTTTCTTTATGACGTACATAAACTGAAATGGTCCTTCATAAACTAAAATGTTAAAAAGAAACATGAATTATAAGCCTGGAAATAATGGTATATTTCGTGTACAGATTGATCGTTATAGATGTTTGAAAAGAGTTATGTTGAGATTGATGTTAGGTGAAGTAGAGTTCAGGGACCTAAAGTCTCTGTCTCTCTCTCTGCCTGGCCGCAGCTGCTTTTGCGCTATAAAACACCAACCAACAACTCTGCCTGATGTTGTTCGGCGTCTAACCTCTGTCTCTCTTGTGTCTCTTCCGTTGCCTACTTAGCTCTGGACCGTCTTTTATGTTCGGCTTCATTCTTTCGATCCAAATCTGTCTGTTGTGATCTTTTAAATCGTTTCCGCTCAATATCTTTCACTCTTTTTTCTCCTACCTTCCTCTTTCTCTCTTTGTCCTTTTCGATACTATTTGACGAATTAGTAGAGATTATCGATGATAAAACGATGCAACCTCATCATACAAATGAAATATATTTATAATATATTTAATGACAGCAAATTTTGAGAAAGAATGTTACGTCTTTCCTTTCTCAAACTACAAAATAATATTATAACAATTTTCATAAACAAAACAGAACGACATGAACATAAACCTACTTTTATAATATGTGATGTATGAAAATATACAATCAGCCCGTGCTCTTAAATAACAACCAATATAAATTCCTAACCTTATTTACTGCTAACACTTTGGCTTGGTGAGTCTTTGAATTTACAGTAAATCGAGTTTACAGTAAATAAGGTTAGGAATTTATAATCCGTGGTTGTTATTTAACAGCACGGATAATTCAAAAAGAATCGATTCTAATGAAAGCGATTATGATTTGTTGAATAGTTGAGCAAATGATGATATGTTATTCCTTTTTCAATGAGCTAATTATTTGCAATTATTTTCAATGACGGAGAGAACGCAACATTTTGAAGTTCAACAATGCTCATTTTGCATTTGTCGACTTCCTCGCAACAATGAACAATGAAAACCCGTTTTCCAGTGTTGCACTAACAATGCGAATATTGGAATCACAACAATTGCGCCTTTTGCATTTGTTGACATCCTTGCAACAATGCAGCAGGAACAATCGTTTTCCATTGTTACACTGCGCAGGACAGACAGACAGAGAAATAAAAACATTTTAATAGTAATATGTAGATTTCCTTCGGGCAGTCCACGAAGTGGACATTCCTGGTCTTCTTCATTGAATTTTGGGAAAAATAAATAATGTTAAAAACTTTTTCATTATGTTGGGCTTAAGAACATTATAAGGAACAATCTGACTGTAAAGATTTTTCTCACTGAAACCATTTTCTATTTTTTTATGGCTGGGGACATGGTTTCTACCCCTTATTTTGGCAATGATCCTTCTGCAAATGATTGAATTCATATAATATACTATCTGTAGCACATTTATGATCTACATAATTGAAGAGTATAGCAATATTAATGGTATATTATTCTACGTGTAAGTTACACAATAAAAAAATAATATACAAAAAAAAAGAAAGTTGAAATTTTTAATGTATTTCAGAAACTTTAGCTTTGAGATATTTATTTTTACTTTTTTTACAAATAGACTTTGAGTGCAATTATGTTTTGAAAGCTTTTCCCTTTCAAGAAACAAACGATCTCTTGTTATCTGTGACCAATCTATGACACTGATAAGGCTTGCTTGCTTGTTAATCACGTTCCCACTGTGGAAAGCCTTGTTTGACATCGCTTCTGCAAATGAAGACAAGGGAGATTGATTGATGTTCTTTGGGATAAAAAAGTGCTTTCATGTTGATAATCATTGAATCATTGATCACGATACCGTGGAATAATATCGATTTTAGTAGATAACCAATGCTCGTATTGTAAAACAGGAACACTAAGAACTAGAAATAAAAACAAAAGTTCCTAAAAAAAAAATACGTAGAATCTACTTTCCTAAAAATCTTCTTCTTTTATTTTTCTTTGAGAAAAAGTCAATTATTTTTTTAAATAATACAAACGAACACTGTAATATACTTTTACATGCACTGAATATGTTAAAAGTAATTGAATTAGAAGCTCGTGCATCTGTTTAGACTTTAAAATACATTTATTAAAAATAAAACTATATACATTTAAAAACAACCATTGTAACGGTTTCGGCCCAAAAGGAGCCTTCTTCTGCAATGAGAAATTACAATTGAAAAAATTGAATTTATACAAAAAATAATTTAGACAATAATTAATTTAAACCAAATAAACAGCATTAACATTGGATGAACTGTTAAAATAAAACAGGAGACTAAAAAATAGGGATAAAAGAGTAAATTACGTTAAATCACTTAATAATTGACATGTCAAATAATTTCAGTTATATTAGTTTATTTACAGTTATTTGTTTTGATGATGATCCATGAGAAGTACACAGACGAGATAGCAACAGATCATATTCCCGCCAGGAGGTGCTGGCAGACGTGAATAACCCAAGTGACGTTAGAAGAATGCGCAGCCAATATGACATAACGAAGTGAAAACCGGACCCTCTCATTATTGGTTTAAATTAATTATTGTCTAAATTATTGTTTGTATAAATTCAATTTTTTCAATTATAACTTCTTATTGCAGAAGAAGGCTCCTCTTTGGCCGAAACCGGTACAATTGTTTTTAAATGTAAATAGTTTTATTTTTAATAAATGTATTTTAAAGTTTAAACAGATGCACGAGCTTCTAATTCAATGACTTTTAATACTAACGAAAACGCTACGGATTTTTTCCTTTTTAATTAGATCTGCTGTTTTTCATTCTCTAAAAAGTTAATTAAAACAGCAATTTATCTAAATCCAATTAATTTTAAACACTTTTTGATCGAGCAGATATTAATAGGATTATGAAGCAGATTGATATTCTTTGTTTAAGACTAATAGCAATCCAATGTTTGCGATCTAACATTTTTTATGTGAGAATTTTTGTAATCTTCTTATGTTACTTTCTCGATAAAGATCCATACGAAAAAGAAATTAAAATATAAAAGTTAAATTGCCCATTATCCAGAAATATGCTTGCCAATTGTCAGGGAGATTCATCCTGTGGTTCAAAAGTAGTAGGCGAGAGGTACATGTAGTAGATAGAGACTACTCATTCCATGAGCCTCATTTTTTTAAGAAAATAGAGTAATTATTAGTTATTTACTAAATTAAAATAACATTATCATGGAAAAAGTCAAATTTTTCCATGGAAATCATTAATGTGTTGTTTTCCTGTCGATTTAATTTAATCTAATGAATTAACTGATTCGCATTTGAATACAACTTCATCTGGAAAATAAATTAGTTTAAATTCTACAGATAGATTAGTGTTACTAAAAGTTATAAATGTTAACGAAATTTAAAAGTAAAAGACTTTCCACTGATCTAGAAAAAAAATCTTAAAAAAAAAAACCACACATGCTTACAGGAAAAGGCCTTTCACTATTAGAAAGTCGCAATCAGTGCGAGTCCTGGCCCACTAATGCATTTGATGATGGGCCTCAATTCAAGATTAGATGATGAGCTTACAGAACCAGAGTCAGTTTAATCATTTCTGTATTCGACCAACAAATGTTTACAAACCCAACTTCAAGGCTATTTCATTTTTTTTACGGATGATTACATAGTTTTCTTTGTCAAAGATTTTGCCTTAGATGACGTGTCATTTAATAAAAACTAATTAATATTAACTAATTGTATCTTAAAATTATTTACCTTTTCCCGTTTTCTCAGTGCATATAAAAAAAACTAGATTAAAATTACTGTGTCAGAACTTATGTACTTTCTTTTATATAATTCAAGGGTGATGTCATTTAGTAGTCTATAACAAATTTGAAGCACAAATCTTCTCTTCTAATTGAGAATTGATATTTTTCTCTAAATATTTAATAGCCAAAGAAGTGAAGGAAAAAAACTTAAATCTTTTCCTTTGTAGAAAGCAAGTTTAACGTCCGTAATCATTTATAAATGGAGGGAAATCGCCAACCGGACAATCAATATGCCTAATTTTATTTTTAACGTAAATATTTAAATAAATGATAAAAATTAAGAGGAAATCCTTTATACGAATCAGTAATGATAGAAATTAAAAACACTAAAATTGATTGCGCAAAACAAACTTTCTACTTAGAACAATAGCTAAGAATAATTTATACTTTAAAGTAGAAAGCATGACCTATTTCCAGCATTTTTTCTTGTGCAACTTTTTAAGATTTTCTATTTATAGCTGTTATTTTTCTGAGTTATAGATTATATTGAAACAGCAGTTGTATTAGAACAGTAAAAGAAAAACCTGATTTCTTACAGAAATTAGTAAAAGAAAGCGTCTTGTGATGCTTCATAAACAGCAGACGCAATATGACATTTAAAGAAATAATTGATTAGACATCTGGGACATCAGAATTCATGAAATCAATGTAAGAAATGAGTTCAATTCATAGAAAAAAGAGAGAACAGACAATTGCGATGAATCTGATTTTCGAAAATCACTTCAGACTCCGTCTGAGCACCACTGTGACATTAAGTCCTATTGTACGCTTATAACGTCAAATATTATAAGAAAGACTAGCAAACTCTTGCCATCAATTCAGGAGACAGACCTGCAGAACTCGGATGAACAGGAAAGGAACAAGTATTTCACGTCGAACAAAACAGGGGATTCAAACTTAGACTAAACATGGGAGTTCCGTGCCGTCTGATTACTCGATCGTAGCCCGAATTTGAATAAAGTATAGATAAGGTTAATGACAGTTTACAAACAAATATAGAATTACGTAACACTCGACGATCATTTAGGGCTCAATTGACCTTTAAGAGTAAAGGAATCAACGTAAATGTAACATGGAAATGTACTCGGAATTTTGCAAAATGATTCATGTATAATGGAGAAAAAAGGTCCAACCTTTTCTTCATAAATCACAGGAATTAGAAATTACTGTCAAACAAACAATTTTAAATAAGTAACTCAGTGCTTAGATTTCAGTTAGCTCGCTAATGTACATGTAACGAAGGAATACATATACAGGGTCTTTCAGAAATAATGAACTCTTTGATAAGGATGTATCAGAATGGTGCGGAGTACGGTAAAATCATAGAGACCGATGGAAAGAGAAACTATTCAAGTTTAAAGAGTGGAGGCTGTAATACTGGTGTTGGCCGGCAGAGAGCAGTGTGTGTCAAGATGGAGACGCCGCAGGAGGCATATTGGTATCCTGGAATATGTACAGACGAAATCAGTTGAGATGGTGCAGCGACATTTTCGAATGAGATTTGGAATCGTGGCACCGCACCGGGGAAAATGAATATCCTCCGGTAGTATCACAAATTTGAAACCGAAGCCTGGTTATGCAAAACGAAACCACATGGGCGATCAAACCTATGCGGGGACAATTGAGTTAGTTAGGCAAATTTATGAAAGAAGCCCCCGGAAGTCCACATATCATGCTAACGTCGAACTGCAGATTCCACAAACATCAGTTTGACGATTTCTCAGAAAACGATTGAGAGTGAAGCATTTTTTTGGTTTTAATCAGTACAGTGAGTTAGAGAACATTCTTCTATCAAGAATCATATTTACAAAACTAGAGAATGGGTACAAAATAAATGGGTACATAAAATAAATAACCTAAGACACAAATTATATGTTAACGAGTATCCTAAGAATTTCATTAATAAAATTTGTAATAATTTCTTAAACAAGAAGAAGAATATAATTAAGACAGTAAGAAGGAATTTAAAAACATTATAAAGATACTGAATATTATCCATTCTGCGTGTATAAACATTAATACAAAGGACCAAACACAGAAAAACAATAGAGATATAAATAAATAATTTCATAATAAATAAATTTCATTACATGTTGCGAAGGTACTATCGTTCGTCGTCAGATGATCGTCAGATGATCATGAAAAGGCAAACAAGGCTCGGAATTAAAATTTAAATGTAACAATAATTTTGGATAACAATAACTTGCAAATGTAACAACAAATAATCTATCGTAAATTATACTGTAGCGCGTTCTTAATTGATACTTCAGTATTGTAACAGTGTTTAGATTTAATTAACAATGATTCGTGAAATTTACATAAGTAACAATCCTTCTCAATCCCATAGATGACGGGATTGTTTACCATTATATTGTGGCCGGAATTTTTGTGATGTAATGCTGTTAAATATTGCACTTTACTCTTCTCTATAGCTGTTTCGTGTTCTTTCATTCGTTTTTTTACTTTACTAAAAATATACTTTTTCTACTTGCGAACTTATTTTCTTTCGAAAGAAAAATGAAAGAAAGAAAGAAACAAACAAACAAACCGAAATAAACAAATTGAAATATAATATTTCATATAGGTCTACTCCGTATATTTTTGGCTAATGTTTATGGAATGCTTTTTTTTCCTTTGGAAAATATACTAAAAGATACTAACAGCGCTCGCCAGTATTATTATAAGTTACATAATTTTAATTTAGTTCATGAAAGGTATATGAATTATTTGAAAATATATCTAATTTCTTGATTTTATGAATCTTCCCATCACAGCTGCTACTTCTCGCGACACAACACATAGAAACGCTGTCCTTTCGATATTCACTGCATTTTCCTATCAAATACATGGATTCGTAAAAATTTTTGCAATTGCTGAACAAAAAATTATCCTAAGTTAGATAGAAGAAAATCCTTGTAAACATGTTTACTTTATTTCACTCCTTTATTTGTTGAAGTGATCAAATAGAAGATGCGAAAACAGGAATGTCTTGTTTACAAGCTCAAGTAAATATCAGGGATGTTTAAAGCTTGCAACAAGCTCTTTTTAATTCCGTGGGTTGAGAACTTTCCTTGCGTGATAGCTTCAA
Source organism: Thereuonema tuberculata (assembly GCA_023159025.1). NCBI lineage: Eukaryota > Metazoa > Arthropoda > Chilopoda > Scutigeromorpha > Scutigeridae > Thereuonema > Thereuonema tuberculata. The sequence continues at coordinate 99,547,732 of JAFIDM010012231.1, forward strand.
CAATTGCTGGTAAAGATACAGTGGCCTAGTACTTTGTTTGTGATCACAAGTTTTATAACAAGAACTTCTAAGAACTTAAAGAACTCCAACTACAATATCCATTGAATTCATACAAATTTTATGTTTTCTGAAAAAAAATGAATAAATACTCATTATTCACATAAATTGTCATTACACGGAATGGATTAAGGATTAACATTCATTGATTAAGACAATAAGATGTTAATAGACATATTACTATTGGTCTACTTTGCAATAGGAAAGAGAGGTTGAGCAAATCTGTCCGTCTGTGTATGGGAATGTGTGTGTTCCCTCTTCTCCACTGCCTATTGGCATATAACTTAGGAAATGGTTTTTCTTTTTGTTTTTGAAATTTTTGAAATTTTGAAATTTTTTTAAATGTAAAAAAGGAAAAAATAAAAATATATTCTGAATTTTTTTTTCAAATTTTCTATTTGTTTAATTTAAATGTGTGGCAAAGATATGCTGTGATCAACACTGTATAATTTTATCACACATTACTGATCTTTTAAACGAAAACAAAATGGCTCAAAATTACGCAAAAAATGGATTTTTGATAATTCCCAATTTTTATTATAAACTAGCTGTATCCGGCATGCGTTGCAATGCCACTCAAAGACAGAAAGGGCTCGTGAGAAGGGGCCGTAAATATAAGGTCCCAGTGTCGATCGGGGGTGGGACACTTAGGCCCTTGTGTCGCCATCCCCACCCAAGTATGGTGGACCTATCCCCCATAGGAGAGCGAATTTTTCTCTTTTTCCAATTGGCTTAGGGGCCCCGAGAAGGGGCCCTAAATATAAGGTCCCGGTGTCGATCGGGGGTGGGACACTTAGGCACTTGTGTCGCCATCCCCCCACCCAAGTGTGGTGTCCCTGACCCCGTAGGAGAGTGAAGTTTTCCCTTTTTGCAATTGACTTGGGGGGGGGGGGCGAGAAAGGGCCCTAAATATAAGGTCCCGATGTCGATCTGGGGTGGGACACTTAGGCCCTTGTGTCGCATCCCCCCACCCAAATGTGGCGTCCCTGCCTCCCATAGGAAAGCGAATTTTTCCTTATTTGCAATTGACTTGGGGGGTCCGAGAAGGGGCCCTAAATATAAGGTCCCGGTGTCCATGGGGGTGGGACACTTACGCCCATGTGTCGCCATCCTCCCACCCAAGTGGGGTGTCCCTGCCTCCCATAGGAGAGCGAATTTTTCCTTATTTGCAATTGACTTGGGGGCCCGAGAAGGGGCCCTAAATATAAGGTCCCGGTGTCGGTCGGGGTGGGACACTTCAGCCTTTGTGTT
>JAFIDM010012231.1:99557381-99572611 GCA_023159025.1 Thereuonema tuberculata
CGACCTTATGGCAGGGTGCATTGTCATGCTGGAACACAAATGGCCCTTCACTGAACAGCGACCACAACATAGTAAGCATGGAATTGTCTAGAACGTCCAGGTACTGTGTGGATGCCTCGTTCCCCTCGATCACAACCAACAGAAGAGGAGAAACACGACCACACCATCACACATCACCACTGTTGGGATGACATACTCAGGTAGCAGCCGCTCCCTGGCAAACGCCACACCCAGGTGCGCCCATACGATCGGTAGAGTGTGAAGCGTGATTCGTCGCTCCACATAATGCTCTTCCAGCGGTCCATCGACCAATACCATCGCTCTTTACACCAGGCTACACGACGCTGGGCGTTTACAGGGGTGATGTTAGGTTTGTGGGTAACAGCCCGATTGGTGTACCCTAAGCTCCTAGTGTACCCCAAGGCTGGTGTACCCTGAGCTCCCACTTTGTACACGTTGGCTCGCACACTCTGGCCATTAATGTGGCAGCCTATGACAACTTCACGTTGAAAATTGCTCAGCTGCTTTGATGGTGGCATTTTACCTCAGCATATGGTTAGACACCAAATGACTCTAACTTTACACGATCGTGTTGTTTTATAACGAATATATTTAAATTATTGCCCGAATTTGCATGGGTTGTTCCACTACGGCATGTGTCCACTTTCAATTGAGCAGTCAGTATATTTACAATAGAGACTTTTATTGACGTATTTCAACTATCACTGTAGACAAGTAGTAAACTCAATTTAAACAGGCTTTCATTGAAGCTGTTAAAAAACGAAGATGAAGTTTCATTGAAGATGTTTAATTACATAAGATAATTTGAAATAAAATTAAAAATTGGTGTAGTTAAAAAAGGCCAAACACACAATAAACACTTGCAAAAGATCGGCTGGTTCGATCGAAACCTGATGTGACATAAAGACTTTAATGTGTTTTCATGTTGTTAGTTTTTTTTTTGAGATTATTTTAAGTCGGACCTTTTATAACTACACCATTACTTGAACATACGTTACATTTCTAAAATTAAAAATTATCATGAAAAGAAATAGATACGATTGAAATTATGCATCTCTTTGAATGTATATATGTACGTATCTATCTATCTATCTATCTATCTATCTATATATATATATATATATGTGTGTGTGTGTGTGTGTGTGTGTGTGTGTGTATTAGTTTATTAAATGTAAGTAAAGTTCATTTCGGATTATGTTATTTTCAAGAATTCTTTGTTTTAACTTTTCCCAAATAGTAGGATTAACAACTAAGCTGGCCAATTAGACTCTAAAAAAATTTCCCGATTTTAACATGTCTTATTTTAATGTAGAATGAAAAGATTTTCCATGATTTTTATTTTTCATTATTGTCTGTGCACATTTAAATAGAAGCGATTTGAATACATATCGTCAATATCAACGAATAACAATTTTTTCTTCATATTTGATTTCAGCAGTATCCGAACTCAATAACCTTAAGCTTTTCATCGAACTAATTCTTCGTTTCCCAACTAAAACACAAAAATAGTTTTGCCTTTCTTCGTTTTCCACTGTCCATCTTCTTAGTCACTCATACCAGCCATTCCTGTTATTCGTTGGTCATTCCAACATTGGAATGCCTTAATGAAATTCATTGGGTTCTCCTTAGGATTAAAGCTCTAATCGATGTTAAAAGAATTCTTGGCTTCAATAGGAAGGATTATGTAAATACATCCAATAACTAACTCGACTAATCAACTATTATTTGTCTCTTATGATAAAAAAGTAAATTCTGAGGCTTTGAAATTTACTCCAAGGGTCTGCCTTACCTGTAATTCCATAGTAATTTCTTAGGCTTTTTAATTCAAATTACTTCGAGTTTCCTTGAATGATTTTATTGTGTGATTTGAGTCACAGAAATATCAATGGCTTTGGATTTTAACGGATTTCCATGGTGTCGATTATCATTATTAATAAAGGCTGATCGATATTCTTTAAGTGTTGTTGTATTTAAGTTGCATTAATATCCCTATCAGTTTTATTCATCTGTTCATTTTAAATCTGTTCATGTTAAATCAGTTTATTATTTAAAACAATAATGTGAGTATAAGGAAGGCTTCAAAACTTCAATTCATAAATTTGAGCGAAAATAAAGTCTTATATTTGAGTCAAACTAACCGGTTAATTAACCGGGTTTTTTTTTCGCCAAAAAAAGTTATTTCTATTAATCGGTTCCTCTTTTTGCTTTTGACTATCTCTTAACATTAACGTCACAAATTGCAAAGATTTTTATAATGCATTGCAATGAGTCCCATTAGGATCTAAGTGACAGTTACGCACATCAGATGGAAACTTTAAAACAAATTTCTTTGATTGGCATTTACTAGTCATTTACTAAGCATTGAATAACTCCGAAGACCTTCCTTGTCTTTTTCTCTTCTACGGTTTCAACAAGAAGGAAGTTGAACGTTGCTTGCTCTTAGAAGATAGTTTTCTTCGCATTGTCTTTTATCATTTTTTCGTTATAGTCTACGATGTCTAATACTCCATGAGAACGTATACCGGATGATTCGTTAAGTACTGGAAAGTACTGGTGGTTTTCACCGCCCCATACGTTTTAAATTACTGCTCATAAGAATTTGAAACTTTTTAAATAAAATCGTCAAACATATAAGAGTTATTAAATTATATATACTTTAAAAGACACACAACAATATTTATAAATTAATTATTTTTTAATTAAATTATTTTTAAAATTTCTTGCCAAAATCTTTTTACATTAATTTTACCAAAAATATAATCATTCTTTCTGATAACTATTTACAAATTAATATTTCATTTATTATTAACAATTGTGAATTAAATAATAGCTATATATAATCATACGACTAATTATAAACTATGTACAATTAAAAATTATTAATATATTTACAATTGATTTGATAATTGATATTTACAGATTATAAAAATACTATTTTGAAATTGAAGTTTTTCTATTTACAATAATTATTTAATTATATTTACAAATATATAATATAACATTAATACATCTATAAATAAAATCATTTTTGGCAAAAAATTAATTTCTTATTCATATTAGAAACATATCTAAGTTAATAAATAATTTAATATAAAACAATTAAAAATGAATAAAAATTAAAAATTCATACAATACATTATTATTGAACGGTTTCAAGGAACAAATTCCCCATCATCAGCAAGATGGCAAGAAATTTTGTAAATAATTTAATTAAAGAATAATTAATTTATAAATATTGGTGTGTGTCTTTTAAAGTATATATAATTTAAAACTTAATTTATACACACGTTAAAAAATTGATATAAGAGTTATATTTTCATGTTATTATTTATTAATTATTGAAATTCATTTTATTTGCGTTCAAACACCCCCAATACATCGAAATCATTATCCAAAAAAATTATTCGACTGTCTCGCAAAAAAGTCATTTGTCAGAATGCATTTTCCTAAAAATTCAGTTTTTTTTTAAAATTAAACAAAAGAATTAATGACAAAAGTGTTTAGATTAAATTTTCCTAATTAGGTTTCTGTATCATTTGAATATTCGATCCAGACTTTTAGAGTAACAACATCACAACAGGTATTTAAATATACAATATATTTGGGGTGTTTGAACGCAAATAAAATGAAATTCAATAATAACGAATAAATAATAATATGAAATTATAACTCTTATATGCTTGATGATTTTATATAAAAAGTTTCAGATTTTTATGAGCAGTAGTTTAAAAGATATAGGCGGTGAAAACCACCAGTACTTTCCAGTACTTTATGAATCACCAGGTATATGAGTTATTGAAAACAGTGAGTTAATAAGTGTGTTAAGGTTATATTTGCCGTAACGTATTATAGTACCACTACGCTCCCACTGACAGTAAAAAGAAATAAGAGAAGAACTCGAATTAGAAGATGTCGTCAGTAAAGAAGGGAAAGACCCGAAAGACGAGAAATTTATAAGAAGAAATTCCAAGGCATTATCGCGGACAGTCATTTGAAAGTCATGAAAGTCCGCAAGGCATCGAAAGAAATAATAAAAAAACTCAAACAGGTTTATGAAAAAAATGGAATTATATCACAGTTATTAGTATGTAGAAAATACAACGAGAACAAAAATTTTACAAGGTCTTTTTATAATTAAAAAGATCCGATGTTATTCCGAGTAGCAGTGAGATTATCTGTTATTATTATTGCGAATGTAAGTCTTTTGATAATTTTGTTAAAGGAATGGAAACTAGGAACTCGGAGTCTTTTAAAACAAAACAAGACTTTTAAACGAAGAATTAAAAATAATAATAATAAAGTTTGCAGCAGTTAAACGAGTCATCCACAAATGTGTTTGTGAATACGACATCATGAACAAGAAAGAATAAAGGCAAATTTATTTTTGAATGCTATAATTGCGAAAAAAAAAGGATATAAGAAGTCTGAATATCGTTTTCAGAAATAAAAGAAGTTCGACCATCATGCCGATCACCCCTCATTAGAAGGATGTGATGTATACAAATTCAGAAGAAGAAAAAGAAATATGCTGTCTTTCAGTTGAAGCCTTTATAAGTACAGGGTCTCAACATTATAAACTCAAATTCAACGCTGATTGAAGAGCAACAGATCATTTATAAATAACACTGGGTGAGGTCAAATTATTTACAAGTGACATCCTGGAACAGCTGTTTCACAATCGTTGGCTATCATCAGCCAGGAGAAATCACAGTAAAAATACATGAGTGTTTCATTGGTGAGTTTTCATTGTGTATTTTTTCTCTTGAGGCACCACTGCGCTTCCGATGTATTGATCATTTATTAAATTCAGAAATATCGAGTTGGAGTGCAGTTATAATTAATATTACTAAGGACGGTTTCACTTTAAAGGCAATCAAAATTGGCAATGTTGTAACAAAAGACTGAACTTTGAAAAATGTTGTCTGCTTCAGATTTGAGGATTCAGTATAAAGTTTGAAAATAACAAAATAACCAGAAATTTGGGCAAAGTTATTAAAGAAGGTAGAAAGAAGAACGAGCTTTTTAACATTATTCAAGTAAAAGAAATACAGTAAGGCCCGATTATCCGCGAGTGCCGCGAATTTTTTTTTTAATTGCGAACCTCAAAAACCAATTTTAATCCAAGCCAACAACAGGGAAAATATAATAGGCCCTATAGTGCGAAAAAAAAGTGTTTTTAAAAAGGCGTAACTGAACACTTTTTGTGAACATTATATTGTTTTTTTGTTTACTGTTCTTTATTTTAGTGATTTAGACGTAGAGCAAAGGTTTATGCTGTACTGTATATATTTTAAAAGTTTTACATATTATGTTTTTTGTGCAATAAAACCTAGTTTTTATGCTGAAATATTTTTTTTCGTGTTTATACCTCATTTTTAGTCTTTTTTCGGATTATCCGCGATTTTCGCTATCCGCGGTGCTCTTGCCACCCAATTCCGCGGATAATCGGGGCTTTACTGTAATACTATTCCAGCATAATACGCTTCTATTGATAATAGAGTTAAAGAAACGAAACTTAAGAAGCTGTGAATGTCAGGCAAGTAAATGTGTGAGCCTTAAAGAGCCTAATTGTATTAAGATAAAGACATTTGGAAGTGAAGCTCATGTGCATACGCATAAAGAAAAACAGAAAAGGAAAGTTTTCAGCTAAATCAATAAAACATTATATGATTGCATGGCAATGGTAATGGTTATGGAACAGAAGAGTGACTTAAGACAAGGGATGTTATCATCAATGAAAACAATAAATATCAGAAAAAATAACAATAAATATATACATTTAGAAGAATGTGACAGTGACAATACTGTCGAAGAAAAAGAAGAAGATAAAACATTGGAAAAGAGTTTAAGCCAGCATAAACTTATAGAATAAAAAAAAAGAAAAGATTAAAAAGAATATAATCGAAAAGAAAAATCGAGAAAAGAGAACTATTAAAAGACAAGCTTGGCTACAAGACTGTGAATACGAAGATTTTTATGAGTGTGAATATATGGCAGTCATCAGAGAAAATGAATCAAGGACTAAGAAAGAAATAGTAAATTCCCAAGATAATGATAAATGGATGATGAAATGAAATCTTATGAGAAACAATCAATTTGGACAATAGCAAAAGCACCAAAAGATAAAAAGATTATTGAAAGCTCATAAGTTTTCTGAATTAAGAATGATAGTAAATGTAAAGTGAGATTAGTCGCAAATGGTTTTTCAAAGTACTTCATACAACGAAACGTACTCACAAGGAGCTAAGTTAAGAATTTAAAGAAAATTATTCTTATAGGAAATCAAGAGGATTTAGAAATCGAATAAGACAACTATTCTACATGAAACTTTGAAAAAGAAATATATATGAACCTTCCAGAAGATATGAAAAGTGACAAACTGTGTAAACTGAACAAATCAATATATGGTTTGAAGCAGAGATCCCGGTGTTGCAATGAAACATTCCACAATTTAATGATCAAGAAAGGTTTTCAATGTTCACTTTACGATGTGGATCTATATATGAAAGTCAAAGTGGTATAAAGTTATATTGTTCCTGTATATTGCTACTTAAAAATGGAAGTTTACAGACACTACTAAGAAACTTAAAGTACACAGAAAATTATATTTGAGTAACACATATTGTCGTAAAAGTTCTTTTGCTATTGGTTTACTGATTCGGATTCGGCTGCAGACAGTATTGATAGAGAATCTGAAATTACATGAATCTCAATCTGAAAACTGTATCACTGTCCATAGCTAAGATTGAATATGTACTATTTGTCAGAAACCTTATAGTTTAAAGATTTGCTAAGTGATATAAGCTTCATTATGCTATACTTCATTTTGGTATTACAAGATAATCAAAAGCTGCATTTTTATGGCCAAGAACAAAGAAATAGCCGTACACGTTAACATTAGGCATCGTTTTATTTTATTTTGATATTTCTGAATTTACATTCAGAATTTCAGAATAAAAGGCAAGCATTTTCACATATTTGGTGCCATTTCAGCGTGTGCTCTACTGGCTTAATTCCCATTTCATACAGCACAGTTGATAGAGCACGAAAGCCGGTAGAGCAGACGCTAAAGGAGTATCAAAACCTTTACGCAAGCAACAATACAGTATATATTATTATATTATCTGTTGTTAACAGTCATTGGCAATGTTTCCGTTTGCTAGTTATGAGGTTGCAATCTTTACTAACTTAAAGATCCAGAGAGAAAAGTCCCAATTTTCTCTCTATATCTTTAAGTTAGTAAAAATAGCATGTCGTTGCCTCAAAACCAGTTTGTTCTTTCTCCTTCACTTTTCGAGAAATTGAACTTAAAAGTTTCACTTATTGTTTAACACACAAGAACATATTTATTACATATTTCTTTATATCATAATATTAGAATATTAAAGACACCAATTTTTATTGTCTTTAATATTCTAAATATTATGATATAAAGAAATTTACAGTAAATTTGTCTTTAATTGGTGATGCCCCTCTTTCTAAAATTTACTGAAGACGAGATTCAAAGGGATAGAAATGGTGATAGAACAATATAACTCTGACTTTTCCACATTTGTGCTAGAACAATCGTATTCTATCTGCATGTGGTATGTAGTATTGTGAAATAAACACAGCATTTCACTACTTATATAATTTTATTTTACTCTTTAGAATACACTTTTTTGTCAATCTGTGAATGCATTTAACCAATCGACTGGGGTGACCTTCGAAAATGTTTTCATAGAAAGTAATATGATCTGGCGAAAAGTCTGGAAAGAGCGCTCTGATATCTATCTCTTTTTCAACAGAAATCAGTCTACTCGGTCGTTTTACTACATTTAGCTTCATTGTCACAACAACTACAGTTCTTGTAAGTGCGAGTTTTGTGCACAGCAACAGTTTTTGCTGGAGTCTCTTTCATAAGTTTGTTCTGGATCAAATGTTGATCCCTTGCCCTACTGTCCATCTTAATTTAAACCAGTTTGACCTATTTAAATAGTGTATAAAATACCGTTGAATTTGCTACAAATTTAATTTTCTTAAATATTTAGTTTTGAAATGTAAACAAACAGTGGATGATACAGCTTTTTTATTGTCATATTCGGATTCAGCAGACTAAAAACCATAAGAATAAGGCAAATTCATTCAAAAAGTTTTTTCATCGTTGGCCTGTGATTATTAATGATTGAAGCGGTTATACCTAAGTACCAAGTGTCATCATTTTGTGAAAAAAATAAGGAAATAATAATAATGATAAACTGGTTCTGTTACTCTGACGTTATTCATCGGTTCATTTTTATAAAAAATTAGGGAAATAATCATTTTTTATTTAAATCTTAAAATGCACTTGCCACTCTTTATCTGACTACTAGCTGGCTAATACGCATAATAGGTAATTTCACAGGTTAGCCGTAACATAAGTAGAGTCAGCGATTTGTCAGCGATTTACTGTCAGCATTTCTGAACATATTGTAAATTTACCACTCTTATCATTGATTGGGAAAGTGTGATTATTCTAGCTTCTGCCAACAATAAAAGTAAATTATTAACAAAAGAATCTTTATTTATTAAAAAACATTCTTTACAATTACTCAGCAGAAAACATGAGGTTCCGGACTGCACAACTTTAAATTTTAATTATTGTGTAAAAATGGACATACTATTATTGTTTATATTATTATCTTTAAAATCATTAAATTTTGTAATATTATTTTATAGTTGTGATTTGAGGTTCCCATATCTCCTATTATGTTATTATTGTAGTAAGGGGTTCAGGAACTTTTCAGTCACCCTATATATGCGTACGAAACATATAAAGCTTATTTATTTGAAATTAAATCCCTGTTTTATAAGTATTTTTTAATAATGTTATTATGTTGCTTAGATTATTTGCATTAATATCGTAATACTTAATACTTAAGCTCTTTTAAGGCTCAAAGTTCTTTTCTTGTTCTTCTTCTTCAATGATACATAAAAATGAAAAAGCAAGAATAAGAAACAGCACCTGAATAAATAAATTACCTTTCTGAACCAATTATCGGAAGAAAAATGAAATGTTAACCTAAAAAGCCTTAGCCTACAACTAGTAGGCATTGTTTCTTATTTTTGCTTTTTCATTTTTATGTTACATCATAGCACGTATTTTTTTTTATTTAGGTTAATTCACCTCTTTTCGAGCCTTCTGTTCTTTGATTAAATGCCTTTATGCCTACTCGTTGTAGGCTACGGCTTTTTAGATTGTGTAAAATAGCACAACATTTTATTTTGTTGCTTTTCTTGATTTCGGGGGCCACTGTCAGGTGTGACGGTGGCCTTCAGATAAGCTTGTGCCTTCTGAGTCTTCTATAGGGGAAGGCGGATTGGGCTGATGAGTCCCTAGAAGGACGAAACGGTCGTTCCCAATTCCTTCCGATAATTGCTTCAGAAAGGCAATTTATTTATTCAGGTGCTGTTTCTTATAATTGCTTTTTCATTTTTATGTTACAATCACAGCACGTAAATTTTTTTATTCAATGATATATTTCGAGAGAAATCCAGCTAGTAATTTAGCCTTCTCGGCCTTCGCCTTTTCTAAATTCCTTTTTTTGAAAACCATTGGGATTGATTCTCTTCACTTTGAAATAATAGTATTTATCTAATATTACCTTCTAATATTTATGTGAATATTTTTATATTATAACATTTAATCAAAAGATTACAGATTATTAAAGTATGTTAATTGATATTTATAAGTTATATTTCATTGCATTGGTTGGTACTTACTTATTCCATTACGACAGACAACATCAGGACCTGCACAAATATCCGAAATGTCCGTTCCAAATGAAAGCAAACATGTAAACCAATTAATCAATGAGAGATTACATACTACGATTCGGGGATTCCCCTGCGCGAATACACAGTGCTACCAAAGAACATAAACAATAGGGAATTTGCATTCCGGAACACATTTTTTAATTTTATTTTTAAACGTTCTCTGATTGGTTTGACATCACTGGTTTGGGACTGGTTTGATTCTCTTGCTGCCTCGTAGGAATTCGTATCCTATCATTATAAAGCTTCAATTCGGTTTTTATTGCTAAAAATGAATGAAGGAAAGTTAAAATGAAGGAAGAATCTAAAAGGGGTTAGTTTTGTAATTTTTAAAAGATAGAAGATCGTCTTTAGGAATATCAAATTAAGAAATCTAAAATTTATTTCTGTTTGCATGTATGAAATTAACTTTCCGATGGTATTTCTGTTCTTAATCCGATGTCTTCGTTTTATTACAGAATAAATCTCTATGCAGACAGACCGATTCTCGTTCTTTGTATTTAAGGAAATGATAAAAATTAAGTAGCTCTTCAAATAAGAATGTCTTTTTGAATCGAGCTGATACTCTGGGACGGTCGTTTCGAGCTTGTTAGGCTCTCATCAGCCAGAGCTAATCAACTAGTGCAAGACTCAAAAGGCATTATGCGAGGGGAGGTATTATGAATAAACGATGGAGACAGTGACCCCTCAAAAACTAAAAGCAAGAAAATAAAAAACAAGAACAAAATGTGGAAGTCAAATCCTTGGACAGCACTCAGGCTGCCACAAAGGAAATTTGACCACACACACTCAAAAAAAAAAAAGGGAACATTTTGTTCTTGTTTTTTTATTTTCTTGCTTTTAGTTTTTGAGGGGTCACTGTCTCCATCCTGTATTAAGTAGTTCTGTTTATTTATTTATTTATTTATTTATTTACGGTATAAGAAATGTTTTGTCAATTATTACAATGAAAAATTTATCAATTTTTAGTTTATTATCAAATAGTGCATTAAGGCATTATTTGTCACACTACAGGTGACTTACAGTGTTACCGGTTACATTTGTTTTCTGCATTTTTAGTAACTTTTTGTGAAGTTGAATAGGGTACTCGAAATAAAGGATTCTAAGGAAATTTTATTGAAATGAATATGCCCCCTTCGTCCGTCACTGATATGCAGTCCGGATTGTAAATTGCATGTTTTTAAAGAACAAATTTGATAAAAATTCAATGAAGACCGAGAGATTAAACTTCAAATTCATAAACTTCAAAGATGAATTTTATCGGACCAAAATAGCATAACACAACCAGGAAAACAAGGGCAAAAGCTTTGGATTATAGGATTCACTAAATTTAATTATGTGGAAGTTCAAAAGAATTAATAGAGAAGAGACAGAAAATTTGTACTAAACTGACTAGGCGAAATTCTTTAAAATTTGATACAATGGTATTCACCGACCTACCCTTCCCCTCCCTTCTAGTCCTCAAAGTTTATCTTCTTAGTGCTGCATGTTCAGCAATTATAGGTAGTAGATTAAAATAGACTAAATTAAAAGAAGGAGGACTTCAAAAATCCACTACGAAATACAGCAAATTAAAATATTCGTTTCTAAAGCAAAAAAGTGAATTTAAATCTTTAGTTAAAATTAAAAACAGTAATTCATTATATATTCATAATACTGTATTCCATTACCGTATTAATTATATTGAAGGTAATCGCTTGACAATGAAAATTAATCAGGTAGAAAATTATCAAGATTCCAAACTATTGGGGGAACTTTAAGAACTTTGAAAGTGCATTCAATAAAAATTTTATACAACAATACTTTGAAATATTATTCAATACTTGGAACGGGATTCAATAATGGAGAAACATTTGCGAAAATCAGAAGATGTACAAAATTAGTTTAAAAATATAATGAAGACATTAGCAATAAATTAAATATTGTAAATGATCATATAAATATCCCTAAAAGAAATGTCAAAAACTTTGAAGGAATGCTGAAGAAAAGACTCTCTAGGAAATAGAAATCGTGATAAGAGCTCTTGAAAGAAAGAATAAAATAAAAGAATTACCGATATGTTCCGTTAATCTTTGCTCATTATGATGACGATTTATTTTTTATTCAACTTTTGTCTTTTCTGTAAATTTTATTAATTATAAAACGTTTTCAGCGATATTAACAGAATCGGCTATTTTATTACGTTCATTAAGCTGCTCTAAATGAAAACATTTAAAAAAATTCTTTGAATTATTTAGGTATTTGGCATATTATTACAAAGCTTTAAATAAATAGATGATAAAGCAATTCAACAAAATTCACAAAATATTCCTTTTTTTATGCAATAAGAATTTGTAATAACATTGTAATTATCAATAAATAATTCGAAAGGGTAGAAAATGAATTAAATCGGAATTCTCGAATGGATTTAGAAAAAAAAGGTAAATGAAGTTCCAGAAAACCCATTCTGTTACTTTTCTGTTACTTAAAGTACATTTAAGATCATTCTTCTTGTTTTCAAGTGAATTTGTTAATCTGTTCATTTACAATTCATTTTCATATTCCAAATACACTATTTTTCAATTAATTTCCATTTTCATTGAAGAAGTGAATGGCTGCATTTTCATTGAAGAAGTGAATAGTCAGTCTTAATTAGTGGCTTTTAAAGCGGTTTTAATTGGTAATTCAGTTTCTTTAGTCCATATCTTTTCCTCGTAATTGCTTCTGAATGAGACTAATTCTTTGAGGTAATTCCTTCCTTTCCATTTCTCTCTTTTATTTCTGCTTCAATCTTTCAATCATGGCCAGGCAAAAACTTATCGATCCATTTTTCGTGAAACTTCAAATTCCTTTATTTAACTTAACACAAGTCAACAATTCCGATGAATTCAATGATGGAGTGTCTTTGGACTGTTTTCGTCCAGTCTTTATACCTAAACAATTTAGTAAATTCGAAATCTTTTATATATTAAACAGCAGTTATCCTAAAATTTATCATTTGTAATGAGTGCTTAATAAATAAATTTTCGAATAAATAAAAACTCTGTTGAATGATAAGAATTTAATTTACACGTACATTAATTCAAATTTATGAATAAGTAGTAGTAGTTTCGAGTTTTTTCTTTCTACTTGATTTCTTGTAGTGGCTTTTTAATATTGTTTCCATGTGAATTTAGAAGCATATGTTACCCGTAGAGTGCTAAGCATTTAAAAACATTTAAAAATTCCTTCAAACGACAGACAGATTAACAACCAAAATTCAATAGTACAACTCTCTCTTTATCTATATCTATGTAAGGTGCTCTATAAGTCTTGACCCATAGGGAAAAATTAATAAAAGTATAAAATAGTCCACAAATTTATTACTGTTCAAAGTGTCCTCAAAGGAGCTTCTTCCTGCAACATTTTGAGATACGTGTGAAGGTGGACTTGCTACGCAGCAGCGAGTGTCGTCCTCGGGCGACGATCTGGACTGCGACTCTTTGGCTCCTTCTATTTTCAATTCAAACGGTTCCGTTCATTGCTGGCAGCAGATGAAGACTGTGCAGCAGGAGAGTGCAGTGGAGAAGAGAATAATCAAAACTCGTGCCGCAGCAGAAGTTGATCAGAAGAAAGAGGTTTTTGGTTGAAAACAAATATATTTAAAATATTTTACAATTAAAAAATAACGTTCAGTTAATGAATATGAAATTTCTCTAATAATCTATACTTTTATATTTCAATCGATTACATTAAACAAAAATAATGTTTAATTACACTAGGCAACAGTGAAAATGTATCTTATACAAAACCATTTGATGTTTACTAAATCGACCATGCTTATCACGAAATGATCATTAAAATCTCAGATTAGCTCTAGTTTCATAGATATTGGGGAGGGTGGGGGTCAGAATCAGTTAGTGCTAAGAATTCATTTTGCCTGTCCTGAAATTGCCGTGGAAATCCCACATACGTTAAACAGCATAGCGTTTCTAACCCTCTTATTTCACATCATGCAGTGTTGGAAGCCTCTTTTTATCCGCAAAGCACAGCAATAGGGAAGGGGGAGGGGAGAGACCCTCATAAAGAATGTATACCTTGTGCCACAGGTCTTCGTTCGTGGTTGAATCGTAAAAGATCGTCAATGGGTTTTGCAAATCCGATGATCTGGAGAGAACCATTAAAACCACGTAAATAATTGTTATTTTTGCATGACAACTCCCTTAAAGCATGGTACTGTATTTCAAAGAAGAAAAAGTCAGCATTGACATATCCTAACATAAGATCAGCTATGCGTCCAGTGGCTCATGGAGATGGACTATCTCGCCTGATTCTTATACAGTTAGTGACGAGTACAGCAATAACTCTAATGCTACTCCATCACCTTCTAAACCGAGTACATCGAATGATCCTGATTTCCAGTGTAATGAGGAATCTACACAGCAACACAAAGTAAAACAGTGTGAGTTAATGATCTGGTAAGACATTTGGAATTACCTAAAGGTAAAGCAGAACTGTCGGCGTCTAGCATTGGAATTGTCTTGACCAATCGGTAAATGTCAGTGTGTTCCGTGAACGCCACACTCCATTCCTACCGTTTTTCACCAAACAACATAACTTGGTATTTTGCAGTGATATTGAGGGTCTCAAGACAGATCTGAAAATTGACTATAAAAGTGATGAATGGAGACTGTCCATAGATTCATCAAAGATAAGTCTAAAGGCTGTTCTTCTACACAATGGTAACTTTTTTCCATCTGTACCAATTGGTTACGCAGCCTACATGAAGCACGACAATATGAAGCAACTGTTATGCAGAGTAGATTATGAGAAGTTTAAGTTGCACATTTGCACATTTGCGGCTTGCAACAGGTTTACACCAAATTCTGTTGCTTTTTGTGTATGTGGGACAGTCGTGCCAAGGCATGCCACTACAAACACAAGGAATGGCCTATGCGTCAATCACATGAACCTGAAAAAGATAATGTTATTAAATAACACTTGTAGAATCCAGAATTGTTGGCAGATTACTGCTGGTAATTAGATTACACTCATCAGAGAATCACCAGCAACAGAATACAAACGGCAGGCAAAGCGATTGCGCCTTCTGAGACATTTCTCCGAGGGGAAACATAAAGGTAAATATATGCATTATGCTTTTAAGGATAATTATGATAAGTTGAGATATCTAGAAAACTAGAGCTAAACATGCATTTTAATGATCATTTTCACGTTTAGCACACTCGAGAACGTAAAGATCAACTATTTTCATCAAAGATACAGAGAAAAAGTTTAATTTTGTTGCCTAGTGTTATTTATATATTCACATAAAATTAGGAAATATGTTTCCTGAGGATAAAAATCATTTATAATCTATACATTACTAAATCTTTTATTTCTCTGTCTGTCCGGCGCAGTGCAACAATGGAAAACGGTGTTTCTTTTTGCATTGTTGCGAG
>JAFIDM010012231.1:99586162-99599315 GCA_023159025.1 Thereuonema tuberculata
CATCGTCAGGTTGCAGGATTCACCCGTTGCAGTTATGTTTCGGTTACTTGTAAGTTAGGCATCGTCAGGTTGCAGGATTCACCTGTTGCAGTTATGTTTCGGTTAGTTGTAAGTTAGGCATCGTCAGGTTGCAGGATTCACCCGTTGCAGTTATGTTTCGGTTAGTTGTAAGTTAGGCATCGTCAGGTTGCAGGATACACCCGTTGCAGTTGTTTTTCGGTTAGATAAAGTGAGGCTATATTTTGAAAAAAAGCGTCCCCTAAACAAGAAATCGCTCTTACATCCAAAAAAGAACTTTCACCGGAAGTTTCAACATCCCTCATCAACTTCCGGTTTCGTACAAGTAGTTCCAAAGCGGCCATGTTTCACAACGCGAAAAGAAAAAGAAAAAACCCAACACCCGGTACCTTAAAATATAGTTTTAACCATTTCTTTTTGTAAAGAACTACGAAACAACTTATCTGCAGGATTTATAATTCAACTTCTCTGCGATATTCCAAACATATGGAATTCATCCTTCTACTTCGGAACCAAAATAAGATTGTCCCTAACTGAGTGACAGAGGTTTACACATTTCGAACAGTAAATGAGATCCACCCATTTGACTACCTCGAGCATATTTTTCTTAGACGAATTTTGTTGTCTCCAACATCAGACAAGAGCAGTTTTCGAATTCGATTGTTTCAAATGATGATTGGAGACTTCCCTAAATCTAACTAGTCCCACCATACCAAGTTCACCTTTCGACTTGCCATTTTAGTTTTCTGAATGGTTAAAATTCGTCGATTCAAATACTTCCCTCCGTCTTCACTTCTACAACCAATCAGAAATCTCAGCTTCAACGCCAATCTTTTCCTCCTCTTTCTTTTCCATTTCACTTCCCTCGAAATTAACCTTCCAACTGTCGGAAAAAAAAAAAAAAACCAACAACCGACTTTCCTCAAAGAATTACATACCACACTCAGGCGAAATTCCTAACAAAGCTACAGCTCAAAGCCCGAAACAATCAGATAACAAAACCGAAACTCCGGATTAATAAATCACAAGAAACCCGGAATAAGAAGGAGGGTTTCAATAGTATTAGACAATCCTACAAGCTAACTTTCTACAAATCTACAGCAGTCAGCCGAAATGTTGGATAGTTTCTTCGTGAGGCAAGTAATGAGCTCCTCATAGAATCAGTTCATTCCACAGATGATCAACAAAGTTCAAATCAGGTTCAGTGAAGTTTATATCCGCAAATTGGCGTGTGGTCAGTCGATATAATGAATTGCCTCAGTCTCCATAAATGTCTGCACTGCTTTCGCGTAATGTGGGGTATGTTTGTCATCCATGAAAAGAACGTCTTCGCCTACAGCACCACGGAACAATTGAATGTGACATATAAGAACTTCGTTCATCAGTTAGAGTTCCATTTTCCAGCATTTGTAACTCACTGCTGCGTCTAAAAATTATAATGCCTTCTCACACCATGACCCTACCATCACCATATCTGTTCCTTTCCTGCACTTTGTCACAACGATACGCAGAACCACTTTCACGTCATATTAACTGGCATCTAGAATCTGAGGAAAAAGTGAAATAACGAAGAGCACAGTGCCAATTGATGTTTCAATTTCAATGGACTCGACATCAACACAAATGTACCCTATAGCGAACTACAGATACTGGAATGCAGACTACAGGTCTTCGGGGATATAGCCCGACGTGTCACAGACGTTTCGTCACAGTTTGTCGGGATCTACGTGTTCCTATGTTCGAATGGAGGCGACTCGCAAGCTGACCTGTAATTACGTTTTGCTATTGCAGCTAAAAATCTGTATTCATGCGTCGTCTTCATGCAGAGGGCGACCCCTTCGCATGCTTCTGGAACATATTTTATTGCTTTAAAACATTGCCCAGAGCATGGATAAAACACTATTCGAACTCCCGGGCAAAATCAGTTATTCTGCGGCCTTCTTCCAGCTTTCCTATAATTCTTTCCCGTGTGACATTATCTAGACGATGTCTTGTGACATACAGAAAATTTCACATTCGTCACTTCTTTCCTTCAAGTCAAACGGTATTTTCAAACACAATTCACCTATCGCGCCCAGTTACCCATGTGTACATGATTCACAAGTTTGTATGTGCGCCACGTTTCTACTGATCGTCCACAGGTATGGAAATTGCCAGAAGCTTTCGTCTGATTTTGTGTTTATAAATATTAGAACTATTGGTCTTTCTTAAATATAACCTGTATTTAACTAGGTTAGCAATTATGATCTATTATAAGTTTATAATCTATTAATCTATTTGTTTATAAATAGATGAATGAACTTAATGAAAGATTATTTAACATTCCATTCATTAATTAATGAATCTGTTATCTAAATTACAAAAGAAAGAATCCATTACTGTTTTCTATACATAAAATTTGTAGATAAAATTGTAAATAAAATTTCCGGTGTTAATGACGTAATTAAAGTTTACGAAAAGATTTGAAAAGTTAATTAATAATTCCTAGCAACGGATTTAGAAATAGAAGAAGCATTGTTTTTCTCACTGAAGATTTGCATCGTAATTACAATAAGATTAATAGTCATTTGAAAATACTAATAGGTAACCTTATTTCAAATAAAAGTATATCGAATATAAGTTGTTGTGGATAACATGCTGTGATACGAAGTTATTAAGTTAATGAGCGTTTTCATATATTAATCAAAAATAATATTATCATTCTGTATTTTTTTTTTGTTATTCTTCTTTTTATATTAGTTCACTGCTTATCTGTTACAGAGTTCAGTAATTAAATTCAGAACTCAATTGCTCCTTTCTCAGTATAAAGTTAGCAATCAATTAGGATTTTATTTCTATTTAAATTATTTACTGAAGATTCATTTCCAAACCACTGTTTAAAATCTGCAAAAAACATCTCTTACTTTAAGAATTTTCTTTATTTCTATTCAGTGGCGGATTTAGCACTTGAGAGGTCCTAGGCGCAATTCAATTTTGAGGCCCCCTCTAAATATTTTCACTACCCCTACACAATGGCGTACCAACGCCTTTGGGGGGGGTTCCATTCTTCCACAACCAAAAAATAAAAAAAATAAAAAGGAAATACTTCTTGGGTGGATGGGGCCTCTAGGCTGACTGGTGGGGCCCCCTAGGCTTGCTTTTACACCAAAAAAAAAAAAAGGAAATCTTGCTTTTACAACCAAAATAAAATAATTTGTTTTTATTTTGAGAGCTAAATTTTGCGGCCCCCTTGATTTATGAGGCTCGTGGCGCGCGCCTCGTGCGCCTATGCGGAAATCCGCCACTGTTTCTATTTATTCATCTAGTTTATATTCTGTATCTATATTGCTTCTTAGATATCTAGTGTTTTTTCTTGCTAGAAACGTAGATCTGTATTTAATATGTGATTCTTACTACTTTCATTTATGAAGTTGAAATCCTTCTTCGAACCCTAACTTCTTTTTTAGCTATCTCCCCTTTAGTATTCATGATTTAGTATTTATCTACAAAACACGTGAGATGTTTGTTTCATTCAGTTTTCGGGAGGAACATGATAGTATAGTTTAGTTGATGGCTTTAAGGAGATTAGAGAAGACTGAAATGGAGCTCAATGAAGGCATTAGACTGAATAGTTAGATACAACAGAAAAGCAAATATTTGTAGTCGACGGCAGAATACATTGAATTATGTTTTGTTTACATTATTTCTGTTTTATTTTAACAGAACTAAATTCGAGAACTTAGTTTAAATCTGAAATTATATATTTAAAGCAGATTTCGGAAGTTTTGCTAGTTGTTCTCTAATTTAATATTCTTTGAGAATAAGAAATTCAAAAAATAATAATTCACATTTATAAACTTAACTATGCCTATGAAGTAATGATACTTTTTTTCCCCTTACACCAAGACAAATTGTTACAGTATAATTGTATATTATACGTAGAACTGAAATGTATTCTTCCAAAGGAGACAATGCACGTAAGTATTACTTCAGTAATTAATATCAGTTCGAATTACAGCTCTTGAAGTGCGACGTTGCTATCATCTTCAGAAATCTTCAAAAATTTGAAAACGTTGTAGTACAAATTTTTAGCTTAATCTTGGAAAAAAAATAAATAATCTTGAAAAGTTTCACTATCTAACATATGCAGGTGATCGATTGACTTTCACAATTTCTTGATGGTCATGAGTCAACTGAGGACGACCCAAATATTACAGAAATTATTATCATAATTAAGTACCATCTTAAATGGATATTTTTTATCAGAATTAAATCAGTGCTAAAGTACAAAATTTCAGGCAACAATAAAATGCTTTTCCTTAGAACAAATTTTCATTACGACAATGAATTTATTGATCGTTACTTTGGAAAACATTTAATATAGGTTTCTTTCATCGTTACGAGTCCTTAGATCATTGTGAACATTCATAATTACTTGCTGATCTTGACATTTGTTTGAAGTTTCTGAATAAATTTTCTTTTTATACATGTTTGTTTCCTTTTACACAATTTTAAAACAAAGGCTAAAATTTTCCTGGAGCAGCACCCCCCACTAATTTTAGCTACGTCCACACTGCAGCCATCAAAGTTAACTGAAGTTTGGTGCACTTGGCCATTAGTCTTCTAGATTTAATTGAAAATCTTTTTGAAAATTGCTGCTGAGTTTAAAAATACACTTAATAGTGACTATTCGCTTCATTAGTTTCAAAAACGTCCAAGTCAGCTTCACTCATTCAGTTCCCAGAATGCCTAGTTCTTTCAGAGTCACTGATGTTTTCATCTTTGACAAGTGTTTTTATCAAGTTCTTATTTATCACTATAATATTTTTTTCGGAAATGGTTGATTTACAGATTTCGGTTATTGTTGATCTCTAAATTAAGATCAAACAAAAAAAAAAAACAACAAATTATTAGATATCCCTCTACGTGGAAAAGGGAAAAAGATCGCAGTGAAAGATTTAAAAATTTTAATAAACTACAGCAAAAATAGTAGTTTTTACCCAATCTTTTCTGTAAATGTATGAGCCTTTAATATGAAAATAAAGTTGACACCTAAAGAATACTCGGATCTCTGTGAACCTTACTACGGAAATTCAACCTGAAACAAGTTTGCAAACGAGGAAAAGTGACATTGATACCTCGCCAGGAAACACAACAAAGCAGGGAAAATTTACAACTAAGCCTATGCGTCACAAGAGAACCAAAAGTTTTATTGGATTACTAAATCGATATTCTCCTCACCGACGGGGGCCACAAAGAAAACATCAGAATACTAAAAAAACAAAAAAACAAATTATAATGGAAATGGAAATGATTTATAAAATAAGAAATACTTTATGAACTTTTTTGAACAACGTCAAAAGCACGACTATAAAGCTGCTTAGAATTCTACGTAGGACTTAGTTTATATACACATTAAAACTTCCTTTATAATTTGTAACACTATTATAAAAATCTCCAAAAAAAAAAGACTATTAATGGTTTCTTCTGCAAATATTGTAGGATTTACTTTGATGTACTAAATAATTTTGCAAATAATTGATAGAGTTGAAAAACGCTACAGACCTATTTTTAAATGGTATGCTACACAACAGTTTTTCATGAGCTATCTGACGCTGATTGTAATGATAATTAATTGATATCAATTATGAACAATAATGGTTTCAAATTGATTTAGTCATTATTTTGTTCTAATATATCATAAATTAAATTCGTATCGTTCATCCTTTTGTCTGGAAAATCCCACTGGGATTGGAAAAGTAAATGTGCATTACTCCATTTTGAATTATTCTACATTATTAAATTTATTAAATTGCATTTTCTCATTATTTAAATTGAATTTCTTGTTTAATAAATATTAGATAACCAAATAGGATGAAATCGTAAAAAAAAAATTATTTTACATTCATGATAATTGAAATAGTAAAAGATAGTTATCGCTAAAGTTTTAAGCTGCAGATGAAATTATTCAGCATTACAAGGGCATACTGATTAAGTTGATAGATAAATGGTCTATAAAACGGGTTTGCTATCAAGAAAATATAATTAGGATGTAATAAATCAAAAATTTAAATGTGAGATAGAAAGTAACTCTTAAAGTTGTTCTATAGAGTTGATAAGATCTAGTCTAATGTTTTAAATGCATAAGTATGATGTCTATTTTGTAATAAAAATTGTAGATGATTATTTTGTAGATGAGTTGTAGATGTGAAACTAGAACGATTGACTACAGAATATATATATTCGATGGACGAAAGATACAATTCAGATAACATCCCCGATATGGATGATTCAAGTATGGCATCCATTCTTGAGCCTACATCTGTAATCGGTGATTACGATAGATCTAAGATGAAAACCTGAGGACAGAAATCACTTCAATGTAATAGTTCATCAATAGACTGATACTAGACGGAAGTGTCTTGCTAATTCGAATTTTCCAGACAATCTATTAAAGCCTATATGATTGAAGTGAATCTATGATTGAAATCATTGAAGTGAAATCATCAATAGTAATTTTAAAAATGTGAAAAATAAACCACTATGTTTTACTAAGCATTCTATTATAAAACATTCTAAGCATTCTATTGAGAGAAAAAATTGCTAATGATGCTCTAACTCAGCAACTGTCCATAATATTTTATTGACGTAATTACCAAAAAAACAACAACAACAACAAAAAAAGAACGAATTTTTTGGGGGGGGCAAGAAAAAAGAAATTACCTGATGTCAATAAATTTGGGTTCATGAGAGGCGTTGTTTCAGAATAAGTGCTATTTCATATCCATATTCAAGCATGGATATCCTTAATTTGCTTGAGAAGTCAAATTTTTAAACTTAATGGCAGTAGAGGGGAAACATGCTAGTATGAATGAAATAAGATTCGCTACATCACTAAAGAATTCAGAAAATATATTACATTTAAAAATATCAGTTTTATTACTGATACCAAGTTACATGCGATAGGATTTATGAATTGGAATGAAGAAAAATTCGAACTTTTTATTCAAATACTAATAACTTTTTTGATTTAACAAAAGAAATTTGACAGAACGTTCTTTTTATTAATATCTTGCTAACCAAATATATTCTTTATATGCAATGAAAAAGATTAGGCCAATCTTTAAATTGCAAAATCAGTAATTCATTTATTGTTCAAACTATTTAATGTAGACTAAACACGTAGAAAATAAAAATAAAAATATATAAATATAATAAGAATAAGGAATATATATATATATATATATGTAGATTGTAATATAAATAATTTAAATAATAAATAATAATATAATAATTATTTATAATATATTTAAAAAATTTAATTGAAAAAAAAAACAACTGAATCCTCTGCAGTTTTATTCGAAGCTTTTTTTGTTTTGTTTTTAATTGATATTTCGAAATTTTAATATACTTTTTTCCTCTATTATTTACTACTTTAACGAATCAAAGCATCGTACTTAATTATATTTCTTTAAAAAAAAGTTCTAATTTTAAACCATGTAAGTTATTTTTTTCCTAATTATGAATTTTGAAAAAAAATTGAACGCTCACAAAACTAATCTTGATCTATTCGACTAAATTGATTTTTCAACACAAAGGTGGCCAATGACGGCCACCTTTTGGATTGTCAAAAATCAAAATCAGTCGGGATTTTGCGGAATACTTTCGGGAAAAAAAAATAAAATTACTCAATTTCTGAAAACTAATAAATTTCATATTTTTGTTTATAATAATCTTTATCTAAGTATTTAACATAATTTGATGATTATTTTAAAAATTTGAGTTTTTTCATCAGTTAAGTTTTTTTTTATCCTAAAAGCCGTTAGAGAAATAATTTATTCCAATTCATCGCTACGACATTGGCCTCTCACCTCTGAGTACCGGGTTTCGGTTCTCATGTGGGTTTCGTGATGGTGGACGATCCCCTCTGGCAAATTTTTCATCGGGTTCTCCCATTTCCCCTGCACTTCTCCCACCATACTTTCTCAGTCTTTCTCTTCATCTGTCATTACTTCCGTGGGTTACTATAATAGGCTACCGGTCGATTTGCTTGGCTTCCCTACCACCCACATTCACCACATTAACATACTCCTATTTATGAAATAATAATTCAATCTCTAATTTGCCGTCATTTTAGCATAATTACAATAGAAATTCCAGCATAAAAAAAATCAGTCTTGTTAGATAAGCAGTATATTTGTCAATTGTATCCATCATTCAATCATTACATTATGTACAGTACTATTGTTACTACTATGCTTATTCAAATTTACTACATTTTGGTTTGTTTTACTTTGTATGATACTTCAAAGAACCATGGCAAATAATATTATAATTAGATAGGATTTTTAATAAATTTTTATTTATTTTTGGTAATCCCACAAACGAAATAAATAGTAAGGCGGCCAAAACAATTACATCTATGGAAACTGCCAGGAAAATGTAAAAGAGGGAAGATTTGAAAAATTCATGGATTGAAGGAATAAAGAAATGTATGAAGATAAGGTTTAAAAATTCGGAATTTCCAGAACAGATGGACACGGGAAGATGGCAATCTGCTGTGTAGCTCAGGAATGCTGTTGTTATTCTCAAATAACAATGCTTAACAAACACAAAATACTCTTGTTCTGAAAAAGCCATAAAATTCTCAAATTTAGTAAGTTTTTAATAAAGTTCTAAAAACGGGTCCTAGGGCTTTATTTATCCTCTGAAGCATGGGTACCGAGTTTCTTTCCTGGGGTATAGGCGGGCGAGTGCTGAGCTGACCACCAACCTCATTTCAGTTCCGGGTTAATGATAGGTTGGAGCCTTACCTTCAATGCCCCGATTGGCCATAGTGCGCCCCCTGTGGGATACACCTGAAGGGTAAGCGCCTATAGGAATAAAGTTTTTAAAGTATTCCGTCAGTAGTGAATAATAACTTTTGAACAACTGCGGTTAATTTAAGTAAAGTACGTAATCTATATTATCCGCAGTAGATCGGAAGAATTTGTTTTATGAATCTTCTCTGAAAACGAAATATATTTTTGGAATTTATTTATTTGATATTGCTTCGTTTATTCATTTGTTACATTGATTATTCTGCTAATTTATTTTAACTTTTCAATTATTTGATTTTAAAAGATAAATGTAACGCAGTTAATTCCTTATGGCTTTTTAAAAAGCATCAGCCATTTCTGCTTTAAGTGTCTGTAGATGCTCTGACAAATGATGTATTATCTAATATCGGCTGCTCGTATTTCATGTCAATATCACTCTCAGCGAAGTGACTTCTTATACGGTTAAGAGCTTATATGTCGTTCATTGTACTTAGGCTGGTCTTTAGGAAATCGATCAAGAACTGTTTGGCTCATAACTTCAGACGTGCTTCGCGCTTTATATACTTCTAAATAAAATAGTAATGAATCTAATATCAATATAATTTCAGGGCATTAAAATTAATCTGGGCAAAATGTAAAATTTATAAATTACTTTCGACTTGTTTTTTCTTAATACATTTTTGATTTTGTGTTATAAGTATTATCGAATTGAAAGAAAGATCGAAGAACATCGGAAAATAAGATTCAGACACCAATTAACAGTAAATTCATATTATTTTCTGTCAGTCGAAGAACTGAATAACTTAGCATCAGTAGCAAGGCTAAGGCATTTTATACCATGATGATTAGATGGATGCCCAATTGTGTTTACAAAGGGTACTCCCTTTGTACAATTGCACTCGTCTCCGGAGTTCTTCGTAATTTTTGCCCACAGAAATCTGTGTTAAAAATAACAACTTCTCAGTCCAATTTTACTTTTATTTCTTAAATATCATGAATAAATAAATTCTATGCTTTTATTCTATAAATATGCTATCTATTTTGAGTTTTACTTTTCAACAAAGCAATAGTTTATCAAAAAGTAATTTATTTTTAGACATGATAACGCAGATCAGATGAAAACAATGATTCATTGAACACAATAAAATCGAAAGGATAATATTTTTTTGTAATTATATTTCTTTTATTATTATAAATCTGAAGTCTAATTTGTCTGTAGCTTTTAATTAATAATCTAACAGTTCTACAAACATATTTTATATTCAAAATAAATAAATTTATTATTGTAGAAATTGTAGTGTTAAATTTCTAACCTTAAAAGTTTGCTTAGACAATTTAATTTTCGCAATTAGGACAATTGGTTTAATCTTCGAAGTTCAGCTGTTTTTGCATTTACCAGAAGCGCAGACGATGCATTGTTGGGACGAAGATGCTTTGTGATATCTACGAGCTTGGTTGAGTGTTGACTTAATTGTTGCACTTGACACGAGACAACGAATTGTGAGAAGATGGATATTTCTTTGAGTGGCAGGCGGTAGTTCACATCGATCCATCGGCACGATAGGATGCGAGGAATGAGTGCTGATTGAAGATTCGCCAGGATACGAGGCAAAGTAGCTATGCCGTTTGAAGACTCGCCAGGATACGAGGCGAAAAGGCAGAACCGATCACAAAATTGCTAGGATAGAAAATAAGGAAGCAGTATAGATCGAAGAATCGGACACAACGGAGACGAAGATCTCTTCATCTCAGGCAGCAATAGTTTATAGCAAGACCGACGCATAGATGGGCATAAGATGATACAAGAAGCCCATTGCAAAGTTCTGAAGAAGGAAAACGACGCTCGTTATAAGTTATATATTTATGAGATTCGTTTTGAATCTCCGGGTGATCACGATGTAGCGACGGTAACATTTGAAAGTTAGTGCCCAGAGATAAATTATCGAAGTTCATCATACTTAGGAAATAGAGGTGACTCAGCGGCAAAGTTATCTATATGCGACAGAGATACTTTGAAAGGAAACGGAGATACAACAGCGAAATAAGGGAATCGGTGATTATAAACTCAGAATACACCGAAGCTGTTTGACGAGAGAATTCAACGAACTCTTGTAAGTAAAGTTTTCCTTAAGCGATTCGTTTACTTAATGTTAGAAGTAGAAACGAGATAATAATTAGGGTCTTAAAGGCAGAGTATAATATGAAATAGAAAGATTATTAGGAGAAATAATTATTAGTGCCTAAATTGGAGAAGACCAATGATTCATGAGTTTTTCCGTGAAATACTGACGTTACGATTGCAGAACTTTTAAGATTAAATCTAATAGAAGTCGTCGGGTAGTGAACTATATATATTTTTATGTGTTTGCCGCAAGATAATCTGATAGAAGTGATTTGCTGATCATAGAGGATTGGTGATAAAGTCAAGGAAAGGACATTAACTTAAAGACTTTGACTTTTACATTTATGAAGATTTGAAATATTTGTAAGCTTGAAATTATCAAGTTGTATATACCAATAGTTGTTAATTAAATCTATAAAAAGATTTCCGAGTTGTGTAGTTATTTGGTATACGATAGTGAATATAAGTAATTACTCTGCAAATCTATATTAATATTATTATTGTTGGTTTTTTTTTTACAATTATTATTATTATTATCCTAGATATTTTGTAAAATCTTAATTACAAAATAATTTAATTTTAATAAAAGGTCAGACGAAATAACAAAGGAAGCTCGTACTAAACAAATAAACAATTTGTTTAGCATCTTAAGAAATTAGTTTGAAAGTAAGTGTACATTTTTTTTAAAGGATTATATTATTATTTACGTAGAGATTAAACAAAAATAGTCCTTTAGATATAACAAAGTATAAGACACAAACAAAGATGTGCTGTTAATATAAATAAAGTTATGATATCACAATATAGAACTTCATAAGATAATAGGATTAATAAAAATTATTTAATATTTTATTCAACATGTTTCGCAGCAACATTTTTACTGCATTTTCAATTGAAATACAAGTGAATAATAATCAATATTTATCAGAATATTTTTCAATAAAAATTTTAAAAGCGTAAAGCAAAAAAAAAAAAAAAAAAAGAGCAGAAAGTGAAAGAATTTATTTATTTTCCAAAAAACAAAATTAATCTGAATTACTAGGTTATACGCAGGTCAACAATGATATGATATTAAAGTGAAGGCTTTTATTTAAGATAGAGTATTTAATATATATGACGGATATTAAAATGAATGTATTGCTAGAAACATAAATTAATTTGTTTATTGGAAGGCTTGGTTATAAGCAGCGGCGGACTAACGCTACCTGAGACCCGGGACGGTCTCATTTTGAGGCCCCTTTCTTAAGAGAAAATGTTTAATAAGTAGAAAAAAAAATATAAGAAAATCAGTGTTTCACTTGAACAAATAATTTTACTTATGACAAAGGTTTACATATCTAAACATAATAAAGGAAATACAATTACATACAACAAAAGAAATTATATGCAAATTAAAACTAAGTAGATAAATCTGTATTGAAGGTTTTGCATGCATAAATCACGTTTTCGAGCCTTCACTTTACTGGATTTATCTATTACTCATCAAAGTCCAAAGTGGTTGTTATTTTTTTTTACAAGACAATTCGGCCAAGTTTTTTCATTCTTCACTCATCGTTGATCTCAGATAATTTTTAATTAATTTAAGTTTTGAGAAACTTCTTTCGCACGAAGCCATCAGAAATAAAAGATCTTATGAAATACTGTAAAATCAGAAATATATTTGGATGGATTCGATAAAGTTCCATTTAGCAATAAATTGAAGAATTTCTTTGGCTGTCCATGCTGCTGCTTCTGTGATAGTATTATTAGCCTATATGTTGTCAAAATGTTTTTACTTCTTGCACCACTTGATGTTTATCAAACTCACCGTATACACGGTTGAGCATCTAAATTATTCAGCCGATTGTAAATCATTATCTAAGGCTTTCATTAAGAAGTTTGATTGAACTTTCTATTTTTTTTCCATTGTAGAGGACCTTTGGAACAATTCTGGAATAAATGTTTCTAGATACTGAAACGTCGATCTATTGAGCTTCATCTTGTAGTGTTAAGTCTGCAGCATTTGATTGTTCTCTTGGTTGTATTTTTTCAATTTTCATCTACGGCGTCTTCAATATCAATGTTCATTGATTCACATTTTTGAGTACCAAAGTTTACAGCCTTACGAGCATGCTTCTTTGTTCAGCAAGAAATGCTGCTTCAACAATGCTCAAAACCGGAAACAAATTTTTTGTTCATAACATCCATATATGCAAAGAGTCGATAACAAAAGCAA
>JAFIDM010012231.1:99614453-99651156 GCA_023159025.1 Thereuonema tuberculata
ATTCAGATGAAGAAATTATTTTTAAAATAAGGCTGAACCTGCCACAAATTAATACAAACAAGTCCAGAAATGACACAAAAACTAAAAAATATCCGAGCTTTCATCGGTGATAGTTTGGGACGGCCGTTTCATCCTTTTTTTTTTTTTTAACTCTTCAGCCAGACCCACTTACCAGATGAAACAAAAGGGTTAAGGGAAACCACTCTCGCACCCAACACTAGCCTCCAAAAGACTCTCACCGGTGAAAAGTATGGATCCGAAAACTTAGCACGTAAGATAGCAAAATTCCTATAGGAAAGCATTAGAATAGCATGAATGATGAATAGCAATGCAGAATACTCAGCCAATAGCCAATGAATTCCGCATTCTTTCATATGATTAAAATTTAAATCGCATCTATCAAGATAAGGAAGTACTTTAGGTAGTTAAAGTTAGCTATAAACAGTGAATATAATTTTGTGCTAAAGCATAAATTTAAGGGCGACCCATAATAATAAAAAATTGGAAAATAATAATAAAAAAAGGAAGTACTTTAATGTAAGGAAAACTATAAAAAAGTTAGTTAAAAAAAGTTAAGAAAATTAGAAAAACAAAACAAAAAAGAGCACTTATAAGAAATAGGCTAAACGATTAAGAGGAAAAAAAAACCAAGCACAAAGTAGATATACGGATTCGAACCGACAACCTTCAGTATTATGAGTCCGAGATCTTAAGCATCAAGCTAAATAAAATGATTGCATTTCTAACATTTAAGCTAATAGCGGAAATCCAATGAAAACAATGCCAAATATTTCGAACATGGCGGGGGGGCCTGAAAATTCCTTCGATGTTGGGCCTCTGAACACGATGGTGAAATCCGTTTGCCGATCCGAAATTCCCTTCGGGAGTTGTTACGGGTGGACAGATACGGACGGACGGAGAGGACAAACGCAATAGCTACAGATTTGGGTCTCTATCGCAATAGCTTCCAAATGGGTCACGAAAAAAGAAAGAATATTAAAGATTTTTTTTCTCTCTTTTATTAAAATTTTGCTTTCGTTTATTCCGACTAGATTTGAAAATAGAGTACAATGATTTGCTAGAATTTGTTAGATCTTTAAAGATTACTACATTAACATTTTTAGTTTTCCTTTAATCATTGTAATTAATTGTTTTTCTTAATCAAATGACCTTTTCGTTTTTAGTCTACTTTCTTAAAAAAGTGAGTGTTATCAGTCGGTCTGTCTAGGGTAAGTCCACGAATTACTTTGTATGAACGACTGGAAAATCTTCTTTAAACTCGGTATGAATATTTAACATCAAGAAACGATCTATTTTTGGATTATAAATTTTCTCTTATAAATCTTTTTCCAGAAAGTATATAAATATAGGCTTCGAATTCTTTCAGGAATCTTTTGTTTCAGTTGATCCTTTTTGAGAAGCAATTTTTTCACTTAATTGTTTGGTAGATTATAAATCTTATGCAATCTTAATTACTAGATTACTAAAATCAGGGTTTATATATTAACGGCGGATTTCTCCAAATAGTCTTAAGCTAATTCTGGATTAAGTCCAATTGAAATGAATAGAGTTGAGACATGAGATAATACTAATACTATTTGGAGAAACTGACCTTAAATGAATAAAGTGTTTTTCCGCTTGTATCATTTCCCTAAAGCCAAAACAGGAATAACGATCTAATTTTTTTTTACTTAGAATTCAAAAACAGACTTTAAATTTAAAGACAATATGTGGATATTATTTTAAAGACGAAAACGATTTTAATAAAACACAAAAATTTCAGTTGCTTACAATACTGTATTTACTTACTTTTCTTTTTTTTCATTAAATGTAAAAATATTGGCATGATCAAGATTTTATTTTGTTTTAATTACAGTTTTCCTAAAACAATAGAAACCTTAGTAAGTTTGTGCTTTTCAAATGGAAGACAAACATACACTCTAAAGTAAATGTTTCATTTTAGTTTGTTTATATTTGAAACAAATCTCCAGTTAAAACATTAAAATCTTAGATATATAGTTTTAAAATTGAAACTTGATGACGATAATTATATCAGATTTTATTTCTGCCAAAGTATATTCGCAGTTTTAGGTGGAAATCGTCGAGATCCATTCCTGACTTATCTCCTGTAACTTTCTGTGGAAGTCATTTACTTTTCTGGTCTTTGTTCGTAATAAACTCATCAAGTTCTAGTTACTGAAGACAGAACAGGAGTGGATCTTATTAAGTTTAGACGTCAGCTATCTGAAGTTGATTCTGAAATAGTTATCTTTGAATCACCATTATCTCTTTACTTAATTATTGTTGTCGCTTCTAATAAAGCTTATAAATTAGGTTCTTCGTCCTATTTTTTTTTTTGTTAGTTTAATATTTTAAGTAATTAGATGAATGAAAGGATATTTTCATGACTGAGTTTAAAAAAGTTTTATAATTTGTGAAAAATTGTTATACTAAAGATTAGAAAATGCATTCTACCTTAAGAAAAAAATGTATATCTTATATAGTTTTCCAGATCTGTCTGTGTGTAACGTCCCGGGTTTAGAAAATAATTTCTTCAATGAAACGTCCACGACAAAATCGAATCTGCAATTTTCCGATCCGAAGTCAGACGTCTTATCCATTAATGGATCGGAAAATCGGACGGCGGATCTAAAAATAGGACATATTCCATTTCACTTAAGACGAACATTCATTTCGGAGAATTCACTGTATTTCAAACAATGGCTTCTGTGTCTTTGTACTTTTCTTCTTAAACTCAAAGTAGTGTTTAGGTTTTCTTAAGACGAATATTCATTTCGGAGAATTAAAATAAATGAAAATAAAATTAAAATAAAATGAATGTTCACTTAAGGAAACCCTTATTTGAAATAGAATACGTCCGATTTTTAGATCCGACGTCCGATTTTCGGATCCATGTGAAGCGCCCTTTAGATCATGCGGACTACATTCAAATTATTTATTATATATGCCTACTAAATTGGCACTTGAAAGGTATGTAAAATTAGTTACCTAAATAATACACGAGACGTTTCGGAACTTCATTACAGGTTCCTTCTAGTGTGGGTCTCCCTTATCTTTGAAGTTTGTCTTTTTGATGGAACATGTCGGCTGTGTGTAATTTCCCGTAACGGTCGGAAATAGTCTTTGTTGTGATGTGTTTGCTGAGATGTGTTTGTTGGCAAATCTTGATTGTGAATGGTCACGGTTGGAAATAGTCATGGTTGGATATTTTACTTTGTTGTGATGTGTTTGTTGATTGTGATGCGTGGCAGGAAAAAGTCTTTTGTTGTAATGTGTTTGTTGGTAAATCTTGGTTGTGAATGGTCACAGTTGGAAGTAGTCATGGCTGAGTATAGCTCTTTGTTGTTGATGTCTTGTAGTCATGGCTGGAAACAGTCTTATGTTGTGATGTGTTTGTTGAGTGTATGGTGTATGAGTTCATTATAAGCCGTATTCAAGTACATTTTTAGTTGACAAATCTTGATTGTAGCTTTTTAGTAGACGAATCATCCCCGATTCATAAAATTCTCTTAAATATCTAATTTTTCTTAGCCCAAATATTTCAATATTTTGAGTGTCAAGGGAATGACCTGTTGTTATGCAATGAGAGGCGGTGCCATATGCTTTACTTCGTGTTTTACAGCGTTTACGTGTTCATTTTTGCGGACGCCCAATTCCCTTTTTGAATTTCCTATGTAGAGACATTTGGACAGATTTGGTGGTACTGATTGACATCTGATACCATAAATAGTTCCTTTCATTTTTAAGGTGGATTTCTGGTCTTTCGTTTTCCTGTCCTTGTTTAAAAATGTGCCAATCGTGTTGCTTGGTTTGCAGGCTATTCCTATACCTGCACTAGTCAAGGTTGGCTTAGTCAAATTCAAAGTCACACAATCAGCGAAAAAAAGTTCTGGTGACGGTGTTCTGGGACATGCATGGCGTACTCTTTGCAAAGTTTCTTCCAACCGGAACCACCTACGCTAGAACATTGACAAAGTTGCGTCGTACCCTTCGAGACAAAAGCCCTAACAGAGGTGCTGCAAATGCCAGACTTCTTCACGACAATGCTCGTCCCCATATCGTGGCTTCTGTTCGTGAAAAAAATTGAGAAAATTGGTTGGGAGATGCTCCAACATCCACCCTACAGTCCACATCTCGCACCGTCTGACTTTCACCTCTTCGGACCACTGAAGAAATTCCTAGGAGACCAACGCTTCGGTTCGAATGAAGAAGTGAAATCGGTCGTGAGCAGGTGGCACACGACCACGGAGTTCTGAACGAGGAATATTAAAGTTGGGGTCACGATGGGAGAAAGCGTCGAGAAACTTGATTCATACTGTATGTTGAAAAATAGGTAAACCTATAGTTTATTTGTGCATTAATTTTTTTCTTATCTATTAAATATTATGAAAAAAAAATGTTGTGCGTTACTTTTCGATCTCCCCTCGTACATTTTCCATATACGCCCTAGTTATAGATGCTTTCTTAAAAAAATAATTTACTACTTTACAACTAAATATATGTCTTTCCTGATTTATTGGAAATGTTTTAGTAGCATACAGATATTGGGGAGGGGGAATAGAACTGGTTAACTCACCCCTCTCCTACTGCATCCGGAAACGTTGCATTTTGGACCTGTTTTTTTTTTTGTTGGAAAGCCAA
Organism: Thereuonema tuberculata; assembly: GCA_023159025.1. NCBI lineage: Eukaryota > Metazoa > Arthropoda > Chilopoda > Scutigeromorpha > Scutigeridae > Thereuonema > Thereuonema tuberculata. Next base: position 99,619,116 of record JAFIDM010012231.1, read on the forward strand.
TGTTTTGTTTGTAAACTCCTACATCCCTCATGCGTAGAACGACAAAAACTTTTGTTTTTGACTGAACAACAACATAAACGCTCCCATTTCAATTCCTGGGTAAGCCATATATGCAACGGTACTGACTGTTTTCTCCTCTTGATTAATTACTAGTTTATTGATTAATAAACAGTAATTTAAAGAAGATTTAAATCGAATGGAATTTCGGTATTTCTCCTTTCTTGTAGTTTCCTCTAATTATCTTTTTGGTTAATTTTATTTTTGTATTGGTATTGAGCCAAAAAATATTGGAAGTATTTAAAAATTTGCTATTAATTACTTCAGGATTATCTGACTGTCTTCATTGTTACGTATCAAGGTAAGTTCAAGGTAGTTCAGTTCTAGTTCGTAAGTGATGACTTGATTTTTTAATTCAAGTTTTGAAAGCTTTCGTTAAAGTTAAAAAGAACATTCGATTTGTAACACCTATTTTCTGCCCCAAATTATATCTTTTCTCTCTTTTTTTTTAAATGCAGTTATTGATGTTTTAACAATCAAGAGGAAACGCTATTGAGCAACTAAGTCAAAAGTCATTTGCATAAAATTCCTGGAAAATTTTACTATCAAAAGGTTTCTTTGAAACAAAGCAGAAGCTTTAAACGGCCAATCCGGTCATAATTTGTGACACCGAATCAATTGACCTTTTGCAATTCAAACCTTTCAACAGCTGTAACGTTGTCTATGTTGAAGAATAATAAGTAGTTTGCTGCTTCTAAAGCATAACGAACATGCTTTCAATGGTTTTTAAAGGAAATTCAAAATAATAGCAGTGGAGTCTAATTTTCTGTCTTTATGGAACCGACATCTTATAGTATAACAGATGGGAAGTAATGGAGTTTTTTGGAACAAGACGTTCCAAAACGACAAAAGGTCAAACAAGCAAAAAAAGCATACAATTTCTTAATGTTTTTTAAAGTCCCACGTAGAGTTCCAATTATATTTATTTTTGCATTTATTAATTCAGAAGCCAAAAAACAAAATTCATTAAATTTTATGGTAGCTTCATGAAATTTATTCCAAAATTTACTGTACAAAATTTCCAAGCTGATAAATACAAATAATTCTAATTAGATTTTTAACAAATTAAAAAAATTTATATATTTTTAATATATATATATGTTTTCATTAGCAGGCTACGTGAAAGATTATCTCCACATTGTGATGAAATTAAAGTTTCAATTTGGCAACTAAATATTATACATATTAAATGTCTAATTAGATATTATTGATTTGCTTCATTTGTTACGTCTTTAATTTACAGTAATTATAATTATGTAAATTATTGGGTATTTCAATTCACTAAGAATTTAATTTCGAAATGAAAACAAAATACGTACTTCTTCTTGTAAGCTTTCTACTATTATTATTATTATTATTATTGTTTTAAGAAAAAGTAAACAATTTCTATAGACAAATAGTTTTTTTATAACCTTAGATTAATAGCCGTACCGGCGTGGTCGTGTGGTCTCAGGCGTCGGTTTGCCGTGAGGCCAGTGTGCCGGTACCCGGGTTCAAATCCTGGTCAAGAGCATAGATGTTTCAATTTCCTTTCCTGTGTTGTTAGCCTCTTCACTTTCTCTTCGGTCTGACGTCATTCCGTAATGGCGTCCTGGAGAAGGCAACGGGAAACCACTCCAGTATCTGTTCACTTGTATAGCTACGGCTTCTCCTAGGGGTCGCCCTTCGGGGATCACTAGGATTCCGTAGACTTGAACCAATCTACGGATTGATCTACCATGATGTGGTATGATAGATTAATAAACTTTAAATCGGAATGATAAGATATTTGATGCATTTCTTCTGTTATTTTGTTGTAATCTACTGCGGTTTTTTTTTTATTGCATGAATTATTTGATTTTATTAGATCATATCCGCCTGGAATTCTAGTTAATACATATTTCTTTTCAGTTTTAATAGCTAAGTTGACTTAATGCATCGATGCAGAGAATATTGTTTTGATTGAGCATTTACATTTTTTGTTTTGTTATCTAAGTTTAAATATAATTATGTATTTATTGACGAAATCTTATAAATTAATTCTAATGAAATATTTATTGAAGTCGACTATTGATTTGACGACACCGGCAACAAAACCCGCAATTGCAAAATGTTCAATAGGAAGAAAATGCCTCATTTCTTTAAAAACTTGGGAATACTTGAATAGTTTTATTTCTGAAACTGATAATCAACATCTAACCAATAACATCAACATCTAACCACTTGTTAGTTCAACGAATGAACCTTTATTTTATTTTTTTTATCTTTCAGTCATTCATTTTATTCTCTCTTTTCGACTTAACACCCATCTGTTGCAACTCGCAATGAAATCTCTCGAACATGGAAATGGCCGATTTTAATGAAACTATATATTAATGGCCGTAGGATTAATAAATAGTAATATATTACTAAATTAAATTACGAAAATCTTGGTGGCGGAATCGAAACGGAAGAGATGGCTAAAACAAAATGAGATGGCTGTTCCCTTCTGCAAACTTATTCCATTCGCATTTCAGTAACTGTTGTCTGTGTGGCTTCGCGGGAAAGATTTTAACTGGCACTTTTATGATGTTAATATATCAAATTAATTACGGATTTATTTCATTAACTAATGAAATTTCGTCATGATAAATTTCATTTACTTCTGAAGTTTGGATTCACAGCACAAAAACAAAAATAAATTACAAACAAAGGAAATATCTTAGACCATCCACGAAATATGAAATTTATTATCAAATTAAAGAAAAAAATAATAATATGTCTATTCGACAACGAATGTCTATTCTCTTCTAATTGAAAAATTTACTTTTTAAAGCCAACTAAGTTTTAAAGAAATTTCAATTTTAAATTATAGCATAATTTAATTTTTAAAAATGCCGTGAGTGCTATACTGTGGATTACGATGATGCTATCACAAATTTCAGATTACAACTTGCCTTACTACTCACTCAAATAGAATCATCCATCCACTTGATGCATTAATAATTCTTTCTTCTTAAGGTAAAAAAGTTCTGCCTCTTTGTGATTATTTGGATCAAATCTTGAATAAGCATTTGTTTCCAAATCTTTTCTTCTCTGATTAAATCTCCCGTCATTGGTTAACTAAATTTCATTATAAATATCTAAAATAAGGTAAGCAGCAAATGTGGCTTAAAACTACAAATGAGATAAAGATAATCCACTGACATAGGAAAGAAAATAAAAAGCATACAGTTGACAATAGGTATTATTGTTCGTCAGTTGCTCGTATGGTTCAATATGTTGTAGTTGCACGTTGTCCAAAATCTACATTCTATGGATCGTAGATAAACCAATGATTTTAAGTAACCCGACAACCAAAATTCACATGGCATGAGATCAAGCGAACGTGCGGGCCACGTCGTCGGGAATGCTCGACTAATTATGTGGTCATCGGTGAAATGCTAACGCAGGACTTGCTGCACTGCCAATCTTATGTGAGGGGGCGTTCTATCCTGCATGAACACAGTCGTGTCAAGACATCCACGCTGTTGAAGTTCTGGGATAACGAAATTTCGCAGCATCTGTTGATATCGCGCTGCAGTGACAGCACATGTCACTGGTCCTGTTCTTCGAAAAAGTACGGAACAATTATGAAGGAAGCGGTAAAGCTACATCACACTCTGACCTTCAGAGGATGCAACCGCATCTGCTCAATAGCATGAGGGTTCTCAACAGTGGCGGCTCGTGGCTGTGAAGTTAGGTGAAGAGCTAGTAGGAAAATAATTATATTATAATATATCATAATATATATATTACAAATTATATATATTATATATAATATATATTATAATATATAATATAAAATGTTATGATAACTTCCTTCTTATCTACTTACAATATGTCATAATAATTATATAATATTACAATAACTTTCTTCTTATCTTCGTCTTTCCAACGTGAAAATGATGTTTCTAATAAAATACACACTATATCTTAAACAGGATTCATATTTAAAAAGCATAGGACTGCGAAACAAACGCGCTCCGAAAGAATTTCACATTGGAAGAGCATATTTCTCAGTTATAACTTCACCTATACAGCGGGTGACGTCATGGTTGTCATAGCAACCATCGCTTCGGTTGTCCATCTAGGCTCCGCCCGTGAGGTAGAGAAACTACATATAAAAGGCTACTTCACTTGGCTCGGTGCCAGAACAGTCCCGCAACAACTGTTACAAAATACAAAAATACGTTTCTATTAAAACCAACATACGTGATAAGGAAAATAAATTTTTCCTTATAATAATTGTTATATTATAAATAAATAATATTGTATTATAAATAATTGGTGAAGTGCCACTTCACCTACTTCCCCTGAATAGCAGCCACTGGTTCTCAGTAGCCCAAATCCGACAGTTGTATGTATTGACAGTGCCACTGAGATAAAAATGCGCCTCATCACTCCATAGAATGTTGCAAGGCCATGCATCATCCGCTTCTACGCGAAAGAAATACAGGCGCATTTCCGCATCCTCTTGAACCAGTTGTTGCACTTAGCTAATCCTGTAAGAGTAAAACTTCTGCACTTTACGCATGCATTTCCATATAGTTGAATACGGATACTGTCCGATCACTGTTAGATCCGTGTGCAGCATTCGCTTTCACTACGGACGTTGCAACAGTTTCAACTTCGTCATTTGATACTGGTTTGCATCTGCGTCCTGGTTGCACTTGTAAAGATCCGGTATTTTCAAAAAGTGAGATCATGTTTCGCAAATTGGTAGTAGTCATGAAACCTTTCCGTAGGCACTTCGTTGTTTGCAATAAACGTAGTGCAATGGGCGCATTACTGTTATTTGGATAATAAAACTTTACAAGCAACGTACGATCATGTAAATACAGCATTGCGTATAGTAACGTTCACAGCAACGTCAAGCAGGTCGAACGATGCCACTCATGCTAAGACTTATATCCGCATTTCTTTTGATGTCTGTTGTCTGTCACTGGACGGCTGTCAGTATACTGCGCCACTTTTACCCCCTTGTGGCTACATTCGGAACTAAAAATTGCGAAATCGTAATCCCATGGTCTGAATAGTATATACTCCAAATTTATCCTTTTTTGCTTATCGCGCTCCAAACATTTTCTGTTTAATTATGGCCACCCGGTGTATCACTAATTTTTGCAGAATTATACACAAAGTAAAATTAATAAAATAAATAATAACAGAAACTTATTTTACATTTATAATTTTTATCTAATTATATTAATTTTATCTAATTCTTTTGCTGTTATAAACACAGTGAAATTAAAAATTAAGTAAAACATCAAAAAAGCAAAAAAAAAAGGAAATCAACTTAGTGAAAATGGTGTTAAACCTTTTACTCCCAAACATTTTTTAGCATCAAACAAAGGAAAAATTAAAATCCTTTCATTTTTAGAAAATTAGGAATCACAACACTCGTTAATAAGGGTCATGAAGTATACTCGCCTTGAACTTTGCAAATGCTAGAGGCGCCCTACATGAATGCAGCCTTTATAATTGAGTGAAAAGCAACTTCGTTTTACATCCCACGAAAAGCGATAAAACCAGCCATTTTGACGAACTGAGAAAGATGAACACTGTGAACTGAACTTATGAAAAGAAGCAGAAAAATTGGTGATGAAACAGAAGAAAAAACCTAAATGGATGTCTCACAAAAATAAGAAACACAAACAAAACGATCATATAGATTACACAATTTCTTCTTTTGTCATTTGTCATTTTCTATATCTGATGTAAACAACATTTCTTCTCAGCTTAATCTCTTCCTAATTGGAGTTAAATTGCTGATCTCTTTACTTTGACTTTTCAGCTGATATAACCAATCATTAATTGTCCTTATCTCTAAGATTAATTGTCCGACTTTTAAGAAAGATGAAGTGATGCTTCACCTTAAGGATTCATAGTGATGCTTCTTTGTTTACAAGATATCATCGTTGCCACTGATAATCCTTCTTAATCTTTTTCATTTTTTTTAAAGAGATACTTGAGAACTTGCAACAAATTCATAATGATACAAGCTACTACAACTGACATCAATATTTCGTCTTTATTCTACATTCCAAAGACTTCTTCAGGACTACTACAAACATTTTTAGGAGGGAGAACATCCGCTCCCTTACCTAATATCATTGAAATAAAAAAACAAGACAAGAATGCTAAAAACGTGAAAAACTTAAACAAATACAATAATATGAAACGTGATATTAACATGTTCACTCATTAGGTTTACTTACCAAACCAAATTTTTGATTTTTATTTTTAAATTTTATAATTTCCAAACTTTCTTTTTTCTTTTTATTTTTCAATTTTATAAATTGTCCTTCTTAATTTTTTAATTGTCTTTTTTCTTTAATGTCTATTTAGAAATCTTCAAAATTAACGTTTTAACCTTCTTATATGTAATCACTTTTCGTAACTTGCACTTAATTATTTCATATCTCTCGTCCACTCAACTTCGAAAGCTCGAAGATATGTTGCTCTTTCATATTTCGTTTTCTTCAAATATCAGTCATTACTTCATTCCTGAAAATTTCTTCCTTATCATTAGATTCTTGAATTGTATTCTAAATATCTCTCCTTAAATCATATGTTTAAAGCTTCAAATCTTTTAAAACTTTCTAAGTTTTTTAAAAGTTTTTTATTTCAATGATGTTAGGAAGGAAGTTACCTAACTCCCTTCTATTGTTCTCCCCCCTAAAAATGTTTATAGTAGTCCTGAAAAAGTCTTTGGAATGTAGAATAAAGACGAAATATTGATGTCAGTTGTAGTAGCTTGTATCATTATGAATTTGTTTTAAGTTTGAAATTTAAAGTTTTAGATGATTTGAAGATACTTAAGAAATTCTAATATTCTCATAAAAATCTCTTTAAATTAAAAAAAGAAGAAAAAAAATAAAGAGGAACTGGAAGAAAACCGTAGCCAAAGAAAATTAATAATTTCATTTTTCTTGGCTTCCGTTTTCTCAGAGTTCTCATTACTTATTCACCTTGACTAATATTTTCAAGGGAAATGTTAATGCTTTCTAATTCTTATTACCTTTGCATCAGGAACATTCTTGGTAAATTACAACGCATGTAATTATGTAACAAAGAGTTGCTATCTTATGTGGGTTCTTTTTTGTACAATTTCACGGGTGTTTTCAATATATTATTTCTAATTTTCTTCAAGTTTCACTTGATGATTAATTTTCATCATCTAACTTCAATTTTAATGCAAGGCAATTCTCCGTCATCCCAAAGTAGTCAATGTTAGCTTTTTTAGTTATCCATTCTTGTTCAAAATAGGAGAAAAAAATAATGAGAGACAGAGTTGTTGTTTCCACTATTCGCGCGGTTAATACGCCAGTATAGAAACATAGCGCCTTGCAACATCTCATGTGTAATCCGGACCGCGATACTAGAGCGAAAGGTTCTCTATTGCTAGCTTATATGACCGGTTGATATGACTGGAAGTGTACTAGTGCTTTGCTACTTATATGTACATAAAATTTGAATTATAAGGAATTATTTAATATATATTTTTCCTTATCTGAATGCACAACCATTGTTCTTGTGATTACAGTACAATATTTACAAATATCACTTAGGTCTATTGGTAGCAAAACTTCTTTATCCTTCATCCAAGCAAAAAAATAAAAAGTTCAATCCCGTTTGGATCCATGTCTAGGCTCCTGTCTTACGATACGGTAAAACCTTTCTCTCTCTCTAGTCTATTCATCGGCTGCTGAAAAGATGTATCCAGATGATGTTCTATGATTCTTCAATAATGATTTCCATATTTTGTCTGTTACAATTCCATTATAATACTTTTAATTCGTTCTTACGATTATCGTCAATGTAGAATTTTTAATAGTATTTACGAAACAAATTGGTTTAAATGGTCTTCCTAACATCTTTCAATCTAATTTTCCTAGAAATTCCTAAAAGCAGTAATGAGAGTAATTTAGCAGAAGTCCTATTATACACTTAAATGTTTGCATGTCTTGATTTTACCTGCATCTCGTAAACAACGCTCCTAATAATAATATAGAAATAAATTTTGCTGAATTAAAACCAATGTTATCCAAAAATATAACCACAAGATATCTCTTAGCTGAATGAAAAACTTTTTTACAGTCAATATAAATAAAGCTTTCTATTCCAGAATTAGTTGACCAGTTCTTCTTCTTCATGGATTTTAGTTGTTTAATTTCACCATATATTTTCATGTTTTTTTCATTTTAATATGTGACAACGGATTCACTTCTGAATGTCGCAATACATTTCGGCCTCAGTTCAATAGATTAATTTTTTATCCGTGATTTAGATACTGTTTTTTAAGACGAGATATTAGAAACAGCATTAGAGCATTTTGATTTGATGCCCTTCTATTTGTCAAGAGCTTTTGAATTTGTTACTTTCTTTTATTATTTTGACTTCAGGACGTCCGAAATTTGTAGCGACTTTAATTACAGCTGTAAAGTCCATTCAGTTCCCCTTAATCATCATTCTGAATTTCAATGAAGTATCTGAACTTCAGAGCAGATGACCACACTTTTAAATTTATTATATCAATAGTCTTTTTATGAGCGTTGTTATTTCAATTTAATGGTGACTTACAGGACGTAGTTTAGCATTGATGGTAACCTCTTGTAGTAAATCTATTAAAAATGGGACGCTGCTTCAATGACATACATTTTATTATGTTTAATAAAACCTAGTTTTCCTATGCCTCCCGCTGCTCTTCACCTTTAGATTTTCCTCAAGAGTTCATGACAAAAAAAAAAAAATCTGCATTCTTACTAAATAAGATTAGATATGTTTTTAGTCTACTTTCCTAAAAGACGCAGAGTCGTGAAATCAAGCAAACAATGCGTGTTTGCCCCCCCCCCTAAAAAAACTTTTGAATTATTCTTCTTGATGGATCTTCTTGAAACATAGCAGGAACATTTACTGATAAGAGATGATCTAACTCGGCCATTTTTTATTTTATTTTCCGTGAAGTTCACATGTGAAGGTGATAAACATTTCGATACAAAATCAGTCGAAACGAACCAGCTGGCTTTTTGTTATACGTATTTAACAATGAATATTGCTCTGCTTATTAATCTTCTCATTAACATCTGCGCGAGCTTATATTAATTAAATTTGACAATCTAAGAAAATATTGACAGATTGATCTTTCTAAGCCATTTCTAGATCTTGTCTAACTTATTTTTCTATACATTTTAAATTAAGTTTATTACTCTATTTTCATAATAAAAATGACATATATATTGTTTTATTGTATTATTTGAAGTATCATTTATAATGGCTGATTAGAAATGTATTTAGTTCCTCTAGAGAAATGTATGCAGTTATTAGAAATTCATCTGATCCGGAACTTAGATTTTCTGGCTACATTGGATTTCCTTGTATTAAAATTAGTTCCACGACAAATTATTTTTTTTAATTTTTTTTTAAGAAAGAATCGTCCTTTATGAAATAGTCTTTAATAGAAAAAGCCAAAACATTAATTTATTTATGAATTGAATGGCAAGATTGGGTTATTTTAGATTTGAACAATAAGAAGTAACAAAAAGAACAGTAACAAAACAAGTAAGTACTCATAATGATGGAAAACAATTTTCTTTTGAAGCATCGAATCTCTATTAAGTAATCTACAAAGCCAAATTCAATTTGCAAAAGCAAATTCAGTTACTAAGAAAATTTGCTACCAAATATTCTTACTAAAACCAGAAGATAGTGTTTAAGAAAAACAAAACTTCCAAAATTTGATCTGGAAGTTTTTCACATGTAATAACTTCAAATTTTTCTTCTATTACGATTTAACAAGATTTTAAAAGTTACATTTTAACTTAACATAGTTATATATTTAATTATATTAATAATACTGTATATTCGAACTTTCTTGATCTTAACATTTCATTTTCTTAGTTTCTTTCAAAACCTACCTAGTGGATAACTGATCAATTGTCGACGTCTTTTAGAAAAACCAAAATATTAAACATTAACTGAATGCTCAGAGTTTATTAAATATTTGGATGTCAACTTTTTTTATTAATTTAGGTTATTTTCTTAAGAAGTTCTCATAAAAGTTTCCATTAGTAAGATAATGTCATTATTAAGAGAACATGGTTGTCAATACTTTTGTTCATTTAAAACCTGATCCTTTTACTAGAATTTTAAGCGTCTCCAATCTTGATGTATCTGATTAATGTTAATATTTTTGCTGATTTTGTTGAAGAACTCTATTGATTTGTCATTGAGAAGCGACTTATTTAAAATTAGCAAATCAACATTACAGAATAACTAAAGAAACACTTGGCATTGGTGCATGAAAACGGACATTTTTTAACTATTTTTCATGTTTTTAATAATGAAAACATAAGTTATTTACAAATACATAATTCTTTTGAGAAAATGTAATTAAAAAACCTATATCTTTAAATTATTGAAAATGAAGATATCAAAAATAGATTAAAGAATAAATATAATTCTTACCTACATTTTAAGTTTTAAAGCCCATGACAAATTTTATTATTTTTTGTATATACTACATATGCAGTCAGAAACATACTAGTGTCCAGTTTATTACAGAGATTTATAACTTATTAACTTTTAGATCGTTTCATTCAGAATATTTTTACAAAAGTATTTAAAAAGTAAATGAGCTTTTATTATAATCCTTCAATAAGAGCTTAGTAAGATCTGTCTAAAGGTTTTGCAAAAAAGGCTTAAGTAGGGTAGAACGGAAAAATTAAAATCTGACGAGGCATTTTTAGCTGCCCTACTTATTTATCAAAAAATATACCGAGATCGGCTCTTTGTTTTCGAAAATTATAGCCGAAGGTTGGGCATGGATGAAGTATTTTATTTTTCTTTGAAATTTTGTGGTAAAATCTGGTTTGAGTGACGAAATTAATAATTCTCATATCAAAAATATTGGCGTCCAATTTGCCTGTCAGTGGCTGTCAGTGAAAGATGTGAGTGTAAAGCGATGATCGATGAGATTTTACAAAATAAGACATCAACTTTTATTAAGACAGTAGCCGATAATAATAATCATTAACGCAATTATAAAAATATTTGCTGTTTTTATTAATATTTATATTCTTCTTAGTTCTGACTGTTGCACAAGGAATTTCCGAATAACAACTAGAAATTATGTTGGAGTAAAAATGATGCTTCGACATTAATTTTTTGAAAAAAGTAATGAATGGTTGGTAAAGCCTCGTTAAACATCAGTTCAAGTCTTTCAAATAAATCCTCCATCTTCTTCAAAATGATCAATTCACTTCATTTATAAGTACGATAGTTCATTTTCCTATCCTATTTTTCATGTTTTAAGCCGATCTTCCTTTCAGTAGCATTATTAAAAAAAAAATATTTCACACTATCTTGAGAATTTTTATGCATTTTAACTTATAGACATAATACTATTCTCAGTTAGTTTTATGTTATTATTATTTCTAATCATTTAGATTTGACTTCTGAAAAAGCGAAATTCCATATAAGAACATCAGAAATTTTAAAAGTGATTATTATCGTTTTAAAAACTTCAGATATGACGAAGATTGATAATCACACAGAACTCAATAACTTTAACCAATCTCGAGGTTTGGCCTTGAATGAAATTTGTGAACTCAGATGCATAATTACTTCGAAGAAAACTATAAAAGTCGAAAGTTTCTTTTTGACATAATTGCAAAATTCCAAACACAATTAGCTGTTAAGTGTAGCTAGAGGTAGTGAAGACGAAAAGCATTTTAAAGATTGTGGAGAAAGACAGTGAACGAAAGACATGAATTTAAAGCAGAAAATAATGACCTACAGAACAATAAATAAAGACTAATGTGCAAAGGACTTTGTTTAAAGGAATTTTAAAAGCAGAATTTTTGAAAGATCTATAATAATACAAGCGAGCGCATAAAAATTGCCCATTCTTCCGATGCAAAATCTTGAACCAAAATGCCTGAACTCAGCTCAGGCAGAAGTTCAGCTCCGTTAAGTTAGGTTATACTTCTCCTGTGGTTTTAGTCTTTTCTTGTAGTCTTAATTATGAAGTGTTCTTTAATGTCATTATAGTGTTTCTTTCCTTAGCGCTTTGGAAATACACAATTTAATAATAGGTATGGATCCCATCGACTTCATAAGAAATGAATATATAATTTTTGACGTTCTGACGTTAACCCTCTCACGACGGATTACGATAAGTAATCGCAGTAATCAGAGTAATCACAACTCTGAAGACTGACTGGAACTTATCTTCGAATAGAATTCGAAAGATAACTGTAACACATGGAGACTATAAGTTGAAGCAATTTGCGATAACTGACGGTGTACTTGTATTAATGGAGATACTGCACGAACCATCGCAATTCCTTGGAGATGTAATAGATATTGAAACTGTAGAATTCTACGACAAAGCCGATAGAAAAGCAAGATCCGACTTAATTTCATCAATAAACCACACCGAATTAAATCAAATAAAGCGAACAAGAAGTTTGGATAAAATAGAATCGCTGTATCAATTGAAAAGACCAGATAGAAAGGCTACACTTTGAATCAGTGATTATTAACAAAAATGAAAGATGGCGAAAATGTGTCCTAACATATAAGAAAATTCTTCGATACTATAGACAAATTAACTGAGATGAGCCAGGATTAAATATTGAGCAATCATGTTATTGTGCAGTTTACTAGACAGTTACAAAAATTTTCAATGTGCTTTTGAATCACATGATGATCCCTCAACTCAGAAGCCTTAAAAATGAAAATAATAGAAGAGTTTGATGCAAGAAAGTGCAAATTAAAACCTACAAGAACAGAAAAAGACATATCTCAAGAATTATGAAGAAAATGAAGAAACAAAAGATTTAAAAAGATTTGCAATTTTAAATGTTATCGCTTTAATAAACTACCATTTAATGCAGCAGAATGTCAAAGAATTTCCGCATAATCAACTAAAGGAAGAAAAGATAGAAAAATACAATCTTTAATGTTAAGAAGGGTATACCAAGTTAAGAATAACGGATACAAATGTAAAACACAAATGTAGATAATGGATCTTCTTCACATATGACATTAAGTGAAGAAAATTAAAAGTTCTTAATAAAATTTCCAATACAGTGAATTTATAAAACAAGCAAACAACAAAATTCGACGGGATTGTAAATATGGTGCTAATGATAAATACTGGGAAGAGTGAAAAGCTTGTAACACTTTCAAAAGTACTCCATTTTTCATGGTAAAAATTTGAAGTCTGTATTGAACATTATCGACTATGGCTGTTGGTACCAACTAAATAACTTTGCGATATTCATTGATGATAAATCATGTCATTGAGAAGTTGCATTTTTAAAGAACAAAAGCGATCTTCTAAAGACATTCAAGAAACTCAGAACAAACGCTGAGAAAGCAACAAGGAAAATTTAATTAAGTAATTCAATCAGACATTATAGAGGATTATGTAGTTTTGAATTTAAAGACATTTGAAGAAAATTGGAATCAAAAGGAGACTTTGAGATCCATATATTCCACAACAGAATGGTGTAGAGTGAAAGAAAGCATAGAACCTTGATTGAAACGGCAAGATGTTTACCTATACAATCTGATCTTTCATCCACATTTTGGGGCGAAGTTATAAACATTGCCAATTACTTTCGAAACACATGTTCGTCGAAAGTGTTAGATAAAACAGCTTTAAAAATGTGGATTGGTAAACGCCCATTAACAGTTACTTAAGAACTTTTGGTTGTAAATCTTAGCTCTATATAAAAACTTAGAGAAAGGGAAATTTGCCTCAAGATGTATCTTCGTGCGTTATTATGTGAGTCTAAACTTGGAAACTCAAGTGAAAGAAAACAACACTGAAATTTGAGATGCAAGATTCCTAAGCAAATTTACAAATGGAAAATTTGTGAGTTTTTTGATGATCTCAAAAAACCTAAGGAAGAAGAAAAAATTTTTGAAACTTTTATAAGAGATGAAAAAGGAATCGACTACAAGTTGTATTTTTAAAGAACAAAAGCGATCTTCTAAAGACATTCAAGAAACTCAAAACAAACGCCGAGAAAGCAACATAGAAAATTTAATTAAATAATTCAATCCGACAATGTAGAGGATTATGTAGTTTTGAATTTAAAAACCATTTGAAGAAAATTGGAATCAAAAGGATCTGTGCTTACTAAAAAGGTATGGTCACCCTAAAATTGTTAGGGATGGAACTTGATATAGACCAAAAAAAGCAATACAATACGATTCGAGATAATCGAGTACAATCTAATGATAAAACTCAAAAAGAAGAAGCTGATTATGAAATCTCTTGCCTGATCGATTTATAAGAATAAATCTCAAACTTAATCAATATATCAGACCCTGACAGTTTAAAAGATGATTGGTGTTTTTTCACATACTTCAAGCTACATGCAACAAAATAAAAGTAAATTTTTAATAATTCGTTTTTATTTTGTTGTGTGCTACTTGTAGAATATGAAAATTGTATATATACTATATACAGGTGAAATGTTTTGATAATGCATTGATCAATAGCAAAACGGTTCATGAAAAAGAAGGAAGTCCAACGAAAGGAGCAAAGCCAGAATCGTAGCAAAAGATCTCACACATGGATTAGGTTTCCTTGAAACTCTTGTTCCAATTGCCAGCATAGAATCAATCCATCTATTTATAATATTTGCAGTTGATTACGAATTGGAAGCTTATCAACTAGATCCGTTAGTGCCTTTTTTAAAAGATGAAGAAAAAAATTTACATGGAGATACCAGTAGGTTTAAAAAGTATTGTGTCTGAAAATGATCCAACTACAAATTTTAGAAATCAAGTTATTAAGATTAACAAAGCATTATATAGTCTTAAACAATCAGGAAGGTAGAGGTTTAGAAAGTTTGATCGAATGCTAAAGAAACTTGACTAAATCATTAAATGGAGACCCTTGCGTTTATCTGATTTATCGAAAAAGATTTTGCTAAAACGTTTGAGATGAAAGACGTAAGTTTTGATTTTTTGAACCCAGAGGATTGGAGTAGAAATCATTTATTGTTATTGGATGTGATTCACCTGTATTTCTGTTGATGTCATTAATGAGGCGCTTTTCTATTATTTGAAACAGATAATTTGGAGTTGGCAAATGAAAACAAAATAAAACAAGTTTTGAATTTTGTTCAATTTATTATGAAGATACAATTAATTCACTTTAATAGCACCTACTACATTTAACGTCAAAGTAAAGGTTCATTTATAGGTCTTTCTAGCTCAGCATTAATTGCTGAGCTACTAATGATTTTTATTGAAGAAGCAGTGATCAATAATCTTGAAGTTGGTTAAGTTGTATGACCTTTTTAGTTTAGATATCGCTTACCAAGATGAGGTCATCAACATAAGGCTATCCATAACGTTGTCCTTGACATCTTTAGTATGGTGCATGACGACATCTAGTTTGACACTGAAAAAGAAGAAAAACGAAAAATTGCATTTTTAGATGTTTTGCTTATTAGAGATAATGACACAATTATTACTACATACATAGAAAGCCTTCAAGTGATGGAGTTACAGAGAACTTTACTTCATATACGCCTATCAAATACATTAATTAACTTTATTAGAATATATATGCATAGGGCATTAAGCTGTGCTCGAATGAAGAATAATTCCGACAAGAAGTAAGTAATATACTATTATTATGCTTCAAAATGGTTTTCCGCTTAGTTTTGTCAATTGACATATTAGGAAATCACTAAATGATTTTTATAAGAATGATATCAGTGCTGGTAAAGTAAATGGTAAAAAGAACAGTATCTATGATTACATCGCTTTGTCTTACCATGAAACACTGCACCCTATTCTGGTTACTACATTAGGAGACCTTGACCTACGTGTAGCGGCTAAGTCAAGAAGCACATTAAATAGCTTTTTTAAGAATGTTAATAAACAGAATGTGATAGATATGCATAATGTCGTCTACAGATTGCAATGTGTAAATAATGGATGTATCTACATTGGTGAAACCCGCCGTCCCCTCATTAAGCGTATCAAGAAGCACGCTTGTCACCAAGAGCGATCCAAAGAGGAATACGAATTATTTGATTTCAGTACATGTTAGTGCAACAGGACCACTGTATTGATTTTGAAAATTCTATTATAGTACCAAAGTAGCTAATCCTTTTACTAGAAAATGCAAGAAATCCTTATGTATCATTGTTCACCCAAGATGTTACAATGATACTCTCTCGGTGCAAGCAATTGCAGTACGGAATCAAGAATCCTGAAGATAAGAAGAAAAGTAGGTAATTGCCATAACTGATGAAAAAAGAACGAAGTGAAAAAAAACTGTATTTTTTTTCACTTCCATGGATGTCCTGTTCAATATTTTAATGCGATTTTTAGTTTGTTTTTCCTTTGCCAGTCTTCTGTTTTCAATTGCTGTTTTTTTCATTAGTGTTTTTATGCCACAATGTTTTTTTCCTGCTACTAATGTTCTTAATTTATTTTGTTGAATAACTTTTTTTTTCTTATAAAAGATCTTCGTTACGAGTTTTTATATTATTTTATTTTTATTTTTTGTATTCTTTATTTACCACTTAGTTTTTTTCTGATCTGCAAATGTTTCCAAATTTATAATTTTACTTTTTATTATTTATTGATTATTTTTTTCCTGCAAAAGATTTTTTATATTTTTTCCCCACAATTATCCTTGCTACGTTTAACACAGTTACAAGTGAAGATTCTACTGCAACAATAAATAAAGTTCAGTGTCTGTGCTGTTATCAGTTCAATGGGTCACCCTCACGGAACTGCTTTGCAAAGTGCAACTAGCTGTTATATCCACACTCCCGTTTACCAATATTGAACTGTGCTTTGCTGAGGTCCCACGGGATTGACGGCAACGTCATCAACATTTCAGTTAATTCGCTAGTGAAACCGATCGTTTTTTAATTGTATATATGTTTTAACTTTTACTTATGTGTGTTGGCTTCATTTTATCAAACTTATCTACATTTATCTACGTAAATATTTTTTCAGAAGATTTAGGTTTGAAATACTGTGTGTTTAGAAATCGATTTCTCAAAACTAAGAGAAGAAAATTATATTTCGAAAGAATATATCAAAGACGTGCGATTTGGTATGGAAATTCTAAACCAATTTCTACGCCTATGAATCCGTAGATATCTAACGATCTAAGCCCAAATACAGAAAAAGAAAGACTTGAAATGAAAAAGATTCCATATAAAAGTTGGTTGATTCCATCATTATTTAGCTTTTTCAACATGTCCAGATATTACATAGTCCGTCAATTCAATATTAACTACGGCCATGAACACTGAAAGCAGGAAGAAGAGATTACTACACTATTAATTGAAGAAAACAGAAAATCTTACTATAATATTAACTAAAACTGAAAGCGATTTAATCGATTTTGTAGATGCAGGCTAAGGCAAACATTGTTGATAGAAGATCAAATACTGCTTATATTGTATATTCAAATATGCAAATGCAGCAATTGCATGGAAGCAACTATGAGAAGCTGAGTAAAAAACTATTTCAGAAAAGGTCAAAGAAGTCATGTACTTCATATCCGACATTTAAGTTTAAACTTTTCAACGATAACTAGGGAGTAAATCCAGATCTATACAGTCGATCAAAGCTTATCGATATACGTCATCATTTTGTAGGTGAAGCAGTCGACAGAAAACAAGTGATTGTAGAGAATATGCAGAGACGAAATGTCTGCAGATATATTTAGTAAAGGATTGTTCACCCCAAATACCAGAAGTGTGTTATGTCAATGGGACTAAGTGCCAATTAGAATAGACTGTGATGGACTGAGACTGTTAATGCAAAAGATAAAGTTTATATTGCTTATGTTCACTTAAACATTTTAATATATCGCAAATGTTACTTTGATGGGGAGTATTGGACATAAGCAAAGATGACATTACTTGTAGCGTCATCATTAGCTCCTCAACCCGAAATTGTCGTTGAAGAATATACAGGATGTAAATGAATACATGAAACAAACTTCTAGGGCGTTTAGTCTTGTGAAATGGAACACTTTTTGATAAGGGTCCTGAATGATGTTAATATTATTTCAAGCTTTTCGTCAAAACAAAGAATTTAATTAGTCTACATCAATTTTTTGAAAAAGTACTTACAAAAATAGAAATTCGTAAATTTTAACGTTTAACCAGTTGCTATTTTTAGTTAATTATGTTGTGAACCGTTGACTGAGAGATCCCTACTTGGCTTGCAACAAAATTTTGAGTTTTTCGATTCCTCCCGTGACGAAACACTTCAACTTGGCAACCGCCTTCGAGGTTCGACTAGGTCGGGTTTCTGCCACGATTCTAACGTTGCCGATGTTTGACTTTTTCTTTTTTTATTTAATTACTCTCATTTCGAAATGTGCAATCCCCGGGTTCTGCACATACTTATAATTGCAGAATATGAAAATTTGGCATCGGAAAGGGCAGTGACTTAGCCCTTCCAAAATTTGCCTTTTCGGTTGCTTTGTAACCGATACACTATTACCAATTAATGGAATGTTAGCTGCTACACTGCCTTATATCCCTTGGACGAATCGGGGTCTGCACTTCAGGTCACTTGAGATTTTGCAAATTGAAACCATTCACTTGTAACGCAATCAACCCTGTATAAAGATAAGGAATGGTATATTTCCACCAAAAAAATTAGAAAAGTATTTTTTTTTTTTGCATCATTTATTCGAATCAATTTTGTATTGTTAAAAATTTAAAATTAACGGTTGCAGATAAAATGTGATAGAAAGGTAAAACAAATATTTTACTCGTATAAATTAAGCATCTTAAGTAAGTATTGTTTTCTTTGTAATGGATATTTATTTTGTCTCTTATTATAAAAATCAGTTTTATTTCTTTTCTTAATGTAACTGTTAATAAAGTGTGTGTGTAGATGTGTAAACACGTATGTGTCTTTTGTTGGAAAAAAAAAGATCTTTCAATGAAATGCATTGACATTTGTTAAAAATTTCAAGATTTTCATATCAGCCTATTCATTTCAGATACATTATTTATTTCAGATTTATTTATAAACAAGACATTAATACGAACATTTAGGAATGAGAAAAATAAGATTTGCAAATTAAACTTGCCTTATTAATAGTAGATTACTAATATACACAGTAAAATGGGTCCTTCTGAAAATTTAGATTAATTACATCACTAATTCATTAGCAATTTCCTGGAATTACTATAATTATAAGTGATGTTATTTGCTAAAGCTTTATGTGAATGAATAGGATAAATATTTGGTTAAGTTCAATTACCTCAGACAATTGCAATAGATGCTTAAATGTTAATCTTATTTCTTTTGTCAATACGGAATTTCTTTTGTTTCAATACAGACAGAGATGCGAAAAAGGATTAAGCACAAAAAAAAATAGTTCAAAAATGTTTCTCTGGGGCAAACTTACAGCAAAATACACGAAATAAAAACCACGATAAATAACTAAGATAAACTTAAGAACTTTTAATTTTACATTTATCAACATTACGAACAAACTTAATGAAAACAATGGCATATTTGGCACTGTAATGAACAAAAACGCGATCTTATTTGCTTAAGAGATCTAGGTATAAAAAAATAGGTATAAAAATACTTACAACTACTGAAGGTCAACTTATCAGCTATGATGGCTATTACTTAACAGGAATGTGTTTTAATTGCAAAGCTTTTTTACGAAAAACCACTAGTAATGCTGTGGGTGCTGTTCATAACTTACGCTATGGACCAATGTTTATACAAGCTGTGAGGAATATGCACGAAAATACACGATTCGGCAAAACAGGATTATTAATACTTCAAATTTGACAGAGGGCGTAAATCTGTCACTGTCGTTGAAGATGTTGCAACGGCTATTGTCAAACAGTAAATGACTCATGTTTCTGACGCCAGTACTGCATGTGCAGTATCACGGCAGTTACACGTATCATATGTCAAACTGTCATTCTGGAAGATACTGCAACAGATAGTATATTTCTTTCCAAGCAAGATGAGTCGTCACCACCCGCTGCTTGTTGCTGACCATACTCACCTTTGCATTAACCGCTCTTAACAGAATAGCAGTTGATGTGTCGTGGCGGTGGCAAATGCTGTGGAGCGACGAGGTGCATTTTTATCTTCATGGAACAGTTAACACCCAGAATTGCCGCAGTTGAGCCCTGGAAATTTATGCGTTTTTCAAGAACTTTCCCTTCACTCTCCTAAAGTGATCGTTTAAAGTGGGACCCTTCGAAGAAGTTGTTATTAATGGCTCTGTTACATGCTCAATGACAGCCCATGTTATGATATATGTTCCACTTCAACTGCGATAATGCGTTGTTTGTACAACTTTTGTGTAAGATGGTGCGCTCCCCACAAGTTTTTTTTGGAGTCGAACAGCATTGTTTGGGCCAACATTTCGCTGATATATTTATAAGTAAATATAGCCGGACAGTGATGTGAAATTTGAAAAATGTCAATACAAAATTTAAATCTCTATTTCTATGAAGATACAGCCAATCCATCTTCACGTCATCAGCGGCGTAAGTGGTGAAAGTAGAAATTAAAATTTAGAAAAACAAAAACGCAATATTTAACGACCTTGCTCTTTTTTATGCTTCCTATCTCTCGGTGCTTCCTATCTCTCATTAAAATTTGTACAGAGTCTTTTATAGATCCTGTGTAGCATCCCATTACAGGCCTATGTGGCTTTGGGGTTGCAAGAGGTAAGGCTCCTGGAGTTTTTTTAACCAATGGGACTAAGTTGAGGTGGATGGTCAGCCCATCCTTCACGCCTTTAATCCCCGGTACCAATTTCTAGAGAAGGCTCCATAGATCCAACGATTCGCCTTAAGGAGAATTCAGCATGGAAAAATTCCCAATCTCCTCCCGATATTGAACCCTGTTCCTCCAACCCGCCTCACCCGCGGACTACCGATCTAATATTTAAACGTAGCTTATTCAATTACTAAACATAGGAATTCTTGTTTTCTTTTTTCTGATTTAGAGGCGGTTTTAGGTTTTGTGAGGACCTGGAAAACCGAGAATTTGTTAAATCTCTAAAAGCACAAGGTCTTAGGGAAAAGTCTAGTTTGGCTATACCTAAAATTCTCACTGTTCTCTGAGTTAAAAGTTGGAGATAAATTCCACATCCACAAAACATCCACATTATATCACAGATAAATAGATAATAAAGCAGTTTTAGTCTAAATTCTTACACTTATATAACTTGTCTTCGAAGACTCAAATGTAACTAAAACCAATTTTATAATTAAATATTGATATTCATTGCAAATTACCATTGGGAAAGTTAAACATTTTTAGTAAGTTATTAATAATAATAAGTTTTATCTTCTTTTTGAAATTTAATTAAAGAAAACTTCCTAAAAGTTTGATAAATAAAATTAAAACTCAATGATGGTTGGGTTGGAACAAGGAAAAGGTGGGATTGTAAATACGAAAGTCAATTAACTGAAACAAATTGCCATATATGATTAATAAGGAATTAATCAAATTTAAGAACTGCGAATAACAGCATCTTTAAGGCAAGTAATTACGATGTGTTATTGATATTTCTCTTCCATAATTCATAAATTCATTAACTGTGAGTAAACTGGATTTTTCTTGTTCTTATCAAGTGTTTTTGATTTTCTTATTCTTATACAAGTGTTTTTGATTTTCTTATTTCTAATAATGACTTTTTAGTTATTGGAGTTTTTCTTATCAAGAATAAAAAAAAAATAAAAGAAGTGATATTTTCCTGATCATTAATTAAAACAAGTTTATCCGCTTACATAAAAAAATATAAGATTTAAATACATACTCATTCACGAAAACTAAACTAAAATAAGTAAGGATTTAAACCCATTTAAAGAAATAAGCATTCAATCAATTGATATTCCTAATCAAGACCTATCATTCTGATAAATATCTTAGATTAAATTTCAATTAGGTTTTCGGTATAAAAATTTCGCTAATATTGTATTTCATGAGTAATCTAAAATTCCTAATCATTGACCTCCATTTTCTTTTCTTCCGCAACTAATACCGCCAAGCCTTTTTCTAAGATGTTAAAGATTCATTTGATCTAATCTTCCACTGTTCTTTTTTCACTATGTCCTTTAAGAGGCAGTCGGAGATTTCATTTCTTCTTGGTTTCTTTACTTATCCTTTCTGTAAACTGTAGACAGGCACGTAACTAGGTATTTAGGCTCCTGGGTCGATAAATGAAAATAGTGTCATCCGAACAAAATATTTTCAAATAAAAAATAAAAAATTGCCTCCTCCTTTCTTTTGCGTCCGAAGTCATTGATATATTCCTCATAAATTTCCTATTGGATTAGAAACACTTTCAGTAACTTTGATTACCATGGATTGAATAGAGTAGAGTTCCTTAACGTAGCCATTAGTATCTCCAGATTTATTCTGATTCTAAACAGTAAAATCCTAATGAATATTTGTGCAATCATTACGTTTAAATAAAAAAAAATCATCATTTTAAAAACAATTTAAGTAACGATTAAAACAGCAACTTACAAATCTGTTTTTCAAAGTGTTGTACTACATGAATTATAAATAAGGGACACAAGACAGATTAAGAGCCATAGAGATAGAATTACAGAGAGAGTTGTAAGGATATCAAGAAGGGAAAGGAATACTGTAATAAGAAAGGCGATAAAAGTTCAAAAAGATCGGAGAAGAAATTGTTTGAACAGAGAATACTAACACGGTGTGGACACCTTAGAAGAATGGAAGATTACGAAAATGGTGATGAATTAGAAAAGTGTAAGAAGAAGAGGAAGACCAGCGGCGTTGTAAATGAACAGAATGAAAGAAAGCATAACAAGAAGAGAATTTAAGAAAATTGATGCTTTGTAGAGAGTTTATTGGAGAACAAAACTTTGATTTTATTTTCTATGTCACTGAGACATTGTGGAAACAACTTAATAATAGCAAATTATTAGTAGATATTGAGTAGAATTAATTGATAGTGAAAGAGTTACTGCATAGCATAGTTTCTGCAATAGACAAGAGAAATTTGTGACGTGCTTTAGAGATAGATTAGTAAAATTGACTAAATATCTCAAGTAGCTCTAATGAAAAATACATTTTGATCATAAGAGAATGCGAGTTTATTATAAGCAAGCCAAAGAAAATAGGAGAAGAATGTAAGAAACGAAATTTGAAGAAGAAAAAAAAAATTATTCGAGAAAAAAGAAAAGTATCATGACATGATAATTGTAACTGAAGGAAAAATACTTCTTGAATAAAAAAAAAACCAAGGATCTTAAAGAAAGTTTCAGGCGTAATAAAACTTTGCAAGTGCAATTCAATGAATTACAATATCATAGCAAAAGGACTTTTTATTTCATAAGATTTATGTCATAAATGTAACAAATTACTATCTAGTAAAGAAACCTATAGCTGTTGATGTATGGTGCGGCTTGAAGGCCAGCAATTTGCTGTAATACCTTGTGACAGATTTTCCGAGCGTTCTATAATTGCTGCACAAAATTCCTGATATTCCGAGATGAGTTATAACTGAGTATATCAAACTAGCAGTAGATGGAAAACTGATAAAGAAATCTGGCTGAACAAGATACTTTTACAGAACAAGAATTCTTGTTGCGTAATTTGTGCGTGTTTATTGTTTATTCTCTATAAGAAATATTTTGGTTTCACAGAAATACTCCTTGGTGAGGAGATCAATGGATGGACTGTATATGAAAGCACAACGGATTATAGGTTGCTAAATGTATTTTTTTATTGAACTTTTCTATTACAACCATAGATAATAATTTTAAGAGTGTACATCCATAAGTAGATTCAGATATGAGCGCTTTTTGAATATGAAAATGAGATGGCATACAGAATCTCAATTTGTCTCTAAAAATGATGCGATGCCATCGTGCTTTTCAGGAAACGAGATCATATCGTGCCTACAAAATAGTTTGGGTGACATCAATCATTTTTCTTTTTATGATGTCTAAAGACCTCATACAGGACGACGACACTACAATATGCCTCTGTAAGTGGTAGAACAACGGTACATGATGAAATAAGATAAACGGCAGAAATATTAAATTTTCTTAAATGTTGACTCGAAAATGTAATTTCTGGGTGTGTAATTACTTCCCTCCACCCCCACCACCCAGTAACCATTATTTCAACAGCATTTTAATTCTACAACTAACAAGCGACCAGCTACTTGCCATTGTCCAACGATTTGCGGCACTTGTTCGTAGTTCGTTAAATGCATCGCCGTTAAATGCAACTGAATATCTAAGTTCATGGTGAGCGAGTAACTTCATAGTGAGCGTCTGTTACCCTTAAGTAGGCCACTCATGGCCGGTTGCACCATTGAAATTCAGTAGCTGAACGGAGATCATTCTTAAACCAAATGCGCCAACAACGTTTAGTGATGATCTCGGTTCAAAAGCGTAGTCAAGTTGATCTGCCGAATTCGGCCGTTCAAGGCGCTGAACTCGGTTCAAAACCGCTGTTCGGCGTTCGGCCATTACTGATATTCGCTTGCGAATTGAGACCAAAGCAAGTTTTCTCTCAACTATCAGAAACAACTTTTAAAAATGACAACTTTACATTTATTTAATTCGTTGGACACTGACTGTGAAGAGTAATTTTAGTTCTTAACAGATTTGCATCATTTGTATCCAAAAGGCAGACTATTTCGCGATCAGTATATATTAGGGTAATCGTGGAGTTTAGCGTCCCAAATTAAATAACAATAAAAAACCTACATCAGTAAATGACACAGTCATAAAATGTGAAATTTCACCCAAGTCTGCACGGTTACCAAAGTGTCCCACCCCCCACCGACACCGGGCCCTTTTTCTCGGACACAGAAGTTTGCCGCTGTTGGTCCCATCTCTGCCGCCGACGGTACGCCTAGATCCGGCAGGAGACCTCGGCAGAATTCAGTTTTTTAATTCATGAACTCCATTTTCGTAATGAGATTGCTGACTGCTGAAACAAAGGACAACTGTTGAAAACAATCCAATGGGTTGATTTCCCGCAACGAAAGACGAATCTTGTAACCAATCAGGAATCAGCTTTGAACGCATGACGTACTTCCGCTACTATAAACCAAGATCACAGAACCTCAGTTCAGTTGTGCCTGCTGTAGCTTGGTGCAACAAGGCTGAACTTCAATTTGAGGTTCAAGCTGAACTCGGTTCATGGAAACCGTAGTTAAACGCTACTTTTGTGCAACCGGGCATCAATGAATCACTTGAATTCTTGAAATAACTTTAAAGTTTATTGACGGGATTTTTTTTAAATACTTGCAATACCCATTTCCCCTCTTCCAGGATTATTTTAAATCGATTTGTTCATTTCTTTCTGGAAGAATGTACAACAGAAATGATTAAAAAACTTTCTACAAATTAAGAAAAGAAGTAGATCATCTGTGAAGAAAAACAAAAGCCTACATGTCAGATAAGATTTAATCAACAATTGGAATAAGGAGAAGAAGAAGAAAACGCAATGAAAGCAGTTTTAGAGAAAATGAAACTTATGTAACCAAGTAAAGGAGAAACTAAAAACACAGGAAGATAGAAGTTGAAGAAATAATTTGGTCATCAAATGAGTAATGAAATGGAAAGGATGGAAAGTAGTAAAGTGTACATTAACGGCAAATTTCATCGTTTTTTTTTAAAGAAAGTGCTTCGAATAGGAGTACAACAAAATGCAGTAGTTATCGCGAAAAGCACTCTCATGAAATCTGTATCGTTAAAACAAGATATTATTAAGAAATAAATAATGCAGTAAAAGAAAGCAATTTGATTTAAAAAAAATCATGTATCAGAAGAGATATGAAAGGTATTGTCGAAAATGAAGATGTATTTTATCTAACAATAAAAAATAATGATGATGATAATAATAATAACAGCATTTTTAATCTTTTTAAATTATTATCATTACTCTTTGTTTGTTTTTAGTATAATAACATTCTTCTCCATGTTCATGTTTCATTTTTTTCAGAGAGTTTTAATCTGTTTCATCAGCCGAAATTTTCTAAGGCGGACAATTGAGAGATTAATTCCCTATTCTGCTTATTTATTCAAATAATTAGCCCAAACCACATTAGCTTTACAAATTCAAGCTCTTAAAACTTCTGCACATTTTTTTTCTGAGCAATTAATGTAATGATAACATTAATTTGGTATCATCCGTTGATGTTTATTATAATTTTGAAGCGCTGCGAACCTTCATTTGAAGCAGAAGGAATTGCTGGCACGTAAAAAGCTCAACTTCTTTATATACAGAATTTATAAATGCCTTTTTTTTCTTAATTTTTGAAGTTCCACACTATGATAAAAAATATAAAAACTTATGACTTTAAATCCAATAAGGTAAAAATGTTGTTTTTAACAAGAAACTGGAAAAAAAATGAAAAAATAAATAAAAAGGATAGAAAGGAAAGAAAGGTTAAGAAAGATTACAGAAATAATAAGCAGTTGACTTTCAATACTAAAGGAAGAAATTAAGGAATCGAATCGTCATAATTAGTACTTGTTTCCTTCGTAATCATTTTCTTCAATATTTCGCATATTTGAAAGTTAATTGAAAGGTTTCTGCACCATTGTTGAATTTTTGTATTTGGTAAAGTCTTATATATTATTATTGTGATATTTCATGGTTAAATATTTTTTTAATAGTTTGAGCTTATTTAGAAAACAATATGTGCGAAAGAAAAAAAAACTTCGAAAAAACAGTTGTGCGTTGATTGAGTGATCACGTGGTTTTATCTGTTTCGTTTTCCCATGGGAACAAAAAGAGAAAAGTTCAGTACACTCTGGCGGGAAAAATCAGATCAGTTGATGAATCTGAAACACACGGGCAAAAAGTACACCCAATCAGTCTAAACATTTCAGGAGAGGGAGCGTATTCTAAAACACACACAATGACATCCCTAAGTGAACTAACACAATTTTCAGTAAGTGAAACTCTAAATTAAATATAAATGCTATCTTTGTTACATTAGAAAGCATTAAAAAATGGCATAAATAAAAATATAATCTTAATAGAGAACAAAAAAAAGGTCAACGGCAATATTGACGGATACGCCAGTAAAAAAAGCTCCGCAAGAAGAGCAACGAAAATCTAAAGAAAGAAAAGAAAGAGTAGCAATGAAAAACATGACTCGGCCAACAGTCTCTAAAAGCAACATAAACAAAAAAACAAAGCAAACAGAAGCAAAGGCAAAGGGATAAAGAGGAAACAATTACAGATGATTAGTGATGATGAAGATGATGAAGATGCTGTGCGCCTCTCCTGTTTGAAGAACTTTAAAAAAAGCAAACCATGACAGGAGTGGATTCAATGTACGCAGTGCAAGAGATGGGACCATAGTTCCTGCGTAGCCAGTGATATTCGGGGTTTATTTTACGAATGTCTCAACTGCAAAGAAGGTTTCTGTAATGAAAGTGATTAATTAATTCCATGTAAATCTATTTGATATTATTCATTTACGACTTTTAACTGCATAATGATTATTTTAAATTTTCATTTGAATAATTAAATGAAAATTTAAAATAAATTGTAATATCTTAGGTAGTCTATGTTAAGTTAAACTTTATTTCATGATATCCTAAATGGCATATTATTTTATAGTCAATAAAAATCTTACTATAAATGTTGTTATTCTTACCCGAACCAACGTGCCCCATGGGGTGGTCCAGCCTGCCCCGTGGTCGGGGCAGGTTGGACCACTCTACCATTTTTGCTTTGCGAATTAATACCAATTTTATTTATGAATATAATGAAATGAAATCAAGTATTTACATTCTTGAATAGTTCCCGATTCTGATAAAAATAAATGCAATGGAAAATCTCTTAACAAAAAAAAAAAAAAAATCAACAAAAAAAAAGTGGACCGCTTTGTCCCGGTCTCCCATATGTTGTCACGGGGTTACTAACTTCTAAAGGTCATTTAAAGCCTGGGATCCATTATGTTACTTGAACTAAACGTTGTCAAGAAAGCTCACAAAAAGGTGGTCTTGTTTAAAATTTGGAGAACCTTCGTGATCAACACATGTAATAGCCGTTCTGGCACTGCTGAATGGTCAGTCTGCCTTACTCCTGATATCTGAACGTGGATTCGAATTTCTGCTAAGGCTGGAATGTTACTTTCTCTTCCTTTAAAAATTATTACGGTTTATACACTAGGCATAGAAAGGGAGTATTGCTACTGAGATTGCGCACGACCTTAAAAAAAATTTACAACAAAGGGAAAAAAAAAAGCTTTATTTTAGAAAGAATAAATATTATTAGGAAAATTACCTAGAATTGCCTAAAGATAATATCTTGAATCAAATTTAAATCAAAATTAACGTGCGTACCAGAATAAGACATCACTGAAAAAAAACCCAAAATCGCACAATAACTAAACAAAAAATTAACTGAGCTTATTTTAGATTTTGCTCGTGTATTGTCCCTCTTCATTGGGCTGGGAATGCTGGGCGGAATCGGACTGAAGAGGGTGTTGAAACCCGAAACGGTGCCATTTCCGATTTCCAGCAAAAATCCAAAATAAGCTCAGTAATTTTTGTTTAGTTATTGTGCGATTTTGTGTTTTTTTCAATGATGTCATAATATCTTGAAGACTGGCATATCAAAAGAAACTAGTAGTATTGGAATTTATAGATAGGAAATTAATTGAAAATATTGATAATTTCTAATGTAATAAAATTAATAATAGATACTGAGTTCTAGAATAGCAGAATACTTTGAGAAAAATAATCAAAAACTCGAAATCACAAGGAAATATTTAGTTGAAATAAAAGATAAAAAAACCAAAAAAAAAAAACCACATATTTAATTTTTGAAAGAATCACTTGTGTGTGGAATCATACTCAACAAATCATTGAAGGGATTCCTTTTAAAAATTAAATACGTGTTTTGTTTTTGTTTTTTGTTTTTTATCTAATGATGTTGAAAAAATGCAATATATAAGAAAATGAATATGAAACATTTCCATCAAAATATAATAAAAAAAAAAAAAGGATGATCACAAGAAAACAAAATTAGCGAACTTAGGGCAGAGCATTGCAAAGGTTAATGAAGAAATGAAATGAAGAGTAAGAACAAAATCAGCGATTTGTTACCAACCACCATCTCAACCTCAATATAGAATTTATAGATAAGATAAGATCGAAAATCAAATCGTAAATTATTTTCACTTTATCGTTAGTAACCATCAATGCATACTATAGAATGTTAAAAACATTTAAAAAGCTTACTGGTAAAAAAATTAAAAAAAGCTTATCTCGAAACGTCTTACCAGTAAGCTTTAAATGTTTTTTTTAAATAAATAAAATTTAACGTGTGCATTTAAAATTTGAAAAGTAGACACCAACACACAAAATTATAAAATTTAAAAAGTTTTTACACATTAAAATACATAGTATCGGTTTCGCCTTTGCGACCAGGCTTTATTGACTGTATTTTTTTAAATGTTTTCTAAAAGTTTTTTAACATTTTATAGTGTATATTGATGTTTGCTAACAATTAAATATATCTGCACGTTAAAAATGAATGAAATTATTTTTAGAAATGTTCAAAAAAGGCGAGACACACAAACTATTTATAAATATAGAAAACATAAAAGAAATTTAATTAATCTAATTATGATCAGGTTTCGAACAGGACTCGCTGGCCTTTTTCGAGTAAAATATCAGCGCTGTACAGGCTGCTTAACAAAAAATTTTAAACAATAACGGATCTGTGATTGGATGGGCTGATTATCTAGTGGAGTCCCCTGGTGGTGGAGAGAGGAATCAGGAAGCTGTGCACGAAAACACCGAAATTGGAAGATGTCATGGTTGGAAATGGAAACACTACAACAAAACATAGACACCGAGGTTATTGTTGATTAATATATAATATATATATATATATATAAACATGTATAGGCAAATATATAACTTCAAAGCACTGCGCATGTGCTTACAAGAATGTACACATACGAACAGGATGGCGCAAACAAACATTAAAATCTAAGGGACAGAGACAAAAAAACAAGAAAACAAAACAAACATAACCAAATCCATGAATTATTCCAAAGAGTATCAAGATAAGCTATTAATAAGATCTTTACCTGTATTAGTGTTGATGATGTATTAGTGTTATTGAAATTCTTTTGTAGTGTTCTTTTAAGTTGAAGAAAAATATTAAAATTATAATAATATAAAAGTTCATGTAAAATATTCATAAACAATCAATACTAAGTGCTTCTAAGTGACATTCTAGCACAGCTGCTTCATGATCTTTGGCAATCGTTAACTAGTCACAGTAAACTACGAGATCTCGGTATACAGAATAATAGGAACAATCATGGGAATCAATCCATGGAGCTTCCGAAACTAAAACAAGCAATAATAAATTCACCAAAAAAATAAATAAGATAGATCAACAAATTCCTATTTTGGATTCCGCCGACCTAATGAATTTACTTAGCACATTAGAAAATAAAAAAACCTCATATACAACATTCACGAACATCAATGGGTGAGACCAAGTGTCTACTAAGTGATAGTGATTAGAGATTATACCAGGTCCTTACTGTTTACTGGTGACTACTCCTAGCTGATGATTGCCAAAGAGCGTGAAACAGCTGTTCTAAATTTACTTAGTAAACATTTGATCTCACAAATTGATGTTCATAATGATATTTTTTAATTCTTTTTTTTTTTTTGTCATATGTACATATTAGGAAATCGTTTAATTTAATTTGCTTTAATTAAAAAGATGATCTTGACATGAATTTCGTAAATAATAAGTATCTAGCCTTAACAATTATCTGTAATCCCAGAAACTAAGTAATATTTAATCTTTTTGAAATATGTCTATAATGCAAATCTTTATTATAATTATATAGTTGCAGACTGATTTTGCTTTTTTTATCTTCTCATAGTTCTTCTAATATTTTTTTGTTGCTAAATTAATAAATATCACGTTTTTCTGGCAGAAAATTGAATGCATAATTTTAATTTACTTCTGCAATAATAACATCCTTTATGATTTCTTTTTTGAGATTTAATAACTTTTTTTTTTCAAATGCAAACTATACTAGATTTAATTATGGTTGAATTAATCGCTTTTAATTAAATTACACTTTTTTGTCTCATAGATGATTTTTGCGAATTCACCTCAAGCTTCGAATTCTAAGTAAATATGCTACTGGCTATATGTAAAAGGAATTTTCTAGTCATTTGACTATTCTGTAAGTGCGATAGTTTAAGGAAACTGATAGATAGTAAAATTAAGTTTTTAAGAACTGAGCGGTTTGTTTATTTTAACTTAACTTACATTTTAAGTACAAAATATATAAATTGTGTCCATCACTGATCAATTGGTTAACTCTCAAAAGTCGTTCAATTTCTATACAAAATTGATTTCTAAAAACAAAATGTATTCTATGTTTACTTTCAGATTAAGAATTTAAGATCGTTCATGTTTGACAATCTGGGCTTTACGTGGATTCATTGCGTCTGTGATTAATTAATTAAATTAAATAATTTAGTTTGAAATTATTTTTGAATGTACTTTATCATTAATATTTCACGGAATTTGAACATTCGAATAAGCCCTCGTTAATATTTTATTCAATAAAAAGCTATATCAGTATCGAAGCTTTCAAACCTTAATTAGAGGAATGTTTATTTGCTTGATATTAAGCACATGCTTAATCCTTGGAGGGTTTTGAAAGACAAATAATACAGAAGAAGTGAAGTTTCGACAAAGAACCACAAATTTTGGCATGAACTTTCAATTTCTTAAATCTTAAAAGTTTGGAAAACATTTCGGAACATAAAAGAATAAATACAACTAAAAATGATATAAAAAATAAAAATAAGAAAGTAATTACACTGTGAATAAATAGCCAACACACATACGATATGATAAAAAACATTTAACACATTAAAATTCAACATGTTTCAATCAGGCTGCGCTGATCTTTTTCAAG
>JAFIDM010012231.1:99651556-99683676 GCA_023159025.1 Thereuonema tuberculata
TATCGTATGTGTGTTGGCTATTTATTCACAGTGTAATTACTTTCCACACGTTAAATTTTATCTAAGAAAGTAATTAATTAAACGCGAACACCATCCGATTTTGGACCAACTTAGTTGGCCAACTTCAAGTTGGTCCGATTTTGTCAGGTGCGAACACTAGCCAACCCGCAACTGAAGTCGGCTGAACAACTTTTCAAACCTTGATTGACTTGCAACATATGATAAATATTTTTTTTTAAAATTATTAGCCGTTATGGAATCAAAGTTGATGGTATTATTTCGATGCAAAAGTAACTAACGACCAACAGCCAAAACCAAACCATGTTTCCCTGGCAATAATGCCTATTGCGTCGTAACTTTTGCAATACCGCGATAGCGGCTATCCCAAAATTCCAAGCGTTTCCCCAGCAGCTGTGGAAAATCCGAAAAAATCGAGGTTTTGAATCCTCTCCGATAAATTCTGCCGCATACAATTACTGCATTTCAGTATAAACTTTACTTACGAGTGAAAGAAACTCGCAATACTCTGATATTCATTGTGTACATGCTCGCCGTCGATTTGAAGCTGTGAAAATCGTTATAGACGCCATTTCTTTCCATGGGCGTGACGTCATGACTGACGAGTTCCAACGCTGCCCTGTGATTGGGTAATTTCCGACCAACTCCCCGAGTTGGTCCCGCACAATTTTAGTTGGTCGCCTCGCCAACTAAAATTGGTGAAAAGACACTACAAAATGGGCTCAAAACGGGCTCTCCAACTAAGTTGGTCCAAAATCGGATGGTGTTCGCGTAGCTTAAAATAAATGATATGTTGATGAAATCCATGCAATCTTTATCTCTTCGATAGAAAATTACACTCCATTAAAAAAAAGAAAGTATACATAAGAAAAACAATTGAACAATTTGCAAAAAAAAGGGGGAACGGATAGAAACTTGCTTTCTAAATACGGATGAAACGTTTAGACCTTTACGAATAAACTTCTGTATAGACTTTAGATAATTTATTTTTGACCGAGAATATACGAAGCATGCGATGTCTTACTATTTTAGTATTTTTCTTCTCTATTTGCCTTTATCTATTTGTACAAATCACGTTATAGTTGCTAGAACGATTTTCATAAAATTTGCTAAGTTGCTTATTTGTACAACTTAAAACAAAGCACATTTTTAAGTTGATGGTTTCAACCTTACACCCCTTTCAAAAATTATTTCCACTAAAATG
Organism: Thereuonema tuberculata; assembly: GCA_023159025.1. Taxonomy (NCBI): domain Eukaryota; kingdom Metazoa; phylum Arthropoda; class Chilopoda; order Scutigeromorpha; family Scutigeridae; genus Thereuonema; species Thereuonema tuberculata. Next base: position 99,652,779 of record JAFIDM010012231.1, read on the forward strand.
GCTGATTTCTTTAAAATTTGTAACGATGCTTTTTTATAGCCGAACCTAAAAGGGTCACACTTACAGTCCATCAGTCCCTACCCGCAGTCCTCAAATTGGACCTCCAACAGGGTTTCCGCTTCGCGATGGATAGTTGGGCGTACACCTATAGTGCATTAACTGTAATTCTGAAGACACGTGATCTCAGTTAACTAATCATTATCATTTCCTTTTTTCACTAGAGTTATTGCTTGGTCACGTCTGGAATGTCGTCGTAAGTTACTTCCGGTGTTTAAATCAATTGCGTCATCGCACTACAATATTAATTTTGTTGGTTTTCAATGTAAAGAATTTTTTGTATATTTATTTATTTATTTTCTTAATTTATTTTCGTATTTTCGATTTCATAAAAAGTTTGGTTTTAGTCGTCCATTTTTGTTATCGATGCTGGCTGCTCTCTTTTCTTGCCTGGCTTTTCAAACAATGGGCTAGGCTTAACAATAGACAACAATAGGCTTAACAATACGCTTAACAATAGGCAACCATAGGCTTAACGATGGGCTTGGCTTAACAATAGGCAAACAATGAGCTACATTGAACACTGAGAGAGATAGAATATCTTTAAAAACGGAATTGTTTTTCAGTAAGTTTTTCTGCAACGAACTATTTTATTTCATTTCTAAATTCTCTAAAGCGGATAGTGTGGGTTAACTTAGTAAATAACAACAAAAAATTTTCTTTCCTCAACTTTTTTAAGGGAATTTGTTCTTCTTCTAAGCTAAACTTTAGAGATTTCAGTTTTGAACCATTTCCATTTACCAAACAATCCAATAGTCATAAGCAATATTTCCATCAGTAATTGAATTCGAAGATCCATAAGTGTTTTTGATTCTCTAAAAACAGTATCCAGATATCTACAAAGGTGTCCTGTACCTCTGGTATCCAAGTTTTGATGCCAAACAAATAACAGTCAATTTTCAATTTTCTTATTTCACATTCACTTTCAGTCAACTTCATGAAGAAATTTTCCATCAGCTGAATTAAGTTGGAACTATCGTCATAGATTCCTGGATAAAGTTTTAGTTTAAGGTCTTTTAGATATCTCCCATTGATTTCTGCAAACTTGACAGCTGTTTTGTCCCTGAAGTGTGGTAACGTATGGCTTTTTGAAATTTCTTTTCCATCCAAACCCGAAAGAAAGCTTTCATCGAAGCTGATCACAGCAGCATTCCACAACACAGACGAATGGAAAGCTGCTTTCCAATTGCGACATACAGTGCTAGCATTTAAACGATCATTCTGCTTCAAGAAATAGAAAATTTTATTCATTACAGTGAAAGGAAGATCAGCTCAACGCCCTTCATCACAACTGATTTCACTACACATGTTGAAATTATGAAAACAGTTGGAATTCTGTATTCAACAGAAATTACAAGATGGTTGTTGTGAATTTTGTAAATTACAAATAAGTTTTTTTTTTCTTACCTCAATTTTTTTTTCCATGTGTAAAATAGTAAAGATCATAGATGTGAAATTACTGCAAGGTTTTTATTCAATAGCGTTTTAGTTTGGACTTTGTGGAAATCGGCTAACAGAGGTCGCATTATACATCTCCCATTGTGTCGGTTGCTTAGCAACGATTAGTGCAGTTGTTTTGGTTTTCCAAAGAGCAGCATCACAAAATAATGGGTCCTGTCAGCTATCCCTCGGAGAGGCGGTAAATTCGAATAGAAGCAAACATTCGATGTTGCACCATTAGTTTTGGGGCGATTATCAATTGCCTAGCGTTTAGAAGAATGCCTATAATCATTTGAAAGCCGTGGAAAATCTCAACCAACGAGTTTTTCCTTCAGAGAAGCGATAAGTTACGAGATCGTTGATAAGGAAAAATGTGCATACGAATTCCGATCAAAACCAGATGCATACGAGATTTCATAATAAGGATTTGAAGTCTGTATAGTTCCGGGTCCAAAAGACGAATCCAGAGAATTTGTGCTTGCGGGGAAATCCTACGAAAATAGCATTTACCCTAGGATACGATGGATAGGCCTAAGTGAATGGAACGTCGTCTTCCAAGTTACCGATGAGGCGTGATCTCCGCATAAGTTTCAACGTAATTTGAAGATAAGGTAGGAATTATCCTTTGTGTTTTGTCAAGGCATTTTTTCCGAGAAGACTTCGAAAGAAAGAAATAATTTATTCCGTTGAAGAGAAGATTTCGAGAACTCTGTTTACGAACTCATAGTACTAAATTCTCGTGTTCGAGATAGAACCAATATATTTAGATGTAGTTTAAAACTCATTTGATGTATCTAGATTATTGATTCAGAAATTTCTATTAAGAGTTTAGAAAGTTAATATTGTTTCGAGAATTTAAGAGAATAGGAATTATTCAATTTTAGTTCGATAAATTTTAGTAACCAGGGGTTACGTAATTTAAGTGTTATTCCATGTGTGTGATTAATGCAAGTTAGGTTAATCATTTAGTGATACAGGTTTAAATCGTTCTCAAATGGAAATATGAGTCATTAATATATCTTGAATAAGAATAAGATATTAAATGTTATTGTAAAGTTTACATTTCCATGATATTCGAGATAAATGAATGCATTAGAATTTATGATGTTGTACTTGATTCATGATGACTGAATTGAAAGACTGTTTTCAGTAGTTTTAATAATTCTATAATGCACGAGCTGTAAACTAGTTGTTTTATTTATTGAACATATTTTGATTTAAATGCGTAAATGAATGCATTAGAATACCATTTAAGATTCTAGATAATTGTTACCTGTATTAAATCTTATTTGATGAATATAAAGTTTTTCCATGCTCTAGTATTTGAGTGTCATTTGGTAAATTCTAATAATACTCTGCCAAATCATTTAAATTTCTCTTTACTGTTGTGATGGGTACTTTTCAGATTCTTTACTGACATTATAGATTAGAACAACAGTAACAATGGTTTCACTTTTTAATTAAGTTTCAGTTGGCAATTGAAATTAAAATTAATTCTACAAAATAAATAATGATAATCTGAAACTTCTTAAAACCTTTTATTAAACCATAAACTTCACCTTCGATGATGTTTCGATGGCCTAAACGGCCCGTCTTTTACAAGCCTCTTACATAAAAAGGGAAAAGACTCTTCGTCTTCTTCCCCCCAAAATAATAAATGATAATAAAATTAATTAACAATCAAACATATGGAACATACATCGTATGCTTCTCACAATTATTGTAACAAAATAAACGTGACCTACATCTCACATTATTACACAAAACAACAAAACGTAAAAATTCCAAATAAGCAAATGTCCAAATCGAAAATTAAATTATGCTTTTTTTTAAAAATAAATTACTGTCCAAATTGAAAAATAATCAAATCCACGATTTTCTTGTTGAATTATGATAATGATAAGATCATTTAACTTTAAAACTAGATCGAAATTGACGAATATTACGAAATAAGAAATGGTGAAGACTGATAACCAAAACTCATTACAACTTCTAGAAGGCTTGAAGTTGAAGTTAAAAGTTAGTCATTGAAAATCCTCAATAATAATATATTTTGTAAAATGTTATTAGACACCGAATCTTATATATTAACAATAAATTTTGATTCACCTATATCTTCTTCTATTCTAGCAGCAAACATGTTACGCAGAAGAAAAGAACTGCATATACTGAACTTCTTGTTTAGAAAATGAATTATTTAAGTTTTTTGAATTATTTTATTACTTTTATCATCTTTTATTTAAGCTGGAGTTTTTCATGTATTTCAATCCACTTGAAGAAAGTTACGAGATCGTAGCCGAAATCGATCGTGTCTTTTTATTAAATTATTTTAATTTTCAGTATGTGTGTGGAGTTATGTCTTTTCATCCTTTATAGATATTTTATTACCTTATCCTCTGTCTTCAATCGAAAATATTTTTTTTTAAAACCATCTTCAGATAATTCATTAAACGGATTCGTTAAAAGGACAAAGGTAGGAAAACAAAATCATACTGAGGTAGGTAAGATGATAACAGAAGAAGCCTTTCGAAGAAGTATTAGGATTTAGAATTACGGGAAATAGTTGGATATGGGAAAGTTGAATGTTGAACATTCAACATTCGGCGAAAGTGAAGATTATTTGATTTTCACTGAATTCGAAAACCCTTTAAAGCTGATCTATATACTGTTCTAATATTGATTGCTCATTATTTTGTAATCTTACTTATTTTTTGAAAATGTAAAATGATAATTAAAAGGTAATCAAACTGGAAATGTTTAGTTCTTAAGGTGATTTTTAATATTAATATGAAAAACATCGCTTACGATGGGATAGTAAATCAACTCTTACATTATTTATTTTGTCTTCAAGCTTTCCTCTAATCAGCCTCTGCCCATTCAGACTGGATCTAATCTATCCAAATTATTCCATTGCTGGGTTAATATACATCAGGTTGATATTAATGATTTCGGTTAAGATCCACTGTTCAATTATGTACCCATTTGGTTGCCATTCCATCTATTCCCTTTCCCAGATTTCTGTGACTGTTAGGGGCTACTAGTAACGGTTCCTTATATCATCGAATTTTAATTATCACTGTTCACCACCGGTAGCCAAATGATAAGACATCTGACTGCAGGTTCGAAAGAGGGCAGGTTCAACCCCCGACCTCGGAGCAATTCGAGGATTTTTTCCACGCTAAATTCTCCTTCAAATGGTCCTAGGGTCCACCTAGCCCTGTGTAGAATGAGTACCGGATCTTTATATTATATTTATATTATCCAGTGATAATGAAGAATTTAATGTGAATTTAAGCAGAAATTGGATGTAAGAGGGATGAGGCCTTTCGTGCTTTTCTTCTCTTTTACACCTCTTTTTATATTGAAAATAATTTAGAAAATGATTTGATGTAAATATCGATTTTTTTCCCTTCGGGAAGAGCCTGAGGAAGTTTCTCCCAGGCGTCAAGAAATTTAGAACTTGTATCTACGCAAGACATTTAATTTTATCATAATTATGAACAGAGATTAATTAGTGACTCCCATTTTTTAAGAAATCTTTCTTTGAAATATTGAATTTCGTAATAACATTAATGAATTACGATGGGCTTCAAATCGTAATTTACAATAGAGTCTAATTAAAGAAAATACAATGGCAATTTTAATGTTGAATTATTTCTGTTCTTTATTGCCATCAGTGGCACTTATCCCTTCTTGCTCCCGTATGTCGATCCCGTGAATTTATTATTCACTGTCCCCCTTAGAAAGAAGAGTATTGAAACTATCTTAATCATATAAAAATATTCAAATTTAAAATATATGCCCCATTTGGAAGTTTGTTTGTTTTCTTTTTGATGAAAGATAATCAATTTACTTCATCAATGGTTAATCAAATTAATATCGTTTCAAAAGTTACAAAAGAAAACGTTAAATGTGTGTTGGCTTCTGCTGAAAGCCATGATATAGCTTATAAAAAATTATTTTTTAAGTTTTTGGATGAAAATTCGTCTTATACAATTTTCGCTAGAAAAAAATGAAGAAACTGTAAAATATTTTTTTTGTATGCTATATTATGGCTTTAAGCTGAAGCCAACACACGCTTAACATTTTCTATTGTAAGAACTAAAAGACACTTGCATTTCATATAGATCTTTCTTGAGTCCATTTCAAATACCAGATAATGAATAGATTTCCGCTGTGCTGAATATCTTTTCGTCTAAATTGTGAAAATCTCGCCGAGTTAGGGTAACTGACATTTTGGATAAATAGTCTAATACATATTTAAGACTTAAAGGTGGAAAGCTGAACAGAGTCCTACTACCAAATGGAACCAGTCCTTTAAGAATTATCAGACGTTGAAAGCGAGCTTAAAATATGAATACACGAAGAAACTACAATAAATGATGAGGAATTGTAACTCAATACATCCCCCTCATTTCGAGCTATCTGTGCAAGTGAGTTCTGAGAAATAATTTTTGAGTATTTTTGTTTTTATGTATTTCAAAAAAAAAGCCATGCCTTTGTGACTTTTATGGGGAACTTTTCCAGTTAGTATAAAAGGCATTTTGTAGTTACAAATTAGAATGTTACAGACCTGCTACCGTCGCTTCGTTCCTGAAGCCCTGCTTACGTAACATTAAAAAAAAAAAGCTTTTTTTCTTAAAAAAAAAAGCAAATTGCATCAAGTAAACTAAAAACTGAAAGTGAGAATTAAGAACACTCAACTCAAATTTCATGTTTGCAACTATCTGTGCAAACACAGTTCCCCCCCCCCCGTTTTTACCCGTAGGATCCGAATATCGGAATTGGATCGAATTATACATTTTAGATTTTAACAAAGAACACTCATATCAAATTTCATGTATGCAATTAAAGCGGTTTCGGAGCTTTAATCTAAATTTCATTTTAATTTCAATCAAATGTTTTATATAAATTATAAAAGCCTGACAAGAGAATAAATTCATAAATAAATTTGTAATGTAGTGTCTTTATCTTATCTATTATCATAATATTAATAAAAATAATTTTATTTCAATCTTATCTTCAGCAGTAATACACTAAATGGCCAAAAGTATCCGGATATCCCTCTGGAGCAGCGGATGTGGTTGTTACTGCGTGCTATGATGTCATAGAACGAGATAAAAGTGGTCACCGTAGCGTCGGACGATAAACTGATGTAAGTCAGCAGAGCTGAGTGATTTCGAACTTGGCGTGATCGTTGGATGCCGTCGATGCAACAAATCGGTTCGTGAAATATCGGCCTTGCTAGAGGTGCCGCGATCAACTGTCATTGCTGTCATTATAAAATGGAAACGTCTGGAACGTCAACGGCAGGAAATCGCACTGGTAGTCCAAAGAAACTCGCAGATCGCAGCCGCCGAACCCTGAAGAGAACAGAGAATCGCAAGTTCCTTTTGACAGCGATCGCTAGTGAATTCCAAACAGCTTCAGTCGTTGTCGCTAGCACCAGGACTGTCCGTCGGGAGCTGAAACACATTAATTTCAACGGTCGTGCGTCCGCTCACAAGCCCAACATAAGCAGTGAATAATAAACGGCGTTTGCAAAGCGCACCGCAACTGAACTGTGGAGCTGTCGAAACAAATACTTTGGAGTGATGAACCCCGTTACACGATTTGGCAACGATCTGGCAACGATCCGATCTGGATACGTCTCGGTTTGGCGGATACCAGGAGAACGCTTCCTACCAGAGTTAATATTGTGCCAACTGTCAAGTTCGGTGGCGGCAGCATCATGGGTTGGGGCTGCTTCCCGTGGTTCGGCCTCGGACCCGTAGCTCCTTTGACCTCAAAAGGACCTCCTTTGACCTTCTTCAATGGCCGGACTCACTACAGCTCTCATGGACGAATGGAAGAAAATTCCAGCTCACATATTTCAAAATCTGGTGAAACGTTTTCCCAGGCAAGTGCAGGCTGTGATTGATGCTAAAGGTGGTTCGGCATCCTATTAATCTGTGCCACAAGACTTTCTGATTGTGCAACAGTTGGTGTTCGGATATGTTTGGCCATACTACATGTTTCTTTTGACCATCGAAAATTCGTCGAATAGGTATATTTTAGATTTGTATTTGCTGCGATTCTGCTATCTAAAAATTTTTTTTCAGACCGAGAAAAATCCTCCCCCTTGAATGCGGATTTGATCCAAAGAAATTCCTCACGAATACCCTTCTCGCTGTGATTTTTCCTTATTGTTATTATTTTCCTAATTTTTGATGTTGAAATTACTCTTCTACTTTCTTTACATATTACAGTACACCAACACTAATCCGGCAATCACTAATCGGACAATCCGGTTCCATCACTAATCCGCAATTTCAACTGATTTGGGCTACCGCAATTTCAACCTGTCGTTACTGATTGATGGCGGTGCATAAACATTGTTACGTTATTGGCGTGTCTCTTGACATGAAGACATGTAAATGTGCTTCATTGCAAATTTCAGCTCTTCACTTTGGAAGCGGAAGTGATGAACTTTCTCATACAAGTAACAGAATTACCCATAGAGGAAAAGGTGTAAAAACGGGCATAGGTGTAAATATGGGCACCCTTCCCTAAAGGGTTGTGGGAGGTGCTGCAGTTTTATTACGAGACTTTAAACTGCGCCACTTGTTGTTATAAGATAGCAGAGAGCATTTGGTAACTTTGTTTCAAATAGTGTGGAAGCAGCGTCAGTTATTGTGCGAATTGGTGTTTTTTCTGGACTGCAAATATTTGACAGGTATGTGAAATCGTTTTCTTTTCATGTCCCTGTGGTTAGTTTAAAATAATTTCACAGTGATATCTGGAAAGCGGAAATCCTAAGCTACTTTTTGAAGCCCGCCTTTAGTCACTCACGTTTTTAGGTTAAATGTGATAGTGGCAGTCTTGCTTAGGTGGGGTTGGTGTAAATACGGGCACCATTTCTTGCTGTAAATATGGGCCCCCATTTAAAGCCTCTCCTTCGAGTTATAATGATATACAATCACATAAGGATCTAGCCATGCCAATTGATGAGGCTGCTGAAACATCGCAATGTTCCCCGGAACTTCAAATGCAGTTTCTCCGTTCGATATTACTCCTGTCCCCAACATTAAGAAGAGAACCAGTACTCGGGGACATAAATAATTTTGGATTTGATTTGATTTGATTTGATGTTCATTTAAAATTCTCAAATATATATAACTTGCTCTTTGTATCGTTTTGTATTGTTTTATCCTGTTTTAAAATATTTTAAACCATTTTTTTGTGAGTTTTTTGGAGGGGGCCCATATTTGCACCCCATTTTTTCAGATGTTTTTTTTGAAGCTTTTTCTAAATCTTCGTTTTCGAATTAAAATAATTGATATTAATCATTGTTTTGCCTCCTCTCATTTAGTAAACTTGTTATAGTTGTTAATGAAGATCAAAAATCTTGAATTTTTCCAAAAGAAAGTAACTTTAAGTAAAAAATACGAAATGGTGCCCATATTTACACCTTTTCCTCTACTAATTATTCTTCTTCATTACAATTTCTTCATTACTGTGCTTCATTACAATACTGTGCTTCATTACAATTTCACTGGATTTTCATTTAATGTTTCTTTTTTTCTTTTTTAACTAATTATTACTGATTTACAGAGTATTTTACAGTATGAGGTTGTTAGCTGTTTGGTTAAGTGTATCCTAACCTAATCACTCTGGGATACGACAAAACCACTAAACCGGCAACCTACCGGTCCCAATGATACTGGATTAGTGATGGTGTACTGTATTTTGATATTCTCTCGATCAATCTGAACTTCATCAATCTTAATTAGTATTTTAATATTTTGTTTCTATATTACGAATGTTTAAAAGAAAAATTAATCCTCCAAAAGTTATTTTTTGATCAAAAAATTATTCTACTTAATAGACAAAATCTCACCCAAAAAATTTATTCTCGGAAAAGCAGCCATATTTGTACATAAATAAAAAAATCATAAAAACAGATTAAGAAAAATAGTTATTAAACATAAAAATAATCGTTCATAAATAATATTTGACCAAAAAAATATTCCCGATGAGCGTAATCTATAAGCTGCTGTTATTACTAAACTTTCTATAAACTCTCAAACTGAACATATTATAATCCAACCTAAGACTATTCCTATATGAGCTACACATGAATACGCAAGTAATGACTTAATTTCTCACTGCCGTAAACATATTACCCTGTAAAGAAAGTATAAACTCACCCAAGTATTTCAAATAACTTTTTATTATAGGATTTGTTTACTTCCCTTTTTTTTTCATAGTCTATTTAACAGCAATAAATTCATGTAGGCCTACTATTTAAACATCTCAAACATTTTGAGTAGTTTTTAAATTAAAAAATAGAAAAGCTCTTTTCAACTGTAAAGAAAATATAAACTCAAAACATAATATTTCGAAAATTATTGAAATTAATACCTTATTGGTCCTCCTTTCTCCTTTATAATTTCTATCATTCTGTCAGGCATTGTCCCAATTAATTTTTTCAAATCGGACATCTTTATCTGGTCCCAAGCAATCCAAATTGCAACCTTCAGATCTTTCAAGTGATGATACTGTTTGTTTCGGCCATATACAATGTTTGCCGTCCAACCCCACACGTTTTTAATTGGGTTTAGGTCAGGTGAACGGGAAGGCCATAGAATGACATCAATTTTATCTTTTTTAAACCATGCTTTGGTGGATTTGAAGCATGTATAGAAGCATTGTCTTGTTGATATTGCCAATTTGGCCCTCCTAGAATGGGTCCAAATGATATTAAGTGGTCATATATAAGGTTCTGATATTTTTAGGGTCTATCTTGCCTTTCATAAACACTATATCTGCCTTACCTCCTGCCCCAAATGCCGCCCACACCATCAATCCACCTCCACCTTGTCTGCTTAATCTTATCTTCGACGGGGTGCATTCATTATGCCAGTATGCGGAATATCCGTCAGGGCCGTCAAGGCAGAAACGTTTTTCTTCAGAAAAAACTATTTCGTTCTACCTTTGATGCCATTTCACTGTTTTCTTAGCCCCCATTCAAGTCGGTTGGAACGATGAGTGGCAGTGAGGTTGGGTTTAGTTTTCAGTTTTACAAACTTCATGTGATTATTTGACGTTAAGATTTTCCATATAGTTTGGTGAGATACAATCTTTGGCAACACACGAGCAATTTCACGGGTGGACATTAAGATCTTGAATTTTCCGGTGGTCCCAGGGTGTGAGTTTTGGAGGTCTACCTGGTCTTTTTGTGGTTCCGTAACTATCATCTTTCTTGATGACATTTTGAATAACAGTCTGTGAACGATTTAATTCTGTGGCTATTTGCCTTGTTCACTTTTTTTGACCAAGGAGAAAATGAATTTTTCGTATTTCTTTGTCAGTTAATGAATTTCCACAAGGCATGATAAAGTAGTGGCATATGTTGCTACGAAAATGAATGGATTACATACTTTAGCCACTTTTAGTTATCTTTTTGCAAATTTGGGATATTACAATCACTTTGCAGATGTCAAAATTTCTAAGCGAGTTTATATTTTCTTTATAATTGAAAAGTGATTTTTATTTTTTAATTTAAAAACTACTCAAAATGTTTGAGATATTTAAATGGTACATGAATTGATTTCTTTTAAATAGACTAAGAAAAAAAATTGGAAGTAAAATCCTGTAATGAAATGTTATGTAATGTAATGAAAAGTTATTTGAAATATTGGGCGAGTTATACTTTCTTTACAGGATGTATTAATCTTACGTAAATACCGCCTACCAATCTTAATCCAATAAAAATCCATCTTGTTCTAATAAATTTATTTAAAATAATTTGGTTTATTCGAAGAAGACCATAATCTCCCATTTTTAGTAAAAGCCCAGCCAAAACCATTTGAACCTGCAATTGGAGCTTCGACATATGCTTTAGGCAATCGTAAATGAAATAAATATTTTGGTATTTTTCAAGGAACGCTGTAGTAGAAAAAATGTAAATAATTGTTCAAACATTTATTTTTATCTTAATTTAATATAATAGATGATAATCTTCGTAATTCTTCATAGTAATATATTAAGTAAATTAATAACGGTAAAGAAGCCGGTAAAGTATAAAACCTTCACGCTGATAATCTCAACCAACAATTATCAAAAAAAGTAGGAATTAATTTAATTTCAAATCAAATATAAAAAAAAAAATCTATTCTACAAAACTTTATAAATAAAAAAATTAATAAAAAAAATTTTTCCATTGTAAATTCCTTTCCTCCATAAAAATCATGCTTTACCTTATATATTGACAAAACTATTAAAGCCAAAAATCCAAAAAGTTAGTCAATAAACTGCATATCCTGCAAGAAATTTTCCCGCCCCCTTTTACACCCCTTAGGATCCTAATTCCAAGAAGTCTTCGTTTAAACTATGGGGGTTTTGTTGGTTCTATTTTCCTTTTAGACTGAGTTTTGTGGTGAACTTCAGCATTATTCCATTTCAACTCAAGTGGAATTTGAAAAATGAAATTACGTTTTGTCAATATTTTATTCCAAAAAAAAAAAAAAACCAAAAAAAGAAAAAACGACGATGCTTAATTAGACGAGTTCTTTTCAGAATAAAATGAGTGTTTTGTGTTTAAATCCTTAGGGTATTTTTAGAATCATAGAATGCTGATGCAGTACATATCGAAAGGAAACACTGATTAAGCAAAAAGAAAGCAATCAGCTTTCGGAACTTCACATGAAGAAAGCAGACTAATGATTGGAATAAGGAAATAATGTCAATCATTAAATAAAGTAAACTTCTATTTCGTTTTTAATTTGGTGTATAATTTTATGAAATATTAAAAAAGACAGATCACAACAGAAAAAATGATTAAATAAATAATTTAATCGAAAACTAGAAAAATTGGCATTTTAAATGAGATTAAATATACATTGTAATCATTAGTTATTTTCGTAAATGCAAAGCAATTACTAGAAATTCGACAAATTAATAACTAAGTACTTTTAAAATTAGACATGTGTTTTTAGGATAATTTATTTAAAGGCATTCATAAGAATTTACATTAATAACAAGTGAAATTTTCTCAAATGGATAATTTTATTTTATGAACAAACTTTAAAACTTAATATTTGCTAATCATGTGATTTTTTTTTCTTAAGTTGTTAACAGTTATTATTTTGTGAAAAGCAAGTCGATCTCCTTTTAATTTCTGAGTCCATTAACGCAAAACTTTATTAGTCAGTGAAGTAATTATACGTGACATATATATCCGAAGCATTTTTAGTGTCGAAAGAATTTAAACAAATTAGGCTAATATCGTCATGAGAGCAAGAAAGACAATAAAATATCTTTTTCAATGAGTTCCGTTTCGCCTGATGTGATACAGACGAGACATTCACATTATTTTAAGTTTATCTTTAGTCATTCTCTTGTGAAAGAGAGTTAATATGAGAATTTTTATGTTTGCTCTCGTAACATTGATTTGATGGATTAACTCAGCCTGCAGGTTTTTACATAAAACTTTGTTCTTTCGTAATAAAATGAGAGCAGAAGTTGATCAGAAATACTGAAATTGCTTTTGGGGTCGATTAAGATTTCAAATAATTTGACATACATTTAACAACTGAACTCGTCTTCATTTAATCCTAATCAGAAACGTTGTTTCTTTAAATTAAGGTAGATAGGTAGATTGTATTTCTCTTACGAGACATGTGGCTTTAGTGGCAGAAAAAGATCTAGGATCCGATGTTAAAAATAATCATTGGGATTAGTTCAGGTTGGTTAGTTAACCCAAAGGCTACCCTAAATTTCCTACTTACAAAGGGCTGGGAAATCCTATGGCTTGTCCGCAGCAGAAATCTGTCCTCAATGGGAGATTGAAGCCAGCTCTTCCAACCCACAGCCCGATGTGTCAAGGTTAGAGACCTAATCTTTAACTTAAGACAATTATTGCATTCAGATTTCATTAAGAGAAAAACCACCAAGTAGCGTACCAGGGCCAATAAACTTGGGGTGAGTCATTCAACTGTTCAGCACACTTTCTGCAAATAATTGCATCTCCAAAAGTTTCACAAAGCACTGGTACAAGCGCTCCTTCCGAGATATAAAGTGAAAAAGGCGAAAGAAAAAGCTCTTAAAAATTTTTAGCAGATAATAAATGGCATTATATGGTGACCGTAGATGAAGCCTGGAGTTATTTCCCAGATTCTGGAACTAACATTCCGTATCGTCTAAGTGATGCGAAAGGGCGGTCTGACTGGGTTAGTGAATACAAAGAGCTTCCCTAAGGGAAATTCCTGTCAGATTACTGTTATTCCGGTAAACTGGACATTAAAAAGGTGGTTGATATTTAAAATTATTGCCGTCACAACTTCGTTTTAGAGGACATTTTCAAGCCGCGAACCCGGCATTGCACGGCAGTGACACGTTAATGTCAAGACACGTTAAGGAAATCATAGAAATAGCTTACAATTTTATGAACGGATAAAGGCTGAAATAGGATTAGGTGTTATTCCTTCACCTACACTCTTGTAAAATCGCCTGACAATAGTCTGGTGGATTTTATACATTCGGCTTGCTCAAAAAGATATTGGAAAGTCACCGTATAACAATTCTTTCGGATCTCTGGAACGCACGACTAGAGCAGAATTCCATTTTACACCAGCTGCTACAGTGGAAAGTGAGGTATAGAGCTGTAGAATGTCTGGCGATCAAATAAAACAGAATCGATAATGATTCACGTAAGAGATGCTGTTAAAAAATTGACCATAAATTGCGATAAATCAACCTTTCGTCAGTCATAAACTACGAGTATATTCAGCAGTTATTCACTTTGTTTTGCTTCCTTTCATTCCAGATTGATTTCCACGTACTTGGTTATTTCCTATATTCTTTTCATTTTTTCTTCAATCGCTTTCTGTCTCATTAAGGCTGATTAATGAGACATTAAAACATTCAGCTGATTTTTAGCTTAAAAATCATCCTTAAATCGTATCTTTGAATTAGATGCTTCTAACTTTCTAATTTCACAGTTGGAGTCCAGTCAAATGTTAATTCTCACAATCATTTTATAACAAAAATTTCAAGTCAGCTACAAATTTAAGCACCTTTCATGCCACATGCAGTTCACTTGTTTATGTCAAGCTGTGATATCTACCTAACTTCAAGAAACAAGATCATCAGTGCAACAAAGTGAAACATGTCAAGTCCTACATATATCTCAATTTCGGTCACAGTTGTCTTTTTCACACATGTTTTAGTAGAATAAACATAATTCCTTTAATCTGTAACGATTTAGACATATATTCAATATTTATGATTTTCCCCGATATAAACTCCACCATTATGGTTTTCACAACCCTAATGTAACATTTATCAATGTGTCGTACTTTTCAGCCGATTTTTTCCAAATCCAAAAATGCAGAATTCACTGTAACATAGATTGATATTCCTATTTACAATCCTACAATAATCTAGTTTATGGAGTCTCTTCCTGCATAAACTGAACAGTACTATGAAGTATGATTATCCGAAACTTCATCCTTATCAACCATGTGTCTTGCCATAATACTAAGGTTTTCTCTGCCATTTCAATAAGCAAGTACCTTTTATATATATAAAATTATATATTGGCTTGTCCGAATAGTTTTGAGCTTTTTTGACAGATGTACTCAGCCTTACTGTTTGAAAACACGTCGTATGTTGGAATTATGACAGGGTGACATGTGACTGCGTATCTCCGTCGCGATCACTAGAATCTGCGTGTTTTTATTGAATTTCGAATACGGAAGAGCAAAAGTTACATTTTTGGCATTTTCTATTCATCTATAAAAAGGGGGAAAACGCCGCACAGACATGTAAAAACATTTGTGAAGTGTATAGAGAGGGTGCTGTTGGTGAATCAGCGGCTCGGGGGTGGTTTGCGAAATTAAAAGCCCGCGATTTCAGCTTAAAAGATGCGAGTCGCCCTGGAAGACCATAACATAAGCATTGGACGACAATAACATAAAGGTACACTTGGAATCCAACCCAAAATTAACGACTCGGAAGTTAGCAGATACTCTGAAAATTGGCGAAAGTACTGTTCATCATCATTTCGTGAAGCTTGGATACACTTCTCGTTATTATGTTTGGGTAACAATCTGTCTGAGAAAAACTGCATCTGAGATATTCTCCTAAAACGCAACAACACGGATCGGTTTTTCAATGAAAAATAGATTTTCTACGACAATTTAGTATGAAAACGATCTTTCTGTAAGGCTAATGAATCACGAATACACACCGGAGCGGAATATTCATGCAAAGAAGGTTAAGCTGTCTGATGGGATTTCAAAGACATTCTTTCCTATGAGCTACTCCCGCACAATCAGACGTTTAATTCGGATTTCTACTGCAACCAGATGGAGAAAGTGCACCGCAATATTCAACAGAAGAGGCCAGAATTAGCGAACAGGAAGAGTGTTGTGTTCCAGCGAGTCTAGAATGTCTTACCACACCCAGCTACAAAACACTTATTTTATATCTCTCTGTTTTCATTGTAGATAGATGTCCATCATCAAATGCCAGATTATTCATTTATAATTTAAGAGATACATATCTAAGCGGTATTTTTTAAACTTCCCAAAATGCTAGCCTTTTCAAATTCTATCCAGGGCTTTCACAGCAAACTATCGCTAGCAAAAATTCCTTAATGTAATTAAAATATTTGCTTGAATAATAAAAATAATTTTTGATACAATATTATTAAACAGACACAACACGCTGAGATATTTTAAATTAGTTATAATTGCATTCTTACAATTGTAGGTGAGTGTCAATTACTGTAATGCAAATTCCTCAAAGGGGTTTTAAGAAAGACTTTAAATTTTACAATGCTAATATGAACATTCCAGTCCGTTTGTTTAGTTTAATAGACTTATCAAAAGCTTTTATTAGTAAAACAGCATACTTTTCCATGGGTTTTAATTACCTAAATATTTACCTATCCCTCAATGCTATCTTCTCCTCTCTCATCTTGCCATCCTTTCTCACGCATTAAATACGCTTATGTAAGTCATTCGTCATACCCCATTTCTATAAATATGAAGTGTTTTTATAAATATGTTACAGATTTTTTATGACGTAAATATATAAATATTTAAGTAAATGTTTATTCTGTTTAAAAGTATTTGTAACTTCTCACTCGTCACTCGCTATTTTATTTCATCCGTAACTCATGCAGACATTTTTTTCTTCTACACTTCGTATATTTATTACGAGGCCATTTCCATGCATTTTTTCCCATATCTTTTTTCCGCAACTATAGAAGCTGTGTGTTCCTTCGTACAACAGCTTACGTCTTTCTCATTCTCCTGTTCTCACTTCATCATAATTTCTCTGAACATTTATCATTCATATCTTCAAATGTTCCAACATATTCCAACTATTCATTTCTTCTCTACATGCTGAAATTCACGACTTTCATTCTCAATCTCATTATTTTGGTCTTCTGCTTTCCTCCATCTGATTTAAACCAAAGTATTGATCCAACTAATCTCAGATCCTTTACCATCTTGTAACCGATCTCTTAACAAATTAAGTTAATCTATCCCTACAACAAGACAATTACTGCAGCTTGCGTGAGGTCTTATTTTGATCTTACAAATCTTTCTTATCGTTAATTTCTTTTTAAAGACTAATTGAGAAGAACTGACAAATATTTGATTATTTGATTATTAATATACAGTAAAACCTCGTTAAGTCGTCACTCAAGGGACCGTATATTTTTGACGACTTAAGCGGAGTGACGACTTAGGCGGAGTGGGAAATTTTTGGAAAAAACAAAAAAAACAAACTGAAATACAGTATTTTCATGAATTGCTGTAGGATTCGGTGAGAAAAACAAGATTTTCGGAAATCAATACATGCAAATGAATGAGTGGAAAATAAATAACAAAAAAAAACAACCACTTTTTATAGTTACCACATTTTAATTGTTTTTAAAAAAAGGCAATGTCTGTCTTTGAAACGTTCCAGCCAACCATTGCTGCCGCCGAAATCTTCAACGTTCAACTCCTTAGCAATTTCCATGGCTTTTTCTTTGAGAATCACGGCAGAAATCGGCATATTTTGCGATCTGGCATGTTTTAGCCATCGAACTAAAACCTCGATCTCGTCAAACTTCGATTTCCTCCTTCTCTTTCGTTTGTCTTTGCAGTGAGCTTCTTCAATTATTTGTTTCGATGAAAGAATATCGTGTAATGTAGTCTTGGGAATATGGTGTTCTTTGGCAAAAGCTGTTTTCAAAACATTTGATTTTTCAAAAAGTGCAATTGTCTTTTTTTTCTTTAAAAGATAACGAGGTAAGTTTTCGTTTCCCTGACATGTTACAAATGTAATCAAACCACGAAATTGGAAGATTAAAAAATAGCCCTTATAGTGGAGCTTATTCGCTATGAAATGAAATCACACTCAGAAGTCAGTAGCGGCCAAGAAAAACAAGAAACAAACACTCAGTAGCGGCTTGACAAAGAGTCGCGGCGAGAAGTATGTAATTTCACAAGTGAATTTCCCACGGGAAAATTCCCCGTAAAGGCTAGGCTTTCTTAGAGTGAAGGGACGGGGCTGAAAAGATAGTAGGCAAAATTGAGAATAAAGATGCTTTTCGGCAGTTTTGAGGGTGACGAGTTATCCGGAGTAGAATTAAATTTGGTGACGAGTAAAAGAGGGTTATTTAACATTATTGTCTATGAGACTTTGTCGGGACCAAAGGAAAACGATGACTTAAACGGAGTGACGACTTATCCGGGTGACGACTTAACGAGGTTTTACTGAATTTGTTTCTTCAGTGTATTTTTAAATATTTTTGATTAATTAAAATTAATTCAAATATAACATTCTAACAAATAAAAACTTAAAAGATGATTAATACTTAATGTTATATATGTTGTATATGTCTATGTATTTTTAGTCACTTTTATTAAAAATTGTAGATTTTGTCGTAACAAAGGAGATAGAGCTAACTGCGCTTAGTGTTCAGAGAGAATAAGCAATGAGGAATAAAAGACAGACATTTGCTGAAATACGTAACACTGATCTTCTAAAAAATTTAATGAAAACAAATTATCTTAAAGAATTCTCTGAATAGAATATTTTGTTGTAAGATTCAACGAAATTTTTTGAACATTAACTACATTTTTATAAATTTATTTAAAGTAAAATAATGAAAATTTATAAATGATTAATATTGGTAGTTCTTAACAAAGTAAATAAATTTAATAAGAGACCTGTCAATATATCAACATCATATATTAATGGTAAAATTAATTTTAAAAAGTACGACACTGAAATATAAGAAACATATTTCAAAAAAATACAAAATGAAAATGAGAAACATTCCATATACCGAATTTTAGTCGGCATTAATCCAGCTCATCTTGTTGCATACTAAAACGAAAAAGGTAACTGAGATGCAAATTTAAGCTAAGCATAAAAATATTCATCACGCAATAACTAAAAATCAGACATCCCATAAAAAATTTTGAGTGTTATTCTTAAAGAACTGTAATTCGAAATTCAAAAATGTTGGCGTTAAATATCTAAACATAATGCTAATTACTCTGTATGGCATGTTTAAAAGAAAGAAATTTGAAATCGTACGGTGTTTTTGCGATATTTTATTGACTAAGAATCTGTGATTTTGACCGTAGTATGTTAATAGGACGGAGCTAATTACCATATTTGGTCTCTGGGGCCCTGAATTTAATGTGAGGTATCTGCTAATAATATCGTTGGTGGATTTTTCCTAACGTTTTATTAACATCAAAATGAGTATCAGAATAATCATTACGAACTTCTCAAAGCACGTCATTTATCCTCGTGCTTGGTACTATCACTTGCAAGACGACCTCTCTTCCGTCCGGACACTCCTAAGCTTGTTTCAATAATTATTCTCTCTGGGCGTTTCTCCTTTCAATCCAAATTTGGTCCTATGCCAAATGCTTCTGGAATTCCATGGAAGCATTGGGAGTATTACCATACATTCTTTTTAAATCTTATAAAATAAAAAAACTTACAAATCATTTCATCTAAAAAAACTTCTTTATCACTTGGATATTTCAATCCCCTCAGCGAGCATTTTCTTCAGGAAAACATAGACAAAAGAGAAAGTAAAACAGCTTCTTCCTTCTAATTTCAAAAACAGAGAATAAGTATAACAATCATTAATCTTCATACATTACATCAAAATATATTATTAACAAAACAAAACATACTTATTATATTAAACAATCCATTATTCAATCCAATTTTTAACAAAACATTTCAATTTAGATTTGAAATCTAATCCTCGCTGAGAAGATTGAAGAAAATCCTCGCTGAGAGGATTGAAATATCGAAGTGATAAAGAAGTGATAAATATCGAAGTGAAAATTTTTAGATGAAATGGAGTTGTAAGTCTTTTTATTTTAGAAGCATTGGGATTTGCTAGCTGTACAAGCAATAAGAAGTTCGTTACAAACTGTTGTTGGAGGATTTCACAGGTTTTCTGTATGCGGGATTTAAATTGCGCCACAATCACCTGTTTTATATGGGTCTCACCAAATGTCAGCTTCAAGACACTTGTCATAAAGCAGTGGTTTCACGGCAAAAAAAAGGTGTGGTTTGATATCCTAATGGTATGGTGTGAACCTAAAGATCATACTACAGATTTCTGTTTCTGTTTGTGTAACATAGCAGGAATAACAACGAAGAATAAAAGTGCTATAAAATTTTGATAATTTGGACCCTGCAATTTGAACAAAACCTTGATGAAAATAAGTCAAGCTTCAGCATGGAAGATGATGTAACACAGCCATCAAATATGGACTTCCAACCTACTGGGGAGTTAAAAATTCTGCTTCTGTGTCAACAACTTACACAAGCCTAGTTAAAATGATCTTATAAGAGATTTGGACCTTCCTAATAGTCCAGTCAATGAATGATTATAGAGCGCATGGAGGAGGGCAGAATTTTTGACTTCAGGGATGGGTTTGGGGTTCATGGGAGGTAAACATCCCAAAAGTACCCGACCCTCAGAGGTGAGCCGAAGGGGTGGGGGTGTCCGGAAGGCCGTAAATTTTGCGATGTTTTGGTTTTTCCCTTAAAACTCGAAAACTATAGGTTCTGGAGAAAAAAGTATTCTGACTTGTTTGAAAGCTGACAAAATTTCTGACATTTTTTACTCCGACAAGAATTTTCTATCTTCAACCGTTTTTGAAACATCAGCTTCTGAAAATCACCTATTTCCGGAAAACGATGTTTCTGATCACATGGTTCGTCATACTCTGCTCTTTAACATCTAAAATCTGCTAAGTTGCTACAAACTACAACCAAATCAAGTGAAGAGGATTAGAGTTGCTGCATAATTACACATTCTAGATGCACAGTAATAGCTGAAATTATGGATTTTAAGATGTTGTGTTGTAATGTGATTGGTGTAATACTGGAAATCAATAATTACCTTTTATTGCATCCATTTGGCATGTTTTATCTATTTATTGCTGTAAGTTGTTGCATTTGGTATAATAATTAGTAGCTACACTCCAAATAGTGGGAAAAGGTAGGTATTTCTATAAAACAACATAACATATGGTTTGAACTACGTCTAATTACACAAAAAACAAACAGTATGTAAAAGGTACAACAAAATGAAAAAACATCTGTAAAATAAAAACGACCATCAATGTTGGGAGGGTGTAGTTATCCATAGAGACTCACTCAACATCACCAGAAATGGAAAATAATTCCTGTAAGGTAACTGCAACTGGATCGAATTCTTCCGCCTCCTCCTCCTCCTCCTGGTTGATGGGGACCTCGTTATGGCAGTTGCGCTGTCAGTTATAACATGCTGCAGAACAATTCAACGATGCGCTTATGCAGCTCCATCTTCCAGAGTCGCATTCCTTTTTACATCGACAAAATATGACTTCTAAAATTTCGTCGAGTGCAGCATTGTTGTCGCAGAACGTAGGCACCAGCTCCCCATTTTTCTTCTCCCAGCCAGGCATTCCTTCACCCCACACATGTGGGGCCAGTACCGTTCCCATACCACTTTTTTATTTGATAGTACACTCTATAGGAGTGGTACTTCGTGGCCCCTTCAGTTGGTGGGAGTGTAGAAATGTCCAGATTGATCGTAGAGGCTGATTTGATAAATGCTCGATACCTATACGCATCTAAGAACGACTCCTTAGATAGAGCACCATACCATCTGAGTATGCAATTATTTCCAGCTCTTTCGATCTCGGATGGTGTCGACGAAGGGCTGGAAAACACCTCAGCTGCTTTCTTCATTAATTTGTCCTTCTCGTATAATTTAACAAACCTGATTTTGTTCTTTCTGAAGACTGCGGAAGTGGTATCACAGCCTGTGAAACTATGCAGAAAGAGAATGTGCTGCAATCTGAGCTGCTGCAGCACTTGAGAAGAGTATGTTGCTGTGCGTACCTTTCCTCTACCAGGTTTCACCAGAATTATGTCAAGATCGGGAGGGGTTTTCGCCAGCGCTATGACTGCCAAGTCCATCTTCGCCTATCACAGCCACTGAAGAGTTTCTGATTTTTCAATGGCTGCAGATATAATGCTCACATCTTCTTCATCCTCTGCTTGAAGGGTGATAATGTCATTTTCCTCCAGTTTTTTCATCAGTAGCTTGATAAGAAGGTTCTTGTTGTTGGCGTTCGAAACGAAGATTTCTTGCTTCACTCTGATTTCAGTTTCCATAGTACACTGAATATCCACGCACCGTTTGAGTCGATACCTACGATTGTGTTCCGACACTTTAGTACTTGTTGATAAGTTGGCGCAGCTATCAAAAACTTCAGTACAACTTCTTCCTGGATACTACAATGCAACTTCTTTACAAATCGTACGTATTCATTACAAATAGATGATATTGTGTAACTATCGTGTTGCCAAACGATCTTGTGGATAAGGAATCTCCCATCAACAACTGTCGCATGGTTTCTGAATTGAACATCCCTTTCGGTTGTTGTAAAGAGGCTGTACAAGTTCGCCTTGTTACTTTTTCTCATTTCACCGTCCTTGAAGAAAGCCATAAGGTACGGGGCCCGTATAATTCTTTAGATCATCGTCTGATTCTTGTTTATGCAAATGCGTTGAAACAGTAGATAAGGATTAACTGCAACTTTGTTATTGTTTATTGTGATTGATGAACTCATAGAAGAAAGAGGAAGTGCTTGGTTTTTTCGTGATAATTTTATGTTTGAAAATCGCATTTTCCATTTCAGACATTGCATTCTTCCCAACTGTAAGAACATCCTAACGGGAGATTGTAGCATCTTCTATTATCCCTGTTGCAATTGCCTAAATGGATGCAATAAAAGATAGTTACTGATTTCCAGCATTAAAACCTATCACATTACAACACAAAATCTTGAAATTCATAATTTCAGCTATTACTGTGCATCTTAGTTAAAAGTTAAAATAGCCCACTATAAACCTACACAGGTTTTTGTGGTCACGGGATGTCAGGCTCCCAGCGTTTCAAGACCAACGAGACGAAGTTGAGGTCGGGTGGTCAGCCCGACAGCCGCCCAATGTGCATCTAGAATGTATAATTATGCAGCAAATGTAATCCTCTTCACTTGATTTGGTTGTAACTTGTAGCATGTTAGAAGATTTGAGGTGTTAAAGAGCAGAGTATGACGAATCATGTGATCAGAAACATCGTTTTCCGGAAATAGGTGATTTTCAGAAGCTGATATTTCAAAAACGGTTGAAGATAGAAAATTTTTGTCGGTGTAAAAAATGTCAGAAATTTTGTCAGGTTTCAAACAAGTCAGAATACTTTTTTCTCCAGAACCTATAGTTTTCGAGTTTTAAGGGAAAAACCAAAAAATCGCAAAATTTACGGCCTTCCGGACGCCATAATGTCGTCATATTTTGTGACTCATCATCTGCTATTCAAGCCGTAACAAACTTCAAATGTCCAGTGAGCTCCAGAGTGTTGGAAATACGATCTATCCTGACAGAGCTATACAGAATGAGAAAGGAGGTTATGTTCCAATGGATCCCCTCCCATATCGGCATTAAAGGCAATGAGGAAGCTGACTATCTAGCAAAAAAGGGAACAACAATATTAAACACCACAAAAACAAAATTATCCTTCCATTCTGCAAAGCTGAAAATTAAATCCTGTTTCAAATCTGAATGGTTGGCATACCTTAAGGATTTGAGTAAAGAGAAACATTGGGTGGAACCACTCCTAAATAACAAAAGCATACCTGAGTTTCTACGCAGTGAAACCGTCGCTGCATTTCGTAAAATCACACACCATGATTGTCAGGGAGATCACTTACATCGACTCAAAATATTATCCTCACCAAACTGCATTTTGTGCAATGAAGATACCCCAATGGACTGGAAACATCTAAGAAAGTTTAAAGCACTTCAACTTTACTGGACGAGATCCGATGGACAAATTTACTGGGAAGCCAGAAGACTAATGGCTTATGTTCCAAATGTCTGAGCAATAGATTAAATAAATAAATCAAAGCAATACCAAATAACTACACTGAAAAGCAATATCAAAATTTCAGAATCTTCAGAAATCTGACTGAATTTGTATATAAAGGTATTCAAAAAAAGGTAAAAAAAGGTATAGGTATTCAAAAAAGGTCCTAACACTTAGTTTCAATTATAGCCGCGCGGTTGGCGATGTCGCTAAGACACTGGCCTCCCCCCTCTGAATATCGAGGCTCGGTTCTCAAGTGGGTTTCGTTGATGGTGGCGATCCGCGCTGGGCAGGTATTCCCGGGGTTCTCCCGTTTCCCCTGCATTTTTCACACCATTCTTTCTCAGTCTTTCTCTCCGTCTGTCCTTCTTTCCGTGGGATAGCACAATAGATCTTTCAGGTCGTGGTGCTCGGCTGTCAAGTCACCCACGCTCACCACATTACATTACATTACATTAGTTTCAATTATAAAAATTAAAAGTTGAAATTCAGAATGTTTTCCAGATAACATCATTCGTCCGAAAACACTAAAAGTTAATGAGCATATACTGTTGAAGAATATATTCACTTTCTCAGATGAAAAGAATAGCAGTAAAAATGTAAATATACAGAGAGGGATAATTAATAATGAGGGTATATCTAAGGCATTTAAGAATCACGGAAGATCAAGTAGTTATATTATTCTCACATCTCAACACAAATGAAAATTTTGTTGTTCTTCGATTTTGATTACATATCAATTTTTGTGTCCTTAAAAAAACAAAAGAACACAAAAATTGATACGTAATCAAAATCGAGGAACCACGATATTCTCATTTGTTTTTGTTATAAATGAAAAAAAATCAGTTGTATAAGTTAAGTTACCCTTTAAGAGTGAATGAACAATAATGCTCTTCTCTTTAATTTATTTAATTTCAATTTTCAATGTTCAATTACCTTAACAATCGTATTATAGTATACGATATTTCAGTAAATTGTTGTAAAAGCTTAACCCTTTTTCAACTTACAAAAATTGGAATAATTGAAATAATTTACTTTAGGCATAGACTCTTTTTCTTTTCTTTTCATATAAGTGATATTTTTTTTTTTTCATTCTTTAGAAAAAAGAAAGTGCTTAGTAATCTTATAACAAATATAATAAACAAATAAAGAGTTTCTAAGGACTGTATATTTGTTTATCATATTTCCTATAAGATTGCTAAGCACTTACTTAACGTATTCTTAACTATCTAATGGTTATCTGATGGTTATCGGAGAGTTCTAAGGACTCTCTGATAACCATCAGATAACCATTAGATACTTAAGAATACGTCACCTGTATTCTTATATAGGGAAAATAGTAACTGTAAAACTATACAGTTATAGAGTTGTTATTTTCGTTTATTGCAACAGTTGAATACCATCGGTTCTTCTTTTAACCACT
This sequence comes from Thereuonema tuberculata, assembly GCA_023159025.1. Classification (NCBI taxonomy): domain Eukaryota; kingdom Metazoa; phylum Arthropoda; class Chilopoda; order Scutigeromorpha; family Scutigeridae; genus Thereuonema; species Thereuonema tuberculata. The sequence continues at coordinate 99,678,143 of JAFIDM010012231.1, forward strand.
GCAATTATTTAGTGCGTAATCTATTTGACTTTGTATCGTTGCAAACTGAAATGATTCTAATTCTTTTAGTGAAAATAAAACTTTACGTGTGTGTGAAGTTTTATAACGAAATTAAAGTTAAGCATGGTGGCACATTCCCAACTGCTATTTACTTCGGAAAATTCCACCGTGATACAATGGAGTTCAACGTGTTTTCGGCAGCCGACATCAGTACCGAACGCGTGCTATTTAAACGTAATGCTTCCGTCAACGTCGACTTAATTTGATTCCACGTCAAGCAGGGTGGCTTCAAGAAAATTGAAAGCTGAGAATTTCTTTTGGTTTATAAGTTGTTCCAGCATCACGATACAACGGCTGATAGAGAGAATCATCTCTAGAAGAAAATTTATTCATTTAAAAGCGAATGTGTTCTTATTTTAATGTAATTAATTCTAGAATTCAGAATATTTGCTTAAGAGAATTCAAGCACACAGTGAGCCTCGAAAAAAGAATAGCTAAAGAATGAAAACAAATAAAAGAACTGTTGAAACTGAGGGAATTAATTGTAAGACTAGTTGAAGTAAAGTTTAGAAAGTAAAATAGAAAAAAACAGAATTCTTCGATTAATGAGTTTCGAGATATCGCCACATAAAATGAATTCACTTTTACATGGATAAAATAGGAATACTGAAAAAAAAGGAAAACATTTGTCAACTAAATATTTATATTTACATTTAAATATCAAGTAGATAATTGATGCTATAAACAATCCAATTATCAACTGAATCAACTGAAAAAGTACGTCTCGACTCATGATTTCCAATTTTCAGCACATTTAACCCTTTAATGCCCATAGCCAAACTAATAAAAATCTAGTGATGAAAATTGATACACAGAATAAAATTAGTGTAAAAAACATGAAAAAAAAATATTTTCTAAAAAAAAGTAATTTGAGCATATGTATTGGAATGTCCAATATATTGGCCATTGGTCATTCACGGAATGAAATCATGTATTTTTATGAAAGTCACTAAAGCAATTTTTTGTATTAGTTCCAATACATAAATGAACTTTGTACTTCACACACATAAATTTCGTCTTTCTTTTACAACCCTGAGCTTTTCAGCGCTGTCCATGGACAACAGAGTCTTTGCTTGGCTAGTGATTAGAAGTAAGTCAAATACCAAAAAAAAAAAAATGACATTTATAACTGTTAATCATATTTACTTTTTATAAATGGCTTTTGTTGTTTTAATTCTGGCAATAAAATTCGATCGCTCTTTTTTTTATCTTTTTCTTTGGAATGGATTTTTAACATTTTTTTGCAAATTTAAGACAATAAATTCCCACCATAATGCTTCTGACTCCGCATTTCTAGGCTGAAAATGGAATAGCTTTAGCCTTAAAGCGATCGCAGTAATTGACTCACGTAATCGTAAAACATGACTGATTCCTTTTTTAAAAAAAACGTGGAAATAAGATCGCTATAAGAAAACATCACTAAAATGACTTTGATTTAAAAATTTTCTAAAAATTACTAATTCTTTTAATAATTATTCAAGTGATATTAAACTGTTAAAAAAAGGAGTATTATTTAATAAACGAATGCTTTGCTGATCCATAATTGAGATGTCAACTTTCCAAAGGTAATGATTATTCTTTTTAAAAGAGACTTTTTAAAAGTCAACCTAAAGTCAAGCTTTTCGTTTTCTTTCGTATTTATGTTTAATCTAAGCTCAAGGACAGAAGAGATAACGAAAGAAAAACGAAATATTATTTCTCGGTTTTTCATTAGCACAATTTATTAATATTCACAGTTAATTTTGTCATTCTTAAAAGTTATAAATAGTGTCTTTAGGAATGTCAAATTAAGAAATCTGAAATTTATTCCTGATTGCATGTATGAAATTAACCTAACTTTCCGATTGATATTTCTGCTCACATTCCGATGTCTTTGTTTCATTAGAGAATAAATCTACGCAAACAGATCGATTCTCGTTCTTTGTATTTAAGGAAATGATAAAAATTAAGCAGTTTTATTTGTTTACTTATTTGGTTGGTTGGTAGATTTTAATGGCGCGCCAAGAAAGGCAAAAGTTAGAATAAGAAAAAAAATAAAAGAAAAGGAAATGAAAACCAACTGTCTAGATAAGAAAGCACTGAGAAAGGACAGAAAACAGGAAAAGAACAGATAGTATCAAAAGTAAGATGATAGTAAATTATCTATAGTGTGTAAAAGAATAGAAAGAAAACCTGATAATCACAAAGGGTGGCAAGACCAAAATTGATTAGGCTAATTTTGATGAATCAATCGTAAAACTGATGAAATTGGTAAAAGATCATTGTCATAACAAGGCTATATGAAAAGGAACATGAAAGTGAAAAAGAGGATAAAAGCAATGACGACGATGTTGAGTAAAAGCAGGACATTCAATTAAAATATGATGAATGATAAAACAACATTGCATGTAGGATAGAAGGGAGGTGGAGCGTTCAACAGTAAATATCGATGGGTAAGTCTCGCATGCCCGATCCGCAGTCGTAACAGAAGAACATCTGCCTGGCGAGTTGTAACATTCTATTTGTAGGGAAGGATAATAGAGCACTAACAAGACAAAATTTATCGCAATGAAGATCATCCCGTTCCTGTTGCCAGGCAGCTCATATTCGAGAACCAATAAGAACGTAAATGTCAGAGTGTGGAATGTAGATTCATTGCAGTGGTGGACTAATAGCACATTTGGCAAGAGAATCAGCGAGGTCATTGCCAACAATGCCTACGTGGTCTGGGATCCAGCAGAAAATTTTAGTAATATGTTGAAAACGTTTCAGAAAATGGAGAAAATGAAAGGGTGAACCTTCAGAGTGTGGCTGCAAAGAGTCCACAGACTCTCAGAATCGCCGAAGATAGGAATTTTTGAACCTACTCCTGAAATGCATACTGTAAGGCTAGGAAAATGCTAAAAAGCTCAGCAGCGAACACCGAAACCTCGGAAAGTTTCAGTCTAAAAGACAGATCCAATATAAGACTCGCCTTTAGATCCATCTATATAGAAAATTTTGAAATTTGAGTGACACTGACGGGACAAATGATCCCGATGCAGAGAGTGAAAGACTGTTGAGGGCGTATTGATTTCTCAAAATTACGAATCGAGAAATCTCATTTGGATAGTTGATATTTCCAATGTGGAATACAAATTTGTAATCCCCCTATCCCAAGTGGAAGGATATAATGGAGAATCGCCAGGTCCCCAAAGGGATCGTTCGTGGTACAAAATTTTTCATTTCCCTTTTACCATCCAGTCCTCTGTACCGTATCTTACACATTGACTTGGATGGATGTAGGGCATTTAGAACCTATGGAGGGTAACCTATTGAAGAAGAAACCTTCCATGGGTGGTCCCCTTACCATATACAGGCACCCACACCGAGGGGAGTTAATTTGACGAAACATTTCATATATAATAAATAAATAAATAAATAAATAAATAAATAAATAAATAAATATTATTTCAATGAAAATTTATCAATTCTTAGTTAAAACAGTGAATTAAAGCATTATTTCTCATTTAACGTGCAGGAAATTTATTAATAAATGAAAACCCACCACTTGACATAAGCAAACAAAATCATACCTTTGAGTTTGTCAGCAGAGGTAAACAGGAACAGCCGTTTCGTCCTTTTTGGGGACTCTTCAACAAGATCCACCCTCCATGATGACAATTCTCAAAGGCGTGAACAGAAATGGAACTCTCATCCGCTCCCGAACAAAATAATAAAACAACAAAATACGAAAAATTAAGTGCGAAAGTGCAAAAGAAAAGTCTTTAGCCTAACGATTGTTAGGATTCAAAAGGCATTTCTTAATAAAGAAAATTCAAACCAAAAAGACAATAATCACAAGAACACAGAGGGAATCGGGAACGATCTTAATGGGAATTCATCAGCCCGATCCATCTTCCTGATAACAAACCCTGAAAGGAGTGAAAGAGAAATAGAAGTCACACTCGCCCCCGACAGTGACCCCCGAACAAAAATAAACAAACAACAAACTTTTTTTGGTGTGCCAAACTCTGTTGACAAACTCAGAGGCATGATTTTGTGTATTTACGTGGAGTCGTTGGTTTTCATTCATTAATAAATTTCCTGCTTGTTAAATTGTATTCTTGGATTATTATGCCATTTTGGTTTGATTTTTCTTTTATTAAGAAATGCGTTTTGAATCCTAACAATCGTTAGACTAAAGGTTTTTATGTTGGACTTTCTGTCTTATTTTTAATTGCTGTTTGTTTTTGTTTGTTTGTTTTTTATTTTTTTATTCGGGAGCCACTGTCGGGAGCAAATGTGACTTCCATTTCTGTTTCACGCCTTTCAGGGTTTGTCTTAAGGGAGGGTGGATCGGACTGATGAGTCCCCAACAAGGACGAAACAGTCGGTCGCGATTCCCTCTGTTGACAAACTCAAAGACGTGATATTATTTATTTATTTTCAGTCGTTGGGTTTTCATTTATTGGCATTTTTTCTAGCACTACAAGATGAATACTGTGTTACCAGTTACCTCTTCATTTTTTTCTGAACTTTTAGTAACTTTTTATTAGAAGTTGATTAGGGTCCTCTAAATAAAGGATTCTAATGAAATGTTATTAAAAATATGGGGCCCGGGCGGACAGCCTCCCACCCCCAACTTTTTTCGCCACTAACTAAAAGTTAAAGTAAGGCGCGATCGCAGTGGAAGGCGCGATCGACGAGATTCAGCAGCCTTAGACGCCTCAGATTTTTTTTCAAAAAATTAAATTAAAAATAAATTTATACTATTTATACTATTACTAATCTACATGCAAACAAATTTAAAGACTACTAAATATATCCGAAACACAAAATACATCAACACGAAATATAACATACATTACATTTTTTAATTCTTAAATTATAATAATTACAACTTCTGAAAGACAGTAAATAAAAAATAATCTAATCAAACTAACAAAATTCTAGTCTTTTAGATATAAAAATTGCATTAAAATATTTCCTCTATAAAAGAGCTCAATAGATAGATGCTTAAAAACAGGCTAAGTTAGCTTTAGTCAATGCGTATTATTAGTTTACTTCTAATGTGCTGTGTCACAATGTCTATATTACATATAAATTGCAATGATCCAACTAGCCACAAAGTAGGAGTTAAGGTTTTATGTTCTATAGTTAAACTCGTATAATTAATTACCTTTAACCAGGATAGAAGAAAGATTATTACTCTCAAAATGATATCTTCAGAACAGATATCACCTCAGTTTTCTTGAAAACTCACCTAACAGAAATTTATTAATTCATACAATGACGCTTATCATTGTTCAATAGCTTTCACCTAGTAATTTACTTATAGTTTTTTTTTTCTTTTAGCATTGTTTTTTTACACATTCTTTTTCCCAAGCGAATTTCTGTGGATGTAGATCCATTACAGACAAGATACTTCGTATCTTTAAAACTGTCGCTTTAACTGTAAAATAGTCGTCGTACCGTCGCTTTAACTGTAAAATCGTCATCGTACCGTCGCTTTA
>JAFIDM010012231.1:99683686-99716180 GCA_023159025.1 Thereuonema tuberculata
TCGTACCGTCGCTTTAACTGTAAAATCGTCTTCGTACCGTCGCTTTAACTTGTCACTTAAACATGAATAGTACATCGTCGTTGGGTTAATGTATTCCTTGTGATTCTTGTGCCCGAATCCAGCTCTATCACTAGCCATTTTTGTTCATTCTCAGCATCTATCTTCTATAAACTATCCATTACTAGCTTTGTATAGCTCAGTAAAGTTCTTCTGGCTGATAATTCCATCTACATCTTTTCAGATGTTCTGAAGACTCGCTTCCAAATCACCGGACAAATATTCATTGTCTCAGATTATTCTTTTGCAAAACTTTAAAACAATTTCTATTTTGTAAAAAATCGGAAAGCTGATTTCACTTCGAAAGCTTCTAAACATCTCTTTTAGACTCTTCGACAAAATCTTCTTGCGCTGGCTACAATGCCTTCTCTATATTCATCCCATTGTTGCAAATGAGCATCATAATTTCTAAACTTTCTAATTAAAACTTAAGCCAACTAAAATGCACAATTTAAGCTAACTTTAAAAATAAGGGGAAGAACTAAAACTAATTTGAATAAAAATAAAATAATTTCTACATTAAGAAAAATACACTTTACAACTAAATAACCAACATCAGTATTTGAATATTATCGATTAAATATTACAGAACAATAATTCAACAAAATAAAAATAGAATAATATTTCTTTTTACATATTTACTGATTAAATAATAATATAATATAAGCATTAATAATAACTAAAACTACAAAAATATATAAAACAAAGAACATCCTGATAGATAGAAATAATTTAAAGAAAACGTACAGGATGTTTCATTGTGTCAATGAATCCTAATGAGCTATCATCCTTCCGTTCTAAGACTCTTCTACTTCAACACTGGAAGTCTAATACTTATATAAATTCAATACATTTTCGATGCAATTTATGTATGCATTTACATTCTTTGTTTTCCATTCTTTATATTTAACAAAGGATTCCTCAATGGAATTCGAAACATCAAGAACCTTCTCATATTTACTAATGGTCTTTTTAAGTCTTTGACTGTTCGTCTGAAGTCTTAAACTAATAAAGATATTTCAAAATGTCATCTTCGTAGACATTAACAGGATTAATATTTATTTGTTTATGGTATCGAAAGAACTCCATTGTTTTGGTTCTAGTGCTTTTCTATTGTAGAACTTTTTGTCATATTCATTGGCTAATTTCTTTCTAAGGATCCACAAGGCATAAATTTCAAATACAAAAATTAGATCGTCGCATGTTCTGAAATATTCATGGCAAGCGTTTACAAGATCTATCCAGTGGTTCAATAGTATTAGGGCGGGGGATGGGAAATCACTTCACGGAGCAAAGACTGACTGATTTAATAAGCCTCAAGAATCTGCCACAAATGAGCCTTCATTCATTTTCTTAAGAAAAGAACATTGGAAATAATTGAAAAATCCAACCCAAACAGAATGTAACATGAATGAAAATTTACCTCATATTCAAAAGGGATGTTGCATTTTTTGATCGACAGTTTTTTTTTTTTTTTTGTTTTTTTTTTAGTGTTGTCCTGTTATGATGTTTCAAAATACTAACAATGCTAGAATTAAATTGCAATAGCTGTAATGGTAAAGATAGCAACTACGAGAAAAACATAACATATTAGATATTAAAAAGTAAGTTAATTATTTTCAAAAACAACAACAACAAAAGACAGAAATAATAAATATTGTACTTTACTTTTCTTTCTTTTCTTTTTTTTCTGTTTTCCTGTTTATTTGTTTTTTTTTAGCTATCCTTCTTTATCAGTTTTAAGACAAAGTATAAACTTTTCATAATATCCAGTTAAATTCAAACTAAAAATAAATTTTATCCAAACATAAAGCCCTTTTCCCCCGGGAAAAAAAATCAAACTAATATCAAAATTCATGTCATTAAAATATTCAAATTCATGCCACATTAAATATTTTCAAAAACAGATAATTCATTATTACATTATTATCTATTATTTTTCCATAAAAGAATATGCTTTAAACCAGGGTGCATAACCTTAGGAACACTGAGGGCCAATATTTTTTTAAAAGTTCTGATGGAGGACATCAGAATCCTATTCGCCAACCCTTACTATCATCTTACTAATTAATGATTTCATAATGTCATTTATAATAACAATAATTAATAATAAATATAAAGTATATAAACTTTAAATTATCAAACAATGTGCTAGTTGTGTTTCTTACGAACATTCCAACAGTAACGCGTGAGACAGTTGCAATTGCAAGTTATGATATTTTCCAATGTATCTGTTAGTGCGGGCTGGTATGTAATTTCAAAATTGAAATAACTTTTGAAACTTGTTAATGAGTAACTTAGGATTAAAAAATGACTTGTTGCCATTTTTTTCATGCTGATTTACAACCCCAATCCAAGATGGCGTCCAAAAGAGACAAAAACGTGGTCTTAAATTAAGATATCAGTCCCACAACATTTATTTATTTTTATAATTATAAAAAAAAGTAATGTTTAGGCACTTTAGGATACAAAAGAATCATTTTACTTATTACAGAAGTAGAACAGAAAATCTATACATATTAGTTATAAAAAACATAGGAAATATTAAGCAATCATTCTGTATTGCTATCGAAATCTGTTGGTCGTTCTAATGGGACTTTGTTACACTCGAAGTCTGCACATCCACACAATTCGGTGCAACACATCTTCTTTCCCAAGCAGGAAGAATACGCTGACTTACACCCTTTCTTGCATCCACACTTGATCAGCTTCAGAATTGCTTCTGGTGCAGGTGGGTCATTGCAAATTGTAGGGGTGAGAGTTCCATCAGGTTGCATCAACCAACCATGGTCGTTAGGTGAAGGAAGAACTGGATGACTCTCAGTTGACTTCATTAACAGTCTCATTACATAATGTGCCCTCTGGATCATAGGAATTAAAGATCCCTTTGTGGGTGGAAGCTGCTCAGCTACAGCTTGTTTGTGTGCATACATTGACCAGCGCAGTTCGTTAACATTCGAGTGAACTTCCGATTTGTAGATCGAGCATATAAATCTTTCCAACTCAGATACGATCACTTCAGTCGGCTGTTCATCAGTATGACAAAGGCTCGAGAGAGCTTTGAGGATTAACTCGTCGCAGTGAAGAAAAACCTTGAAACACCAGTCCTTCGTTTTTCCTGCGAATCTTCCTGTAACATCGCTACCTGTGAATAAATGCCAAGAATTGCCTCTGCACGATTCTCCCCAAGTTTCTCACATATTGGATTTATCTGTATTTTCCGTGAGGCTTTCCTTTTCCAGTGAGCAGTGAGATGTTCGAAGGAAGATGTTTGTTTAGCTGAATCAAGAGGAGTTACACGTCTGTATCTGGGGAGTAGACAACATCCTTGTCAATTGTACTTGCATGAAGTATCATGATGATATCTGCTTCTTCCTGGCTGTGAGTTTGGAGTACTGGAGGAATGTCTAAATTACCTCTTGTAGTCGTGCCTGCAGTGACCATGAATTTCTTTAAGCTGTTACTAGATGCAGCCTCTTGCAACGTCTTCTCAGCTAGGTACTCTGTCAGTTCTGCTTTGGTTTTATTGTGCGCTAGAAAACTGCTCAAAGAAATGTTACGAATTAAAGTATTGTCTTTAATGTGGTAGTAAGTTGTATTTCCACCAGTTCGTTTCATTCTCATCTTCTCCTTCATTGAATGTTCTAGGTACCTATCAAACACCAACCTAATTTCATCATATGGCTACACTGTTTCTGTAAGTTTACAGATGAAAGCAACTGCAAAGTCCTTACAAGTTAGCCATTCCGTCAATAATTATTAGTCTAAGAGTTGCAGGATCGCTAGGTGACGCATTCGAACTATTAATATCATCGCGAGACGTTTCACCGGTGTCTTCAGAACCAATTACTTTCAGTATACGAAGCACCTTTGCCTTATCGTAGGTAGGAGTAATGTTCTATCAGATGCAAACAATGATCGTGGAATGATGCTGAATTCGTAGCCCCCAATACATTCCTTCAGATCAAGTTCGGGACGGCTTCTACCTGCTATAATGAGCCTATGCAGAAGGCTACTTTCTTCCTTCAACTTTATAACCTTATCACCAACCGATATCGCCTTTGACACATTTGATGACTTGAAAGTCTTCAGTTTTACTTTACTCATACGATCCCACACGCATATCTCACCTTCATTTAAGCGCTGATGGACAAACGTTTCAAAACATTGTTGTCCTATGGTATCACAGTTTAGATATCATTTGCTTCCTTTTCGGTCATCACTTTGTTCATAAGCAAGGTATGGAGCTCGGTTTCGCTTTCATCGAAAGGATTTCCATGTGAAGCAAGTACACCTTTCAGTTTTTCTGCGTTAAGAAGTGTTCTGTGCAGCTGGCTCCCCCAAATTTCGTGATGCTTAGTCCTTATCGAATCCATGCCAACATTGTACCGTTTTTCAAATTCATCACATAATCGTGACATTTCGGGTGCAATCATAAAGAACCGGTCCAGGGCAATGTCATTCTGTGTCAATCCCACTATTCCACCGATTAGTTTCAGTTTCCGGATTTCATGCTCAATCCCATGATCAGTGGACCGTGTTGTGAAAGGCACAGGTCCATTAGAGATTCCAAACTTTCCGTTCATGAACTCTTGCCAAATTTCCGGATGATGTTGTTCAGTTTGTTGCATTGAAGCCAAGTACAAAGATAGCAACCGAGCATAATTTTGATGATAGTGTGCAAAGAAGTACTTCAGGAGAGATTCTGTACCAGATAAATGTAGACGAAAATCGTTTTGTCTAGTTGCGCGAACAAAGAGCAGAATGGTTTGAAACTGTTTTAAGTAACTCATCACAAACTTCTGCATCTTATTAGGATTGCCTTCGTACTCAGAAAGTCTGTTCTGAAGCTTTTTAACACTTTCTCTTTTAACTGGATCGCTGACTGCTTCGAGTAGACTTGACCTGATTTCTTGAGGACTACAATTGGTATCATTTTCGAAAGCCTCTCCTAATGATCTAGTTATTTCCTTCAAAGAAGTTCCAATATCAGAATTCTTTATTGCTAGGTAATCAAGATGCAGTTGATGTAGGGCTAGCAATGTTATTGTGTGAGCATCTGTACATGTTCTTTCCGGTAAGAATCTTCAATACAGTAGTTGGAGAATGTAACCCCGCTTCTATCCAGGCTTGATCAACACCACTTCCTTCTATGTATTTCCCAAGAGCTGTTAAAGACCAAAACACAGAGTGTAGTTCACCAGGCCGAAATATGAACTGTTTTCTGATATCTTCCCTTTTTTCCCAAAGCTTCATTACCATATCATATAACTGAAGATTAACAGTCACCACACACATTTTATTAGGACCCATTATTTGTGTATTAATATCTTGTGCTTTCATCAAAGCTGTAAACAAAGCATCGTAGTTGTTGGTGGTAATCGCAAAAGAGGGGCACATAGTGATACATTAGTGCAGATTTGGCTTGAACTAATTAATGAATGAAAGGCACTCCATGTACCTGGAGCTTTAGTACCGTTATCTGAAGAACGCTGATTGCAGACTATTACCCACAGCAAGTCAGTTTGATTACTGTATTCCAGGTTAGGTGCAGTCGAGTTTTCACGAAGTTCGCATGCAATTGTATGTTTCGACACTAGAGCAGCACAAGATGAAAGTTTGCAAGAAAGCGCTTCTGGTAAAGCTCCTTCTGCAGTTGTGCGATCAATAACCATCTGGCCTGTTACGTGATTCACAAAATAAACAGCAAAATTAATAAACAAATCACTAATAATTCATAAAATGTTCTGCAAAGCACAGAGACACCCTTTTTCGCAGATATAGTAATACTATAACCATTCTATGCACGCGTTTTAGTTGTGTTTTAAGGTTATTTTACCCCCTACTAGATTTAGAAGGTAAGAAGTGGTTAAAAAAAATGGCAACAGGGCGGTATTTACTACCAAACATATTGTTAAGAATGTAAAATCAACAAATCACTTTTAACATGCCAATCGCGCCAGAGTGGGAAATTCATACATACCAACCCGCACTATGTTGGCAGCAATGCAAACGCTGAAATTTAATTTCTTTGATACTACCAGATTGCAACAAATATACCGCGGGCCGCGGGTTGTGCATCGCTGCTTTAAACTAATGAAATAATTCTTATCCAACCTTTTCCTTTTTTTATAAACTTTTCTTTTTTACTATTTTAAATTGCTATTTTTTTTTTAACTTCTTACACTGAATTAAAGTCCTGAGTCTGAAAGTTATCTTTAAAGTTTTTTCTCATAACTTTCTATTTCTTTTTTTTTTCCTTGTTTTTCAATGTTCGCAAAGCAGAATAACGTTGCTATAAGATTTGCTATAAGATTTCTTGAAACTGATAATTCAAACTTATTTTTTAAAAAAAAATGAGAACATATACCAGTTTCTCAACACAATTACAAAGCCTATGCACGAGGTTTAACTTAAAAATTTCATTTACAAATTTTAAAATACATAATTCTATTTTCCACTCCGAGAGGAGTCTTTTTCAAGTATAATTACAAAAAATGTCGAAATATTTATAGACATCATCTTTGAATTGCTCAATCACAGTTCACAATTGGCAGCAACCCGTGGGAATCTCATGTAAATTCCTGTGTCACGTCTCCACGCTGCGGTAACGAGTTAAAATAAACTTCCAAACACTCCCACAAGCATTGTCAAATTAAACATATTAGAAACGTGTCCTTTCTCTTTTTCCATTTAACCAGACTGAGCCACAGCAACGCTTGGCCGGGTACTGCTAGTTTAAAATAAAAACAAGGTAAGGATAGCGATTAGTAAACCAATCACAATGCTTCGCAACGGCTTCTGATATGTATAAGAAAATATAATAATTATAGTAAGTTATACTAAAGTCCAGTGTCATTTCATCAATTTGTTCAAATTATGTTGAATTATTAATTTCCATATTATTATAAATGTGCGAATGCAAAAGGCGCAATTGTTGCGATTATTCTGATTGTTGAGCTAATGATAATTTAATGATGCTTGTCCACAGACGGACGGACAAATCGGGAATACAAGGCGTCTGATACTTGTATCAGAAGCCTAAAATGAAAACGCGCTGAAAACCAAATTGACTTAGGGGCGTCACATACCATACAGCCAGCCCTGGCTGACACATTGTGGTTTCAACAAGACGAGGAGCTTTTCCCAAACAGATGGATTAGCCGGGGATCCGAGAACTTTGCTTCACCTTGCCGCCATGCAGCGCAGACTCACCACGCCAGACAATTCTCTGTTGTGAATCATTAAATAGGAAGTCCGCAAACAGTAGTACGTTTCCAATGCTGAATTGTAGATTGCTGTGCGCAACGCCTTCGCGACTGTGACGCAACAAATGCTACGGAAAATGAGCATACGGACTTAGAGACACATCCGTCTTTGCAGAGACCATGAACAGATGTTTTGGATCCATACTAGGCACATCAATTCATTTCAAATCCAGATTACTGAGAGGGGAATACGAACATTTAGCCCACTCTATATATCAGTCCACTCTGTATGTAAGATTTACACATCAGCTGTAATCGTAATCCTAAAGATAGCCACTATGAGAAAAATAAACCAGCTTAGATATTAAAAATGATGTTAATTATTTTCAAACAAGGTAATTAACGCTTTTAGACAGTGTCAAAAGCAAAGCGGTCCCATAATATGCACAATTGTATAAACAAAATAATTAAAAGCAAGAGCATATAAAATGCAAGACCGTTCCTTTATGTAAGCTGTAACCTAGGGGCCGCTAAAACAATGCTTAGTGCATCATTTGAATATGTGAAAGAATTTATGAAACAATACGTTTGTAAATATTAACAATGACGTCCTGTTGGCAATTGTTAGTATTGTTATGTATGAAGCATCAGTATTATTACTGTGTTAATTGTTATCATTATTATTAACACTGCTATGGAAAACGTTAATTTGAGGGGTAAGGGAGTGGTCCTACAGGTCTGATTTTTTTTTATTTATTTTTTTACATTGTCACCTACTTTTTGATGCTAAACACAATGGTGAAGGTTTCATTCTAATATCTCTAACCGTTTGGCCGCTACAGAGAGTGACATATAGCGTGACATAATGACAACATAATATCTGTTCTTCTTGGAAAATAACCTTCTTGGAAAATTTTCTGTAAAAATGCTTTAAATAATTCGTATGCCAGTAAACAGATCAATTAACGTGTAGGTGTAGAAGCGGTGGGGATGTAGGTTCCGCTTCAATATTTCGAGAATTTAAGAAAGGCGAAATTTCAAGTTTCTAGTAATCACTGAGTTATGTGAGCAATCTTCCGATTTTTTTCTTCATTAGAACATTTGAAACATTAGAAACATTAGAAACAAGAACATTTGAAGTACTACGTTTGATTAAATACTGTTTATTTTAATATTGTTGTTTTATTTTAAATATAAAACCTGACTGAATCTTTGTAAATGAACAAAAATAAATTTATCGGCTGTCAACTTTTACTTTTATTAAATGTGATATTTTCCAATGGGGAATAAATTATCTAAATTTTCTTTAACTGTAAGACCTTTACTGTTCTATTTATAAGGAATAAAACTTTAAGAGGAAATTCAGTGTCATGTGATTGAATTTTCTAATTAAATTCTGTTAACTGAAAGTAAAAAAGTAGATCAATTTGATTTTAACAAAACTAGGCTTGAATAACCTGCTATAAGTTTACAGTATTAGTGAAAAAAATATTTAATTGAAATCCTTAAACAATGCTGAAAATCTATATAGCACCAATATAAGAGTATTGCTAAAACATCAACGTTTGAAGAACAAATATAGTTTCCTGAAATACTCAGGAAGCATAGCAAACTTCATTTCCTGAATATTCTGATTTATGAAAGGCTACTTGCTAGTTTACAAAATGACGGATTGCTTCTTTCCATTGTCTAAGCTGTTGCTTTCTCAGTTTTTCTCTCTTTATTCACTGCTGTTTGACAATGTACAAGTCATTCCACAACATGAAATCATTCTTAGAAAACGACTATTGCCAAAATTTTGTACTTCCTAGCATTCCTTTGTAAAAAAACAAATTCAAACCTTTTTTTTCTCTTCGCCTTTATTTCGAGAACTATGCCTCTATTTGCTTTTCTTTTTAAAATGTAGCCTAGGTTCTCCTTTCCTGATTTAATAGTACAGTAAACTCCCAATTATCTGCGGAATTGAGTGGCGCGGCAACCGCGGAGAAGCGAATTACGCGGATAATCCGGAATAGGACGAAAATCAACACAATAATGCTTTTAACATGTTGTATTTACATTAAAATGGCAATGCATACCGTTACAGTATATACATTATAAACAATTATTTTATTTTAAATTATTTATTTATTTTTAAATTTTATTATTACGGGAAGGCAAGTTACAGGAAGTGTAGCCTGCAAGCCTAAGTCGTTCTTTAAATTGTTTGTCTATTGTCTTCCCTTACTTTATTAGCCTCCTTTATTGTTTACCTTATTCTAGATTTAATTTTTTTTTAATTCCGTAATTTAATGTACAGTAAAAAAAAAATGGAAACAGGAGAGGTTAAAAAAAAAAAAATGGAAAGAGGATAAACCACCCGCGGGATAATCGAGAGTTTACTATATTATGTTTAATAACTCTTTTTTATGGATTTCTTTTTAATGTCTATTCGAATATTATCCGACCATTTAACGTTGTCACACACAGAAAGTTGTTTTTTTATTATTATTTTTTTTATCACTTCATCTTTTGTTTTGGCTAATTTCTTGGAACACCTTTTCAAAAAAGCGAAACCAAGCCTTAATACGTTAATTTTGTGTATTGGAACAGTCATTTTTTTCTTTATTCAAAGGCTGTAAACTTGTTATCTCATTTCACCAAACAATAAACAAAATAAAATCCCGCGACTTCTTTTAAGGAAAGCGAATTAGTTGACATAAAATTGACGTTTAGGATCTGAAGATATTTCTCGTTAAATTTACTGTTATTAAAATTCCCTAACTGCTCCAGAGAATGTGTCAGTGATTACTCCTGCGTAAGTGAAAAGGAGAACAATATCTAAAATTAATATGCGATCATAAAGTTACTAATTAAAATGTATTATTAGCATCATAAAACTTCTTATTAACTCAAAGCAGAATTCTTTATGAATCTTCGTTGACCAATATTATTTATGGTATTTATTAGACTGGAATTGCTTGAAAAACAGCAAATTTTCTGATAATGCAAGATTTTATCTTGGACCACGTGTTTGATAGCCATCATAATGCATGATTCTACCCGAGCTATTATGTATGAGTAACTCGTCTATTACATTAAGTGAAGTTATAAGCAGGTCCGTAGAAAGGAATCCGTTATCGATTCCTTTGACAATATTCCTAGAGGAATATTATTATTCAGTTTTCTATTAAAAAATCTAAAAGCTATCTTGGAACTTCACTTGAGTTAGAAACAACCTTTTCGGGTATTATTTTCTTCAGAAATTGATTTCAAAATTTTAATTCGGAGTAAGTAATTGTTAAGAATTTGTTCAAGTTTTGAGAAATTGTTGTTCTAAAGTAAACGAAAAACTTAGGTAAATAATTTTATTTGAAAATTCATCCAAAGCTTGATTTATATAATTAGAAATATTATATTAAATATTTAAGATAAAAAGTTTTTTTTAAAAAAAAATGTAATAGAGGTTAAACCATTTTTTTTTTTTTTTTGCAATAATAAAAACTATATTTGTACGGGGGTATCACAACTCTCTGTACAAATTTTAATGGAAGATGGGGAGTAACAAGACAACCTTTTTGATATATGAATGTATGTCCGCTGACGACAACCTTCTACTAGAGGGCACTATTTAGCGGCGCAAAATCGGCTAAAGACGCGAAGTGGGAACGGAAAACGGTCTTGTGTTTGCCGCTGCATTTGTAACTCAGACAGTACATATAGCATGGAGCATTTCACGACTATGGAACCGCCAAAGGAAACGGAAGAGCTGCTGTGAAGTTATATCAAAAGCGCTCATCTCAAACAGATGTGTGCCAAACCACCAAACATTTCCGCTTTTAAACCGGCAACAGCGCCGACTTCGAGCACCTTCTTGAATAAATATGTTGTGGTTTCCATTCATTTAGGTTTGTCTTGGTATGAAAAAGATTTACATCTTCCATTGAAATTTTTACAGATAGTTTTGATACATTTAAATTACTTACATAAGGAGTAAGTAAGTAATTTATGTAAGTAATTTAGTACTTTATAAAGAAACAGTATTTTGTGACAATATGCTTGTTGATTTATTTGTTTTTTTTTTTTAATTTTGAAGAAGCTTTTCGTATTCTTCTCTCAGTTGTTCATTTCTATGTACCCAAAGCTGGCCATTTGTGTAATTAAACGGCTTTAAACAAAGGCTTTACATGTACACCAAAACTACGATGTACGTCGCACAACGTCGTGACATGCTTAGTACCAAGTTAACCCGGAGTTCCTGAAGGAAATTGGTCCATTTCAGAGCACAAATGAGTCCCTGCTTGGTTTCTGGTGGGGTTTTTCATGCAGCAATGCGTCTCCCTATTGCGTGACGATGAGTTTCATGTCTGGGGAGCTAGCCATTCAATGCGATAAACTGCCTCAATTTCCAGAAATGTATGCACTACTTTCGTACGATGAGGGTGCATTGTCATCCATGAATAGAACATCTTCGCCTACAGCATATCACGTGGCAGTTACAAACGTTTATTCTGATCCTGCTTGGCCCAAAAAGAATCAGAAGGATTATTCAAAGAAGATAATGAGATAAGATAAAATATGGTCAAATAAATGAATAAAAAAAAATAACATGTAAAAACTTGACTTAATGTACAATAAACAAGTTTAATAAAAAGGATTAACGTACAAGCATAATAATGAGTAAGTTAAACAAGGGATAAATATATAATATTCTGGGGAAATCCCATTCAATAGGATAAATAAAAAATCTAACTAGCTCAAGAGAAGATGGCACTGTTAGATGATCGGCTTAGTCCTTAATAGGAATAAAAACATGTTAAGTAGAAAATTACAGTCCTAGAGAAATGCAGTTGACGGAATGGTGATAGCGAGTTCAGATAATGCTGGTATTCAGTAGTAGCAGTCTCTCCGATGTGATCAGCAGTAAAATGAAAAGAACTTACATTATTTTTCTAGTCTTAAAGTCACTGGGTAGCTGCAGTTTGAGCCGTAATTTTGCTCATCTGGCCAGGTTAGATGATTTCCTGAAGCACAAGCACGGCACAACGAAGTTTCATAAATTCCTGAGTTCGCTGAACACATTCACTTGGAGATGAAACTAAGTACGGATAAAATGAGCCCGTCCACACATTGTCCGTCAAACTGTCTACCACTAACTGCATTTAAAATAGGAGTCTCCAACCTCGACGATACTCTTATCGTCCTATTAGGTAGGAGACTACAGTATACGTCAAATTAATCTAGGGGTTCCAAGAAAAATAAAAGCCAAAAATAATTGGTTAAGGAGGATCGATGACAGTGAGAATTAACCAAACACAAGAGAGATGAGATAATATTACATGAGAGATGTAATTTGAGATGAGGAGTTCAAAAAAGAAATTTTCCCACGGGAAAATAGGGTTGCATAATAAAGGCAAAGAAGGTTGCCATGGCAAATGGGCAGAAACAAGTAGAATCGAGAGAAAAATAGGCTGAAAATAATTAAATAAGAAAAAACTTTTCCAAGTTAAAATAATAAATAAGGAAGAGAATAAAATAAATGACTTAAAAATTGCGGTAAATAAAAAAAATTAAAAAAAAATGGCACGACTAAATGTCCGTGACAAGCACGAGGAACAATCGAACATGACGTAGAAGAACTTCGTTGCAATGTCATTCGCCAGTCGTAGTCCCATTTTCCAGCACCTGTAGCTCAGTGCGCCCAATAATCATGATGTCTCCCCACATCCGTCACTGCCATATCTATTCCTTTCTTGAAAATTGTCGCGATGATGGTCAGTACCACTTTCACATCATACCAGCTGACGTCTAGAATTGAAGAAAAACTGAAATGACTCATCTGTGAAGAGTAAAGTGGCCCATTGATGACTTGTCCAATTTCGATAAAATCGACATTCCAAACGTGTACGGCGCAAGCGTGTGCAAACGTGCAAAGGTATGCTACGGCTTGCTACTGTGAGTTTTGGATAGAGGGACGCATACAACAGGCCTTCGGGCATACAGCCCGACAAATCGCAGATGTCTCGCCACAGTTTTTCGGGATGTCCGCATTCCTGGGCTGGAACGGAGGCGACTAGGATTATGGTGGTGCGGCGATTATGTTTTGTTGTGATACCTAATATTCTGTCTTAATGATTTGACATAGGGCAAGGGCGACCTCCTCGCTTGCGTCTGGAACATATTCTGTTGCTTTAGCACTATCCAGAGTCCATTCAATATTATGGACGACGCCCGACTTCTTCGCAACATCAGTTACTGTACGGCCTTTTTCCGGCTTTTCATCCCCTTAAGAAATCCTCTAGATGATTGTTTGTGACATACCGAAAATTTCCCGTTCGTCACTTCTTTTCTTCACGTCTAACGGTATATCAAACACAATTCACCTAACTCGCCAATTCGCCTTTTAACCGTTTTAGTGTTACCTCGTCATCGGTGTGCTCATGATTCACAAATTTGCATGTGGTCTTGTTTCTACAGCTCGTCCACAGATATTCTAATTGTCAGAAGCTGTTTCGTCTGATTTTGTGTTTGTACCATTAGAATTAGCAGTCGTTCGTAGGTTTTGGATGCCTGTGAAAGATCTACAGATATAGGATATCTATTGGATAGATAGGTATATCCTAATCGAACCCACTATGGGCCCTTAGACTCTGGAGATAAGATCCTTAACGTTTCCTGACCCTGGATGGAGATGAAGGTCCAGTGGTCAATCTAAAGCTCGCCCGTCCTACCTCCGATAAAGAAACCGGATAATCATTTTACAGAGGGCTGGGTGGAATCTAAGAAACTTCTTGGAAAAGTTTCTCCCGGAAAAAACGCCGACCTCCATCAGTCCACAGTAAAATGTTTTACTACATGACTATCGGATTTATCACGTGCCAAGCATAAATATGACTGAACTTCGGAGACGGTTTCGTTTTCATAATGACATCAGTATCAGATTAGGAAGTAACATGTTATTAGTAACGCCGTTATTAATAGTTACTTTTTATAGTAATGATCGGTAACGCCGTTAGGTTTTTATTTGAGTAACTGTAACTGTAAGTCAGTAACTTTTATTTGCATTACTTTTTCGTCCTTCCCAAGATATGTTGATATATATAGGGTTGGGAAGTAACGCGTTATTAGTAATGCCGTTTCTAGTAACAATTACTTTCTGTAGTAATGATTGGTAACGCCGTTAGTTTTTTATTTGAGCAATTTTAATTGTTACTCAGTTATTTTAATTTGTAACGGAGTCACGAACACGCGTTACTTTTTGCAGAACTTTTTCATCCATTTTTATTCTTTATTTACTTTCACACCAAGCTATTGGGAGGTTTAGCAAGAAGCTGTTTCAAAAGCGCCTTATCAGTTATCGGGATACAAGTGTTGCTGAAGACCTTTTCTAAGAAGATTATCTGAGAAACTAAATCTAAATCTCATCTGTATTCTTATCCCAACGATTGTTGTTTGAATCGTCGACGAAGAAACACGATTTTTACGAATCTCTTAAGTGGTTCACGTCAAAATGCAGAAGGCAAAAATACTAATACTTAGCATTATAAATTCGAACTTTTATTTGAAACAAAGGTACTTGGTAGATGCTTCCAAATAAAAAGTTTTGAAGTAAATCATTTTTAATGTGAACCTGGTCATTTATATTTAAAGTTAAGAGGTGATCTTTTCGTTGAGAATTTCAACGAAACATCTTAACGTGACTAAGCCGATGTTTCGTATTAAATAAATGGAATTTCATATAAATTTTGCTTGCTAATATGAAAACTTATTTATTTATTTTTTTATATTTTTGCGTAAATAAATAAATATGTATCGAATCTTTGTAAGCGAACAAAGACTTCTTTCCATTCCTTTCAGAAACATTCCTTGTTTGTATAAAGAACTATAAAACGTCTCTTCAAAATTTAGAGAGAAAAAAGTGATTTCGTTTTTCGAAATTGCCTTCACAAGGATCAATTTCGTTCAATATTGTGATAAAAAGAAGAAAAATGACTAAATAATTTCACTTTAAAATATCCCTGATATTCCTTTTCCCTCGTGGTTAATTTCAAGACTTTTAAAATACAAAACAATAAAGTAGGATGAAACATCGTTCGGATTTCTGCAAACAAAAAAAAATGGCAAATGTAAAATTGACTTAATGTTACAATAGAAAATCGTACATCAAGTTTATCTTCTGAATTAAGAATTGTTTGAAAAAAGCAGCTTTCTCATCTAATTAAATATAAATTTTACATTTTTTAAAGTAGATTAAGCACTCACATTGTTTGATGCTCGTTATCTAGACGCAATTCTTGATATCAAATTATCTGTTGAAACGTGAATTTAAAAATTACCATTCAGTTTCTTTCTAATAAAAAGATGAAAAAAAATTCTATTTTTGTGCTAATGGGAATGCAAATTAATACTTTATTAATCATATTAGGGTATTTTTAAATGCTGAAAATTGACTGTTATTCATGTGAAAATCATGTTGAGGTTTTTTTAAAGAATTTTTATTACATGTTTGCTGTGGAATTTCAGGAAATGTATAAGTGCGCCGTGAAGCAAAAAAGATAACTGCTCTATACTGCCTTAAAATTAAAAAAAAATTCGAAAGAAAATTTCAGAAAAATAAAATAAAATAAATCTTCGCTTTAATTTTGAATACAATCAATCAATTTTATAACATAATATGGCAATTCTAACCAGAATTTTTAAAATATAAATTCATAGTATGTTTTTAACAGAAGTGTTTTTTTGAGGGGAGTAACTGTAACTCTAACTCATTTACTTCCTAAAAAAAAACTTATCAACCATGATCAGATCTTATAAAAACAAAAAATCGCTAGGATCGCTTTGATGTTGATAAATTTAAGCGGAATTTTGCTGTTTAACAGGGTTTATAATGATTACTCTTATGTGTATAACACAATCCTTTGAAAAACCTCAACTTGATTTTTAGAGACAATTTTCTTTTGTTAAAAAATTCTCCTCAGGGTTTATAACAAAAAGAAAAAAGAACTTAAACAAGTGCTTCTGGAGTTAAACTAAGGCAATCAAGTTTTTTGGCCTTTTTCGATACTCATAAAAAAAGAAAGAAAAGTACACAAAAATCGCTGATTCCCTGCCTAATTTTTGAATTGATTTACTTCATTCAAGTTTGTCCTAAGTTTGTTCCATCACAAGACGCTTAATTCTCTCTGCTTCATTTAAAACATCATAGTAGTACTAAAGATTTTTAGAAACTCAGAAAAGACAGAAAAATGGATACCATAACTACAGAAAAGCAGAATTCTCAACAGTTTCAAAGAAAAGGTTTTGATGGAAATTAAAAAAAAAGTGACAGAGATTATTTTCTCAGTTAGCTTTATTCTTTTATGGAATTCGGTAAATAAAAATGAAAGTCAGTTATTTCTATACTTTAAATAAGAAATTCAAAAAATTGCCCTGGATTAAAAGCCGGATGTCAGAAAATAATAAATAAAAGTAATTTAAAACTCACACGACGTTTCAAACCCTCATCTTATTCTTAGGGTTTTTTTATCAAGTGTGTGTGAATGATATCCTCCAAGCTTGGATTCGTTAAGTGAAAAAAATTATCTATTTTTCAATTTAGTCACCAAGCATTCAATAGTTGTTTATCAACATGGGATCTATTTTGCTTTGTCCTATAAGCAAAAATCCTCGTCCAACGGGCCAAAAAGACTTTTAAGACATCACTTTTGTGTATTGCTCTAAGTCACAACATAGGGAAAGCATTTCCTTTCAGAACTTCTTCTGAAGACGCCAGAAACGAAACTATACAATCACATTTGTTGTTCTGGTGGAACATCTTGAAGAAAGCAATTCAGAAGCGATGACAAAATGTGAAAGAGGTTGGTTTTTTTTGGGGGGGGGAAGAGGGGCAACCAAAGCTTCCAATCATAAGGAAAAAAATCTTGATCTCACGCTGGGAAAAAGGTGATTGCTTCAGTGACTATGTGGAAAAATAAATGAAACTTGCCAACTTGCTTCAGCTAATTCAGAATTTCAGAATTTCAGCTAATTCAGAATTTTTTTTCTCCTACATATAGTTTAGAAATGATTCACTTTGTATATATTTTCTGATCAATCATCTTAATCTGGGCATTGAAATTGTTAATAAAAAGAATATAAAGAAATGGAAAGCACTACAAAGATGCCGGTCATATTTGTTCAACATAATGTAAAGATCCGAAAGGAGTTTTTGCTTTATAGTAGACTAGAAATTGAAGCTTAATCAAAATAAGTGAAATCCGTACTCAGAATTTTGATAAAAGACTGAATTCTGAGAAATTGAACTCTTAGATAAATAGCTTGATTTTAATAGCTTATAATTGAAAAATAACTTTACTGAGCTGAAGATTATTACCAGAGCACAATAGAAATGGAAATCATCTGCCAATGTATGCAGAAAGGAGGTTACATTAATTACAGTATTAACATGCATATTTACAATTAGATCATTCCTATTAACACCAACGCACATTTTTTTACAATTAAAATATTAATCCGACCGATTCCGCCAGCAAACTTGTTGTTCTGGCATCAACAAGGTGAAAATAAAACTGTGTTTTTTTGTTTTTTTTAATCTTGTTGATGCCAGACAGTTACAGTTTGCTGGCGAAACCGGTCGGATTAATATCTTTAATTTGAATTTTTTTTTAAATTGATTTGATGGTAATATTAATGTTCTAGGAGATTACATCCAAAAAGTAGAAAAATGCGAAAGAAACATTTGTTTTAGTAATTATACTCTTAATATTTATCCATTCCAAGAAAACTTATTACAATAAGAGAAACAAAAAGCAATAAATAAATAAAGTAAGCCTATTCAATCCTGTCTAGAGCTATATTTAGCAGTCCAAACGCAACGAAATTTGTTAGTTTTTAGTATTGTTTCTCTTTAGAGATGCAACTGCTCAGTGTGGTTCCCATTCTGAAGATGTAAAACTGAACCGTAGGATACATCCAACTGCCGTGGCACTGCACATGCAGTACTGTAGCCTGCAACATTCTTTGACTGTTCAAAGAACAGTTGAAATAACATCTTCAACCACTTGTGAAATGATTGGCTTGCACCCTTAATTGGGTTGAACTAGACGTCCAGTTTTCTCGAAACGAAACGATGTCCTGCAAGTTGATGGACATCGTAGCTGATACGAATGATAACCAGCACTTGTGGCCACTTTTATCAACACCTGAACTTCGACGCAGCATGTCTGCTTAATGTTTTCGTTGCTAGCAGCACCACAAGTGGCATAGTGGGGACTTTTGGTACTAATTTCTTTTTTTCTCTTAAAAGTAGGTCTTTCTGAAATGTTACCTTACCAAATTTCGTTGCATTTGGACTGCTGCAAATCGCACTGGACACTGTTGAATAAGGGTACTTAAATTACGACCATCCGATAATATCATATTTTTGTTAATTAACCTGTGAGTGGAAATCGATCTTTCCTTGCTAAAGGT
Organism: Thereuonema tuberculata; assembly: GCA_023159025.1. Classification (NCBI taxonomy): domain Eukaryota; kingdom Metazoa; phylum Arthropoda; class Chilopoda; order Scutigeromorpha; family Scutigeridae; genus Thereuonema; species Thereuonema tuberculata. The sequence continues at coordinate 99,702,400 of JAFIDM010012231.1, forward strand.
CGTTCCTGGCATCTTTTGTTAGTTTGATTAGTGCGGCTCGTTTTCATCATACATAGCTAATGATTTCTTCAGCGACGTTACGTCATCTTCTTATAAGTAGTGATTAAGTAGAATGCGGTTTGTCAAAATGCTTTTGCCTGTTATTCTCTCTTGACGTTCCGTCGCAGGTGCAGGATAGCTAAGTTTATTTTTGCTGAGTAAGCCGATGTTATGTTAATTTTCCGAAAAGCTCAAGATAATGATAGATCTTCTCGTCAGCTTTCCGAAGAGTGTTTTCAAATCACGGAACTCCATCTCCGAAGATAGATGATCAAGAGGGCCTGTAACACGGAAAAGTGTGGTTCTAGACATGAGATCCTTATCCTGATACACTATATGGCCAAAAGTATCCTGATACCCTTTCGATGAAGTGGATCGGGCAGGTCTGGAGGTTTGATACGTCATTGGACGCTATAAAAGCGGTATGGGGGCTTGGGCGGTCATAATTCTGCGTTCCGGATAGAATGAGTAAGTCAAGCGAGCTCAGTGACTTCGAACGTGGCGTAATAATCGGACGCCACCGTTGTAGGACATCAATTCGTGAAATTGCGCACATGCTGCACGTGCCGAAATCAACTGTGAGTGATATAATTATAAAATGGAGATGTCGAAGCAGTGAAACGACAGCTGCACAAAGTGGTAGATCGAGAAAACTGCACAAAGTGGTAGACCGTAGCCGTCGAACCCTGAAGAGAGTAGGGAAGCAAAATCGCAAGTCTTCGTTGGTAGTGATGACGACGGAGTTCCAACATGCGTCGAGGTGTTGTCGCTAGCAGCAGGACTGTTCGAAAGAGCGAAACTACTTGGTTTCCACGGCCGTTGCAATGGTGCAGAGCTCACCGCCATTGGACTGTGGAGGAGTGCAAAAACAGTCTGTGGAGTGATGAATCTCGCTTCACGATCTGGAAGTCCGATGGACGATGTGGGTGCCCGGCTAACGCTTCTTATCCGACTGTATTGTCCCAACTGTTATGTTCGGTGACGGCAGTATAATGGTGTGGGGATGTTTTTCGTGATTCGGTCTGGGTCCCTTAGTTCCTGTGGCGGGCAACATGAACTCAGCGATGTATTGGGCCATTCTGGACAATGCTGACCTCCCAGCTCTATTGCAACAGTTTGGGGAAGGCCCGTGTCTTTTCCAGCAACAAAAGTGTCCGGATACTTTTGGTCATATAGTGTATGTAGTGCTCTGGACGGTGTTGAAAAAAAGTGCTTTAGCTGAGATCTCTCCTGTATAGAGCAACTGTTCCCGAAAAATCTAAATTAATTTTCGTTTTTATTGAGTACTCTAAATTTCTTTTATCTAAATTTCTTTTATACAGAAAAATTGTACGGGAGAAATTTTTCTGTATTCAAACGTATTTTATACGCCTTAGATCGGCGTATTGACTTCTTTCTCCCATCACCGTTGCCTTTTCTTCGTTTGATACCGATTGTTGTCTAGCATGAGGTTTGTCAATTACACCGTCAGTTTTCTCGTTTTGCTAATGCGCTAAATGACATGGGAACTCTTTTTGAAAGCATTGAAGTATACCGTTATCTGTCGACATGACCAGCCCTTACAACCTTCCTCCACTCGTTTTTCCTTGTCAATCTCATCTTTAATATACTTCAAAAAACACTTGTAAAAGCAAACACAACTTTAGTCGAACACTTAATAAAATTGAAATCCATTGATCTTTATTTTTTATTATTGTCATTATCAAAGATAATCTTTGCCGAATATGTACCTGCTGTGCAGAGAAAAGGATTTCAAAAAATGATTTCCCCCATTCCAGTTTTTTTGATATGATAAAATTCATTGCAGGAAAAATGAAACCTTCAATGCAATATAGAACTTAAATAGTCCTGGTATTTTCAGTGGTATTTTGCAAAAAAAAAAAAAAAAAGGAAAATCTAAACTAATTGAAATAAAGAAATATACCCAAAAGGGTAAGAATCAAAATGATAAACATAACAATAATACAAAAAGTTTTTCATTTATAAACAACTTTGGATGAATGATGATATTTTGAAAATATCGTCATTCATCCAAGGATATAAAAATTAAAGAAAAATTATCAAGAAGTATGAAAAGGAATACAATTTTAAAGAAATTTGCTGAAAAATTATATTAATAATATAAAAAATAAATATTATAATGATAAACTATTGAATAGTAAAATGATTCTAAAAAGTTATGGAATGTAATAAATAAACAAATCAACAGAAAAAGCAACACCAAGGATATAAACTGTCTTATAAATCTAAGGTCTAAATTTAAATTTTCAAAAAATTTAAAACAAGCTTTACAAAAAACTTGAAACTGAGTTAGAAGAAATTTTAGTAAAAGACAACACAACCAAATTCAATAGTTTAGCTTACACCTAATAATTAAGAGATAAAAAATATTATTTAGAATTTAAAAAACAAAACTTCTTTTGTCTTTGATAATACAAGGTGGCCATAAAATAACTTGTTGTCCTTTCCCTGTTTGGAGGCATCTGCAGCGAAAACTAATGAACGGAATGAAACTAAAATTCAAGTATAGTCTATTGAGGGCATGGGGAGAAGAATTCTGCAAAAAAAAAAAAAAAAAATTAGTACCAAAAGTCGCCGATAGGAGAAAGTCCAAATATCACTGTCGCAACCAGTAAATTGGTGAATAATTACAACGAACGCACGCAAAAAGGATTATGAAAGCTTATGAACATACAGTTCAGTAATGAATGGAGTTTGAGACTCAGAAAACGTTCTGAAACAAAACAATAATTTTTAAACAACAATCTTTAATCATCAATTGTTTGTTAACAATCCGTTATCAACATTACCGACATTAATCAATCACTAGGGTCCTCTGGACCATGTGCAACATTTTCAATGTGCTGAGCTTTCTTGTGTACAATATATTGCATCCGGTGTATGACGTTCTCTACTACTGCGCGTAAAGTGTCATTTTTTATATTTTTTTAACAGCCCGTCGTATGTTATCTTTCAACGAATGCAGGTTTGTAACGCCACCAGTATACACAACGGATTTCAGGTACCCCATAACCAAAAGTCACATGGGGTTATGTCCGGGGAACGGGACGGTCATTCCATCGGAAAATATTGACTGATAACCCTCTCATTCCCGAAATGCTGGCGTAAATGCGAAATGCTGTTACTTCACGAACAATATGTGGTCGTGCTCCATCTTGCATATAACATGTCGAGTGTGAGCATTGTCTTTGTTGCAATTCAGGAATGACAAACGTCTAGAGCATTTGCAGATGTCTCTCCATTAATGGTCCTGTTACCTGTACCATTAATGGAGAGAGATACAGGTAACAAGACCTGTAGGAGTCATAGTCTCAAAAAAGTATGGTCCTAAAATGACCATATGTGAATCCACACAGTTACTTTGGAGAATGCAGTGGTACTTGATGAATCACTGAGGGACGTTCACATGCTCAGATTCGGCAGTTTTGAGTGTTGACTGACCCATTCAGATAAAAATGAGCCTCATCTCCCCACAATATGTTCCAAGGCCAATCATTGTTGATATCCATTTGGGCAAGAAATGTTAGCGCGAAAGTCTGGCGCTTATCATAATCTGTAGGTTTTAGTTCTTGCACACGACTGATCTTATACGGATAGAAAGGCAGCATTTTCCGTAACATTTTCCAGACATTCCCATAAGGCATATCGGTTTGGCTAGCTATTCCACGAGCGCTTTGACCAGTACTAGTCCCTGTGTCGTCGAAACATCTGTTACTGTGTTGTCTGATACTGGTTTTCGTCCTCTGCCGGCTCTCACTCGTAGCGATCCAGTTAATAACTCGAATTTATGAATCATAGCTCGCAGTGCTACAGCAGACATTGGACCTTTACGTAGGTTATGAAGCCTTCGAAAGTCCCTAAGAGCCGCCGCTGCATTGCACTCTTTAGTGTAAAACAGCTTTACAAATAACGCACTTGAGGTAAGGTAGGCCGCATATTGAGTACAACTCAACAGTCAATCGACGAACTGCTTGACTGAACGTACGCTCTTCCCTTTTTAAAAGGACTGAGTAGCGCTGCTGTTACTTCTGCACTAGAAAATTTGCATAATCTACATTTAGAGTGACAGCAGTGCCGAATTTTCTCCTATCGGCGACTTTTGGTACTAATTTTTTTTTTCTGCAGAATTCTTATCCTCATGCCCTTAATAGACTATACCTGAATTTCGGTTTCATTCCGTTCATTAGTTTTCGCTGCAGATGCCTCCAAACAGAGAAAGTTATTTTATGGCCACCTTGTATAAAAATACACGAAATAAAGAAATATTAATATAATGAGCAATTCTCACGATTCATTTCAATTGTAATTAATTTAATAAAAACTCAAGGTTCATAAATCATAAGGTACTGATAAAAGCATTAGATAATATGTGTATAAGAGAGAATTTAAATAAATTAATTGATGTAGGTAATTTATAAAATAGGAAATTCAGAATTAAAATAGAAAATTCTATAAGTAAACTTTTCAATATCAAAAAAAAGGTGTACCTCAGGGCTCCAATTGAGGACCTTTATTATTCATCTTATTTATAAACTCAATATTTAAGACAATTAAGTTTTCTAAAATATTTATTTGTGCTGATAATGTACTATTATTAAATGATAATAGTACACAAAAGAAGAGGAAACATATAAACAAATACATTGTGATTCGAATAATATAATCTGATGGTCAAATATAAATAAAATGTCAATAAATCAACAAAAGACAAAACTCATGATTATAAAGACAAAAAATAAACCAATACAATAATATTAATATTAAATTACATAATAAAAAATATAAATTTAGAAGGTAATTGTAAAAAAATTGAACGTGTAAATGCTTGGAATACTTGGAAATTTATGTTGACAACAAATTAAACTGCAATAACCATTATATATTTATTATTAAAAAATTAAACTCATTTATGTATATGTTTCGACATATTAGAGATTTGTTTCCACAAAAACATAAGATTATGATATAAAGCTTCTATTGACTCTTTCCTGTGTTATTGGTTTCATGAATTGGATTTTTCTGAACAAATCTCAAATCAAAAACATTGATAGAATATTTAACAAAATAATTAATATGATTATTAAACGTTATAAAATGTTAAATACAGAACAAAACACAACTTTAGAATATTGAATAAAATTCTGCTACCGCATGAAAGAGTCATGTACATGTCAATTTGGAGAAAAAAATAATAGGCTACTAGAATGTTTGGACAAGTTTAATTAAATTTGATCAACCGAAAAATAATTATGATTAAGAGTAAAAGAAAGAATTTTGAATAAAAGTTTTAGTCAATTAGATAAAAATATTTTTAACTGTAATTCATATAAAAAAGTCAAACATTGCTTAATATGCGCTTTAATTCATGGTAAAATAAAATGGATTTTATAAAGTATTTTTTTTTTCTTCCTTCTATCTTTAGTCAGAATGCAGTCATCCACATATTTATGTTTATTTAAATAATAATAAAAAAATATTCCTAATATTTGTTATTTTTTCAAATATTATAATTGATTTGTACTAATAAATATTAAATGCATTGATTATTCTGATTTAATTTCTGGTTGACATTGGTTTACGGTAAATGGTTATCATTTACGTCATTAAAATTGTTTGTTTTCTTGTAATAATTATTTTAGTCATTTATATACTCACATATTATTTTTAAGTATTATTAATTTCTAATTTCTATTGTTTTATAGAAGGGATAACATTATTGCTCTAAATTTTGTTTTGTCATTTTTTTATCTTGATTTATTCAACTATTTTATTGTTAAATTAATTTAATTTGATTTTGTATAAAGTAATGCAATTATATGTAACTTCATCATCTGCACACAGGATCTAGAAGTAGAACCTAGCAGGACTGTAATTTCTTGGTATTTTAAATAATAAGCTAATAATAAAAAAAGAATTTATCTTAAAAAGAAAGAGCCACTTCGATTTTACAAGAAATTTCTTAATATTAATGATTTTTTTTTAAAAAATAATTAATTTTATCTAAGTTTATAATAACTAAGCCTTAAAAAGGATAACAATTACATATAATATTATACTGAAACTGTTGTATTATAGTAGCATTATAGTAATAGAAGCCGTAATTTGTTTTTTCATTTTAAAATTACTTTATACAAAGAAAAGGAATATTTTCAGCTGTTTTCGAAGTTTTACAGATTGAGTAGTAACTTGTGATTCACTCTTTATAATATAGGTTTGTTATCAAGTTTTGTTTGCTCAAGATATAGAAAAAAAAATCCAATTGTCTGAACCGAATAAGATTTCGTTTACATCTTAAACTTTCAAAAAAATAAAAAAATAAAGCATCGATTACCAGAAATAATAGAGATCAAGGTTGTTCATTAATAAAAGATGTAAGAGATGAAACATAATAGTACGAAACAAATCCAATTTACAAAGTGAAATTAAACCTACAAGTAAACATTACACTCAAGGTTACTACCTGTTATTACTCAAGATTATAAACTTTATATATTCTGAAATATGAAGATTATAATTACCAGTAATTGAGTTAGGAAATGAGTTTAAACTCCTGTAATAATACATTAAGACTAGTCCTAAGCTAAACTTCATATATTTTGAAATCCAAATTACAAGATAATTCCAATTTTTATAAAAAGATCTCTAATAACTGAAAAATAATAATGTTTTCGCAATATGCTTTGATATTATTATTTAAACAGAAGATTAAATGAACTTCTCAGTATAATAAGTTTATTTACTGCTTGTAACAGCGTTTCTACGAAACTTACCGACGAATTATTATCATAACATGACAAAATACTGGAAAGTAAATTATAAAGAAAAGCAAAGTTGTAAGCGTTTTCAAAGAATTAAGTAAAAGCTCCGGGTTACTATTTTAAATGTAAACAGAGAAGAGAAAACATAGTCGTCTTTCTTTTTCTCAATGCAACATTCTAATACTTCCGCCTTTCCTTCCTTCATGGTAATCAACTTCTATTCTTTAGTTTTTACGACCATTTAACGAAGCAGTTGTTGCTTCCTAATGAGTCTTCCATTGCATCATTCTTTCTTTTTAAGAAAACTACTGAATTTCTTGTTGAATTGAGCAGCTTTTAATGAGAACCGGAAATATTGGACATCTACAATAAACAAAAAGTGAAATAAGAATTAAGTTTAGTGACCTAAAGTTATGATAGATGATTTATTTGTTAGTTTTAGTTTTCATGCTTCTTTTAGGATTTATACAATTAAGAACCTCCCAAAAAGAAATAGAAAAGAGATTTCCTAAACTGACGAAATATTTTTTTTTTCTTTTAACCTAAAGCTGGTTGTTTTGGTATAGTGAGTGAGATACAGTTTAAAAATGATCGGTTTTGCTTTCAGCATCTTGACTGAAATAATTTTACTATCTGCATTCATGAAATTAATGATTGGTTAGTGTCAAGTCATTAGACTGAATAAGTGTAATTCGGCTAATACAATCAGTACTAGGTTAATGTAAAAACTAAGATATAAACTAAACTCTAAGACAGAGCTTCTTAAACTGTCTTAGAGTTTAGTTTACATAAGAGCTTCTTAAACTGTGTGTCGTGAGGATGCCTTCGGTGTGCAGCGAGAATAAATCTGTAAACAACGTTCAGCTTCACACTAGCGACACAAGTCTGCAAAAGCCAAAAAAAAAAAAAAAAAAACTGTTCAATAAAAACTAAGCGTTAAAAAATTTGGTCAAACAGGAATATTGAACTTCATTCTGTTTCATTCTCACAATTAAGGTTAATAAAATATTAAATCCTTTAAAAATCTGCTTAAAAAAATGTTAAAAGTATCTTTAAATTTTTAAAAATAAGTTATTTTCAATACATTTCTTCTTTAAAGTCATTTCCAAATTTCATAGAACTCCAAACGATATTTCATAGAAGCAATCGTTCTGCTTTTTCAAGTCTTTAATTTCGCAATTAGACAAGTGTAAAGATTACATAAAAGTAGGAACTGATAAATTATAATTTATCTTGAGCAATATTAATAAAAAAACGCTAAAGAAGAACAACTTAACAAAAAGACAGATTGAAATAGTGAATAAAATAAAAGAAGACAAAGATAGAACAATAATACAATCAGATAACCATTCAATCATTATGGATAACGAAGAGTATGAAAGGAAGATATTCTTCTGATTTTAGCAGTTCTTCTATCAAAAGATTAAAGAAAACTCCCTATGAAATTATATAAGAAAGTAAAAGTATTATCTTCAACGATTAACAAAAGTCAGTATAACAAGACACTGAAAGAATTCGAGATATTGAACGTTATTTTCGTCGATTTTCCAGTAAATAAAAAAAAAAGCTCACTGCTACAGTATTTCAAAACTCACTTATTAGCTCACTGCTCTCTCAAGAAAGCAAGGGTTACTGTGGAGTAACAGTACATTAGTGGCCTACAAATCCAGGGGTCCTGAGTTCCATGCAGATTCCATGTATTTATTTTTTTTTTTTTAATTTCATTTTATTTTTTTATTTCTTTACTTTCTTTTTTAGTTTTTTTTCTCTTTTTTTTTTATTTTTTATTATTTTTTATTTTTTTGCCTTCTTTCTTTATGATAGCAATGTAAGCTTTTTCCGTTTATTTTACGAATATTAGACAGAAAACCAATTTAAGATTAGAAGTTAATAAATATTATTCTGTTAACTTTGGTTTTTAATTAATTAGTTACTTACTTAACTAAACTTTTTTTTTCTTATGATGTTGTGATGATACTCATTTACTGTTTGTATTTAAAATTATTTCAGTTGTGCTTTTATTTTAGGAAAAATGAAGTTTTTATGTAAGAGTTTGAAATGTAATATTTCATTAACTGAATTTTAGTTTTTCTTTATATAATTACTTAAGTAACTAAACTGATTTTTTTTAATAAGGTAATACTTTTAAGAAAAAATAAAAGATATTTTTATAAAAGAAAGATATTTTTTAAGTAATTATATACAGTATATGTTTTACTTTATTTTTCTAAATTAAAGTACTTCAATTAAAAACCAAAATTAACGAGAATACTAACTTTGTTTTTTTTTTTTATTTTTTTTTTTTTTTTTTTTTTTTTAATAAAAAAAACTAAAATTCAGTTTGTGAAGTATTACATTTAAACCTCTTTCATAAAAACTTCATTTTTCCTAAAATAAAAGCACAACTGAAATAATTTCAAATATAAACAGTAAATGAGTATCATCCCAACATGATAAGAACAAAAAAAAGTTTAGTTAATTGAGAAACTAATTAATTAAAAACCAAAGTTAACGAGAATATTATTTATTTACTTCTAATATTAAACTGGTTTTCTGTCTAATATTCATAATATAAACGGAAAAAAACTTACATTAGGCTATCATAGCCTAAAGAAAGAAGGCAAAAAAAAATTGAGAAAAAACATAAAAGAAAGTAAAAAAAAATAAAAGAAATTATATGGGATCTGCATGAAACTCCGGACCCTTAGATTTGCAGACCACTAACATACCGTCATTCCACGATAACACTTCCTTTCTTAAGGTATCAGAGAGCTAATAAGGCAATACTTGAAAATCAACGAAAATAACTTCGAATATCTCGTAATCTGTAAAACGTTGGCCCCAATATATATATATATATCTTAAAAGTATATATATATTTAAAGTACTTCATGTGTACTTTCATCTCACAAAAGACACTCACATTTGAAAAATACAGGGTGCGTCGACTCCTTGTAAGACCAAAAATCCGTAAAGACAGTATAACATTACGGCCAGTAATCAATTCATACGGATCACCAACGCAAGGATTGACAAAATGGGTGTACGATAAAATAAAGATTATAATTATTGACCAAGATAACGTGAACGTGATTAGGAACTCTCACCGATTGATAGGGAAATTAAAAAAAATCTACGAAGAGAATGTAAATGAAACAGCAAAGATCAGGATGTACACTGTGGATATCGTGACAATGTACACAATATACCTGTGGAAGGTATGCTAAATATGGTTTATGACAGAATAACTAAAGATAACAGTTTCACAAGTATAGAAATTAGTAGAATCATGGAAAGTCTTAAAATTATATATGATAACAGTTACTTCAAAACAGGTAGGAAATTCCTTAGACAAATAAAGGGTTTTCCAATGGGTAGCTCCATTTCAGGGTTATTAAGCAACGTATATATGAACAACTTTGAAAAGAACAACGTCTTTAATTGAGATAAAAATAAATCCATATATTTGAGATAAGTTGACGATATCTTCGTGATATGGCACGGAACAGAAAGATAATTCAAAGTATTTTATAACCAATTAAATACAATAGACAAATATATAAAATATACTATGGAAGAAGAAAAAAACTGAATTACTTATTTGGATTTTTCACTAAGAATGACGATATGAGAATATACTATGAACACCATGAAAAACTATTCAAAAGCAAATATATAATTAATCAGTCAGCGTATCCTATGAGAATTAAAAAAGAAGAAATAATAAATATCTTAAATCTGATAACTGAGAATACAATAGTGAAGGAAGAATGCAATAAAAAGATTAGTTTTTTTAGACAGAAATTGATTTTAAATGAATATCCAGAAGGTTTTATCAATAGATGTACTAAGGATTGTTTCAAGAAAGACAGAAAGATTAAAGACGCAAGCAAGATATCATATAAAAAGATCTTAAAATTACCTGGTAAAATCGAAATTAACAAAGAAATACCCGTAAGAAATGTGTGCAGAGAGAATGAAATTAGGATAGTAAACACAAAATGTAAAAATTCAAAATCTTTATTAAGGAAGAAAAATGAAAGTGAAACTGACATGTGGAATGCAATGGGTACCATATACAAATTAAGCTGTAAGGCTTGCAAATAAATCTATTTTGGAAATTCAGATAGGACTTTGAAGGAGAGAATATATGAACATATTGCTGCATTTAGAAATAACAAGCCAAAAGTATCAGAGTGGGCAAAACATTGCATTACTGAAAATCATAATCCAGATCCGATCGTGGAGATTCTATTCAAAATTAAGGATAAGCACAGCAGATATATAATAGAGGTTTGCACAATAAAGAGCTATCCCTGTATCAACAAGGAGATAAAGGTTATTCAGTTAATAGTAACACCTTGTCTTCTTTCCAGGATTTAATGCGGAATAAAGACGATAAAGCAATGAAAAACTTTGATATACCGAGGGATTTCTGCAAATATACGAGTATAAAAGAATGAATCAAAAAAGCACAGAGAAGCACAGCTCTTAGGGTTTGCATTATTTTATTAAGTACATAAAATAGATATTTTAATGGTTAAATATTGAATAAATATAAATCTCTTACATGTTTCGTAACCGTTCTGTTAAATTCTCAAAGAGCATTTTGAATATTAATTTGAAAATTAATAAACAAAAAGAATAAGATTTCAAAAATCAACAAAAAACGTGATATCTATAAAACATATCGAAAATCTAAACATTAAAATATAACTTTACATTAATGTAACCAACAGGATAAAAATAACTCACACATTTAACAATAAAAATATTTGTTATCTTAGGAATTTCATGCTCTCATTGCTCATGGGTCATTCATATGCACATCATAGATAAGGCAAGTGACATAGTCCTAGGAGAAACATTCGTAATATAGGAATGCATGAAAAACAGTCATTGATGCGTAAGCTCATCAATACATTTGTCAAAGTTATCTGCGTGATCTCTTATACGTTTGCACAAAATCTTACTGTCAGATTTGATTGGCTGGGCTTTTTATACTGAAGCGCAGCAATTTGTCTCGGATTCCTATTCATTCATTGTTATATTATACACCAAAACTAAAGGCTCTAAATAAATATTGTATTTACCATCATACATAAGTATTTTATTCGCAGTTATTTTTCTGAGAACCTAATATTTCTCCAAAAGAACCTTTAACATCCATAATATTTTCAAAAATAAAACTTCATCACTCTTAAAATATTTAAAATATGCTTTGTCAAAACTTATTTCTGAGCTTTTACAGATGTGAAAATTATTTGTGAGACTTATTATTGAAATAAATTCGACATCAATCGGAAAGTTTAATTACAGACGTTATATTTTTAATCCCAGAATATCCCTGCTTTAGAATTCTAGAATCCTTTTTCTGCTAATACTTTTCTGAGCTTTCTCTAACATCTTATTGTGAACCTTGAAGACAGAAAAACCAGCTTGGGAGATAAATCAATGGAGTTCTCTTTCTTTACGTAGTAGAAAATGTAGTTCAGAGAATGCAGTTCTTAAGAATTTCTGAACGTAGGACATATTGAACCACTTCTGTAACTTACGTCTAGTTCTCTTCAGCCTCACTTTTCAATAATCCCAATCAAGCGCTGCTAGCTCCAAATTCCTCCTGGTGGCAAAATTGTGAACTAGTTTATTTATTTATTTATTTATTTATTTATTTATTTATTTATTTATTTATTTATTGTTCAAAAATTAAAATTTCATGTTCTACATAGTTTGGTTCAACCAAGTTTGTTCAACCAATGTTCAACCAAGTTTGGTTGGATTTCGTCCACCATATTTTTCCCCACAGTTCTCTGAATCCTCCCTCTTTGATTATGATTAACTTGTATTATATCGAATTTTAAAAAAAGAGATCCATTCAACCGTTTTAGCATGATGGACTTACAAACATACGGTCAGACAAGAAAACAAAGAAGGAATGTTAGTGCAATAATAAGGCTTCGCAAGCTCAGTCAAACAGGCTGTAAAAAAGTCATTTTTGTAAAATTTTGTTAACTCACGATGGAATATGTTAATTAGGAATTCAGAAGTTTAGCTTTTGGATTCCATTCCAAGCCAAAAATTGAAATAATTTTTCTTCATTGTTTTTGTTATGAAATACAGTATACATTAACTAATGGCGTACCAACGCCTTTGGGGGCCCGGGGCGGTTCCATTATTCCACAACCAAAAAAAAAATATTTGGTTGGATGGGGCCCCTAGGCTGACTGGTGGGGCCCCTAGGCTAGCTTTTACTACCAAAAAAAAGGAAATAAGCTGGCTGATGGGGCCCCCTAGGCTTACTTTTACAATAAAAAAAAAGGAAATAAGCTGGCTGGTGGGGGTCCCCTAGGCTTACTTTTACAACCAAAAAAAAAAGGAAATAAGCTGGCTGATGGGGTCCCCTAGGCTTACTTTTACAACCAAAAAAAAAGGAAATAAGCTGGCTGGTGGGGGTCCCCTAGGCTGGCTGGTAGGGCCCCTCCCAGGCGGGGACCCGGGGCGGACCGCCCCCCCCCCCTTGGTACGCTACTGGACGGGTACCGTCGTTTTGCTCCGGAACCCTTGCGTATAGCATTAAACTTTATTTATTTAGCAAATTAATATTGAGATCGGAGAATACACGACTTTCCGGCCCGTTGTGGCCTTCACCGCTTAACTCAGGTGTATTGCGGGATGGCGCCTCACATCTTGGGTTGCGCCACACACATTTTTGCATGCATCTTGCAAACTCAGAAACGTTTATGAATTACTGATATATCGTTCGTTAGAATTTTCAAATACAGTACCAACATTTTCTCAATATAATGTTCTCTTCCATCTTTTATACTTTTCGTTTAAATTGAGAAAAAGTCAAAATTTGACCCTTCAAAAGGCGACATCTTGGAAACTAAAAATTGTTTTCGAAAGATTTTAGTATCATTTTGTTTGTCTTAAAACGATCTACATTTTATCCATTTGCATGAC
>JAFIDM010012231.1:99731589-99752466 GCA_023159025.1 Thereuonema tuberculata
GGGGGGGTCCAAATTTTGGAAAAAACACCTCACGTAATTAATGGACGGCCCCTAGTTTGCTGTTGCTTATTAGGTGTGGAGGAGGGTTTTTGATTACAATATTTGGCTTTATTGTAATTTTTGTTTATGTATTTTGTGGGATAGTTAGATTGTGCAAATAACTGATACAGATAGTCAATTTCTTTTTGAAGTAATTTTTGATTTGAGGAAATCCTAAATGCCCTACTGAAATAATTGAACAATATGTTATTTTTTTATGTAAAAAAAAGTGATTGGAAAGTTTTTTTTTGATTTTTTTTTTTTTTTTGATTGGAAAGTTTTTTCTTTGTGTCAAATCTCTCCTCCTCCTCCTCCTCCTCTCCCCCACTCTCAATCTGGAAAGGTTTATTTGTTTTGTTTTTTTTATTTTCAGATTAGCAAAGACTATCGTCACCACTCCTATTCCAAAACCCTGTTAACCCTGGGTATGTTATTCTAGTGCCGTGCTGGCGTGGTCGTGCGGTCTCGGCGGCGGCCAGCCGTGGCGTCCAATGCGCCAGTTCCTGGATTCGAATCCCGATAGTGGCATGGGTGTTTCACTTTCCTTTCTTCTGTGTTGTCCATTTCTTCCCTTGGGGTTGGCGCTCCCTTGCGGTATCTAGCCTAAACTCCTCTGGTAGGAGAGCGTCCATACCCAGTATTGGGTGTTACGGGCGATATAGATAGATAGATATAGATGTTATTCTAGTGGGAAACGAAGAATTACTTTACATAATTAAATTTAATAATTAAATAAATAAGGATGGATCCTTGCATCAACAAAATTATTTAAATAAGTTTCATGATAATATCTTGGATTTTATTGGCTAGTTGCAGAGTTCTGATTACAGACTGCGCGGTGAAATATCGAAATTTATAAATAAACATTTGCTGCAAGACGATAATGTTAGTGCCGACAAAGATCAGTTGATCGATAATGTTAATCATTAATTCACGTTCATTTCATAACAAAAGGACAATAATCAGATAAAGATTCATCTGTCGTTCGTTAGGATTTTTGCTTTGAATGACTTTTATTTAGTTACTATCTTGTTGCTATCATTGATTAAGATCTTAATTGACAGACTCTGAATATCTCGTTTACAATTGATGTTTTCAAATTAGAGCTAAAAGTTTTTTTAGTTGTTAATTTTCATACTTTAAATTATTCATATCATCCTTGAGAGAAATCAAAAATATTAATCAAAGATTTATCTTAATTTACCCATAAAATTTACTTTCGTCATTATTATTAATAAGTATTTTTGTACTTATTTCATTATACCTATTTGCCAAACTTTTCTGTTGAACTTCACTTATGCTCAAATCACACCAGCATATTTTTCAACATTGTTTTCATCATTGACGGTCTATGATCGTGTGATTTGCTTCTGTTGACCATTTTCATCACTGATTCCATCATTGGAAAAATTTAAGAATTGCGCTATTCGCAGCGTTGTTTTCAATGATGATCATTAGTGAGCTCCAATCAGAACCGACCAACTTCGAGACCAAAGAAGCGCCATTTTGATTGAATCCGAAGGCTATTAGGAATTAAATATCACAGTGAGGAGATTATTTTTCGAAAATAAACAAAATATTTTTACTGAAATAAATTAATTCTATGCGTCAGAATGTGCAGATGGCAACTTTTTAAAGAGAGATTTCATTTCTTCTTGAGCTTCGTTACTATCCCAAGGGCTTGTGGCATTGTCGCTGCTCTGAATCGAAATTCATTCCGCTTCGCCTTAAATAGTAGAGATGCTTGAATACAATGTACAATTAGTTTCGAACAGATTAACAGCTTGCTAAAAGTCATTTCAAATTCTATCGAAATTGCGTTGCCGAAACACGATTTTAACCTCCAAAAAAAAGATTAAATGCCGTCTTTTCGTAACAGACAGTTGGCTGGGAGTTGCCGCCAACTCTTTCGAGCTCAACTCTGATTGGCTAGCGCTCTGCCAATCATATGCACTGTTTCATCATATTTCGTCGATACGGCGGAAAGCAAGGATGGGGAACACTTCACTGAAACAATGATCATTGCAGTGAAGTAAATAAATGTTGAAAAAATATTCTAGTGTGATTTGGGCATTAGGAGTCATATACTTAAGCACAATGTCATACCTGCCTCATCGTCAAAAAAAAAAATTGATATCAACAGTAATGATATGGCAATGATGACATTTACAATATAAATATGTACTGTATGCTGATGATTCTTTGCTGTTATAACATTATTTTTGTTTGTTTTCAAAAATTAAATGCATCTTAATTAAATCACAACATTTTCATATCAATTCCAGATAGAATAACAATATAATCTCTTATATATGTGACTGATAAAGTTAGAAAAATGGATAGACTTAGGTTTACCCGGATAAAGCGCGATCTACCCAAGGCTTTTTGAATAATGTCGATTTACGCTGTACACTTATCTATAACGCATGAAGGGAAAAGGGTTAGACTCACCTGCGCTGCAGGTAGGTGTTAATAGACTAGAAGCATGGGTCGAACATCCGGCGCGACCACGAGCAGAGCGAACCGAGCCAGGCGAGTCGCCACTCGGTACATAGCATTATCTCAAGAACGCAGTTAGCGAAATAAGGGTTACTTTTTCTTATAAAAGATCATGCAAAACCATTTTGAAATAAGCTTACGTGATTTTAGTACGTCTTTCACTGCAAATGGCCCCCTGAGATCTGTAAGTAACACTCAAATTTCTGTTATTTGAATAGCCTAAATCGACATTATCCAAAGGGCCTTGGTAGATCGCGCTATAGTGTGCTAGGTCTATCCATTTTTCTAACTTATATACAATACTATGTAATTGCTTTCCATACTTACATATATATATACATCGTTGCTTCCGTTTGGTAGTTTTTTAGCTGAAGATGATCTTACAGTTTTCAAAAAAACAATGTTATAGTTAATTTTTAAAAAATAACTTTCTCATCACTGCACTGCTTAGTTTCTGAGATACACATATTTCAAAGATTACAAATCTTTTCATAAATCTGTAACAAAATTGCTAAATATTTTAATACAACAAATGAGATTGAAACAATTAGAATTTTCATTTATGTACGCAAATAAAATTTGAAAAAGAGAAAAAAAAATAACTTAAGGAAGCAAGATGTATTCAAAAAGTGAATGTTTCAACATTTTAGAAAAATATCTTTTCATTTGAGGGCGGGGGAGGGGGGTATGGGAAAGGGTAGTTAAAAAAAATAACTTTACAAATAATTAACTCAGTTACTTTTCAAAAATAAAGTTCCCATCACTGCTTAATTCCATAAATTTGAATTGGTCACAATTTTAAGATGCTAAATGTTTAGATGCTGTTTTTCAGGAAAGTTAGTTCGTTTGTCAATTCAATTCGAAAGTTAGTGAGGAACATTTCTTAGACCAAGAACGTTTCTGTAAGAAAATCATTGTAAAAATGTCTTAATATTATTATTTTTTATTTGTTTTCTTTACTAAGTATTCTTAAAAAAATATTTAACGTGTGTAACGTAAATGTCTGAAATAAAAAGGCCAACATGCAAATTAATTAATTTGTGTGTTGGCTTTCTTTATATCAGGGTGGGGCCAGACCGTGGCTCCAACATATACCTAGGCACATGTGGAGGAGAGATATTGGGATGCATTGGAATTGATGTACACAAGCGGTGACGAACGCACGCCAATGCATTCCAACGGTTACCAAGGCGATTGTTGGCGTTGGCCTGTGTTCGGTCGGTGTGGACGAGTTAAAACGTTTTCAGTCGTTGGAAAGTATTTGCTGGTGTTGAATGTATATTTTTATTTTTTGCTACTGTCAATATGGAATGGGACGATGATTTGTGTCTCAAACTAATTCAACTACAGAGGGATAATCCTATATTATAGGATCCTAGCAATAGAAATTATAAACTCTCAAAAAAAAAAAAAAGATAGATATTTGGCTCCGAAGCTCATCAGCAAATTACTTGTATTGTAAGCACTTCTATTTTTATATGGCGTTGTCATTCACCAGCGTCTCGGTTTACGTTTTTTTTTTTTTTTTTTTTCTGAACTAAAGAGTTCACAACTAAATTTATGGCTCTTGCACATAAATCATCATCACTTGACGATATTACGAGACGATCAATTCAATACCTTGCCGCGTAAAATAACTGAACCACAACCAACGGTTTCCAATTCAAAACTAACTCCGATGTAGACGACAACATTTTATCAACATCACAATCCTTTCCAACCGTTTCCAACCCTAACCACACCAAACATATTCGGCAGAGTTGGAGTTCGTTTGCATTGGAATTTGGTCTGGCCCCACCTTCAGACAAAGCATTCCTCTTAAATTAAAGCATCTTAATTAAATTTTAAGATTTTCTTATCAATTCTATACAGAATGACAATATATATATATATATAATGTGGGCGATATTTTTTATTTGTTATTCGTTTTTTACTATATTAATGAAGAAACAATTGTTTTATTGGAGTTTTTAACTCTTTCAACTAAAAGCGAATGGGGAAAAAATTCAGCAAGGAAGTCCTGAAATCCAAAGAAGAGAAATTAATCACAGAGCATTAAAGAAAAGTTAAATATATAAAAGAGTTGTTGAAAAATTATTTACTTTGGCCTTTAATAATGTTTTATATCCGGATTAAAAATTTTTGAACTAAACCTAGATACAGTAGAACCAGTAGTAGTATAACGGACTAATAGGGGCTGAAGGTTGTCCGTTTTAATGAAAGTCCGGTTTATAATAAATAATTCTTATAGGGGGTGTAATGCAGCCGGGTGTACATCAATGAAAGTAGAATAGTTAGCTATAAAAGGTGTTTATTATATACAGTAAAACCCCGTTATTACGCTTGTCAAGGGACCACGACCTATAAGCGTAATAAGCGGGATAGCGCTATAGACGGGAAATGATTTATGAGATGAGGAAACATTTAGACACCATTTTACAGGAAAGATACTTGATTCTGCAATAGATATAGTGCAAATGTGAGCTTATTTCCTATTAAAAAAATCTTTGATTGTGGTTTGCCGTGTGTGTGTGCTATTGTTATGAATTATGACATTTTCAATGCGGTTCAAGTAACTATTAACATCAATTGATACACCACTAGGAGCAACACTAATATATTTTCGGAGCAGATTTAGTGCACTATCCGCTATTTCACGCGCCTTTTCTTGAATGATTGGGCCACTTAAAGGCACTGATGCATCACGGAACTGATGAATCAATTCAATTAGAATTTCCTCGGCATCTTCATATTTTCCACACTTTTTTACGTTTTTACGTTTGCAACCACCCTTCGCTGCATTGGTAATTCCATTCTTATTTTTTATTATTGTTCTCAGACTGGATGAGAGAATTCCTAGAGATTCTGCGAAATCCTTCTGACTTAGTGTAGAATTCTCGTCGTACTTACGGAGAATTTCCAATTTTTCGCTTATAGAAAGGGATTTCCGCTTCGACATTTTGCACTAACTTACTGTATCACAGACCCGCACTTCAAAGAGTTCAAAGATTCCCTCCTACCAGGGAAAGAAAAGAATCTTTACAGTGTTACATTTCTTTTCGATACAAAATTTCCGATATAAAAAAAGCGCTACAAGCGGGATTTGAAGCGTTGTAAGAGGGTAAAAGTATACAGAGTTACATAGAAATTTCCAGGGACCGTATAAAAGGAGCGTAAAGAACGGGATAGTGCTATAAGTGGGAGCGTAATAACGGGGTTTTACTGTATCAAATAAAAACAGCCTTCTACATAATAGGTTGATTTGAAAAAGATGTGTAAGTATACACTGTATACTTACACTGTATCTTTAGAACAAGAAGGTCCTGGTTCATGTTGATTGTTTACATTCATTGGTTTGAAAAAATAATTTATTTTCTGCTGGGTTTGTTTGCTGCGTATTTCTTCAGTTAATAACTGTCGGAGGTGTTCTGTGTTCATAATATGCAAGCACATTTTCATTTGCCGATTGTTAAACATAGTGAATAAAAAAATTTAAATGGTCCTTCACTTCGCTCACCTTAATTGTAGGCTGAGTAGTGTCTCCTACCTCTTCTTCCTCGTCCTCCGAAGATTATGCTTCTTCAGAGTAATGCAGCGCATCCATGTTTAACAGCACAACGATTGATGTTTAATCGCTTGCTTGGAAATGTAAAACTCGTCAGTTAAAAATAAGCATCCTTTATTATTACTACAATTTCTTTTAAAACTGTCCGTTATAAGCGACGTCCATTGTAATAGGGTCCATTATAATGAGGTTCTACTGTATTAAAAAAATATCAGCGAACGAAAACATCAATATTCACTTGAAAAAAGCTTTTAAAAAAGTCAGTGGGGGAAAAAAAAAAGAAAAGAAAAAGACAAAAGAATAAAATTAAGAAAAAAGACCTTTCAATTTCATCTCTTTATCTTTCTCTCGGATCTCTTTCATTCTAATGTTGTGAAGCGTAATTAAAATACCTTAATTGGATTTAAATGTTTTATCGCTAATTCCTTACGGATTATTGAATTCTTATTTAAATACCGTAGAAGAAGCATTTATGGCAGTGTTTCTCAACCTTTTAGTACTTGCGACCCAATTTTCAATCACATCTCTCATCGCGCCCCCCGAAAAAAAAACCCTCCAAACCTATCTGTTCAACCAAAAAAAAAACTCCAAACCTATCTACCAAAAAAAATCGATATGCTCGCGCCCCACAGGTTTAGAAACGCTGATTTATGGGAATTAATGAAGAAAAAGAAGGACTAAAGTCTTCAGTAAAGAAGCTAATTATTGAAATGGATTTCTCATTACTTCTTTACATTCCAAGCTTTCAAAAATAAAATGCTCTGTAACTATAGATCTCCTAAGATTGTGATTAAAATTACGAATGATATTCATTAGATGAGGACTAGAAGAAATTCATCAGAATCATGTTATTAATAACTTTCGTATTTTAAATTATTCATATCATCCTTGAAAGAAATCAAATATATTAAGCAAAGATGTATCATAATTTACCTATAAAATAGAATAATTTTTCGTCGTTATTATTAACAAAAAATTTCTGTATTTAGTTTAAGCGATTTTCTGTTTTATATTCAAAGTCAAATCCCTAAATAAGTTTAAGCAAATTCGTAATTAATCCCAAAGTCTTTTCCAATTTTTGAACTGCAGGAATCACTGCAATGAGTTTAGCAATTTACTTCATATTTACTGTTGTGAGCTTAGTGTCAAGTTCATAGTAATATCAGAAACATTAGCTTATTTCTTCAACCATATTTGCCTAATTTTTCTGTTGAACTTCACTTAGGAGTCCATACTTAAGTACAACGTCATATCTGTCTAATCGTCAACGAAAATTGATATCAAACAGTAATGATATGGTAACGATGACATTTACTATATAAGTATGTTAACAGCTCGAGGCTATTTTCAACTGTGGAATTGGGAGTAGTGAGATGGGTTTAAATATTTTTTGTAGTGTTATTGTTGGTAGGGGAGTTGGCATTGTAGCAAGAGTCCCTTAAGGTGAGAGAGAGAATGTGGTGGGGGCCTGATCTATTATTTCAATTTGATTGAAATTGGGAATGTGGCTAGTGCTCTTTTTATGCAAGTATAAGATGGATTAAAATTCGTCTTTATTTCTACAATTTTTAGCTTGGTGCTGTTTCAATCTTTTTAAAAGCGTCTAAGTTGGAAAACCTATGCATTTTTTCTCGCATTTATGACATGGGATGGCATATACTATTTTGGTAAAGTTGTGAATCTCTTTTTTATTATTAGAACCGCGATATCTTAACTTAGTATTTGTTTTCTTGATAACTCGAATACAGTGGCACCTCTCATACCCGACCTCGGATCAACCGACTCCCCGCGTCATCCAACCATGTCTAGACAAGCGGCGCGTCATCCGACCATGTCCGACCATAGTTTTAACATGATTTAAACATATTTTCATTCTTTACTTATAAATTAAACACATTTTTATTCTTTATGTATTTGGCTTTTGTAACGTACACTGTATAGTCCTTAAGTTACAGTAGAGTATTTTTTACTTAAATACATCGTTTGTCTACCTGTAAATGGCTTAATTCATTCTCCCCTGATTATCCGACCTTTTTAGCGTTCCGACCATCCTCAGGTTCCGTAGGTGTAGGATAATCGAGGTGCTACTGTATTATATTTTCTTAGAATGGATGTTATGATATGATAAATACCTTGCACATACGAAATAATAACACAGTTGTTGTTCTCCTGTAAGTTATTCTGTTTATTAGGATTATGCTTGTAATATTGAATCATCTAAAGACGATGTAAATTCATATTCCAGATACGCTGATGATATCTTTGTTATCATCAATCATAACAAAATACATTGTATAATGGATACCATCAACGGAATTCATAACTCCATCAATCTTGAAATAGAAATGGAAAAAAATGCTATTTCTTTCCTTGGTTGCCGAATAATCAAAGAAAATAATAAACTTCAATTTACAGTATATCGAAAACCCACCCTTGCTAACAAAATATAAATCCAACATCTTCATCCATATCAAAATCAATATTTTATGTCATTATTTCTGTAGAGCCATTAAATTAACCACTAAGAAGGATCTCCTTCAGATAGAAATTGACAATTTATATCAACTTTTTCTGGGATCCAATTTTCTTATGCACTTTTTCCAGAAATGTTACAAAAAAAGCCAAATATTAAAAGCATTATCCTTATAAAAAAACAGAATAACTTACAGGAGAACAACAATTGTGCAATTATTCCATAGGTGCAAGATATTAAGAAAATATAATGTTCGAGTTATCAAGAAAACAAATAATAAGTTAAAGATACCGCGGTTCTCATAATAAAAAAGAGATTCACAACTTCACCAAAGTAGTATATGCCATCCGATGTCATAATTGCGATTAAAAATGCATAGATTTTACAACTTAGACGCTTTCAAAAAGATTGAACAGCACCAAGCTAATTATAGAAATAAGGACGAATTTAAATCCATCTTATATTTGCTTAATTAGAACACTAGCCACATCCCCAATTTCAATCAAATTGAAATAATAGACCAGGCCCACATTCTCTCTCACCATAAGAGATTCTTGGCTCATTGCCAACTGCCCTACCATCAATAATGATCTATCCAATAACATTATAAAAAATTATTTAAACCTATCTCATTACTCCCAATTTCACAGTTGAAAACAGCCTCAAGCTGGGCTGAAACCTTCTGTTTTAACCTTTTTGATACATGACGAAAAATTACATTAGTAATTTGATTCAATTTTATTTCTTTTGGGATTCTCACTCACTAATTCCAATCTCCCAATTTTTGATTAAAGAAGAAACTGTTGAAATCTCTTTTTTTTTAATTTTTTTTTTGATGAAGAACGAGAACTTCATCTTTGAATTTCATATCGATTCTTTGGATACAAATTGCGAGATCGAGTTGCTTTGCTTTCAGCCGTGGAGGAGGCTTTGTGAATTTATTTGCAAATAATTAGCAATCCAAAGATGAATGGAAAAGAGAACTTCCGACCAACGAGATGGGAGAAAAGCAAGAAGAAAAGTTTAATCTAAAATATTACTGAAAATCCTTTAATTTATATTCCACTTGCTGAGGATATCAATCATTGTTATTCTAGAACAGATTAAAATTGATTTTTATCTTCGCCAATGAGAAAAACCTATATTTCATCGACCAACCATTGTGAAATGTAGAATTAATGGTCATTACCGAATGTGAATTTGACTTTTGGGTCGAAAAAGTTTGTTTATTATTAATTAATGCCACTTTTATCTGTTTTTAATATTTTTCTTAATTCTTAATTTTGCTGCACAAGAAATTCAATTGATCATTACAATTAACACTTTCTACTTACAATGTTAGTCGTTTTTTTTATTGATATTCAAGAAGTATTTTTCAAGGAAAACTTCTAAATGCATTTAAATCTATGATACAAAACGGATACAAATTTATCCAAAAAAAAAAAAGATTAATATGTTTCTAGAACATTAATCTTTTTTTGAATAATTTTGGATAATTTTGTCCTTCAATCATTGATTTTTTTTTAGGATTTTAGTGAATCTTAAAGACATAAGTACCGTTGTGTAAAGAAAGTTACCAAATGACTCATTTTACGGAACGAACGTAGAAAAATTTATATTAAGTTCAATACTTTTGAATTGGACATTGGGTATTGAACTTTAGTAATAATTTTGCCGTTACTTTCCGTAAAATCTGTTTCTTATAATTAACTTACATAATATGAGGCTTTTATGGCAGCTCTTTATCCACTTAGTTGGAAATACATTATGTACTGTATTCCAGATCAAAATATAGGTAAACACAATCTGTCACTTTTGTAAACATATCTGTATTTGGTGAGATTGTAATTTTGATTTGATTGCAAAATATGTTTTATTAAGTTATTAGTTTAGTTAATGAATGTCTTAAAAGTTTTTGTCTAAGTATAATCGTAAATCCCTATATTTCTTTTTCTTTTTTCTTTTTTTTTAAATCAAGAAATTTAGAAATTTCCTTATTTACATGAAAATTTTTTGATTAGGAATCGTGTTTGCTTTCAAAAGAAAAAAAAAATCATTTGAAGCGGGTTTTGATTAATGAATCAGGCAGTCGAAATCGTAACTTAATAAACTGGATGAAACTTGACAAGAAAAATGATGTGTCTCTGATAGAAACTGACAAATTATGACGAATTGAAGTCCTTAAAAGCCATTTATCACTGACTATAGAAATGCCTCCGTCATTGCAGTGAGCCACAGTTTATTAAAATTCTTATCTCCTTATAGGGATTTCATAAAAGTGAAAGTAACGGATCTAAATTATGAATTTTCAATATGGCAGTATTCCATAAACAACCTTCTACATTCTTTAGAGCATTCCTAAAAGTGTTGCTCATCTAATTTTATTAGATAGTCTAGTTTTTTATTGAGATTCCATTTTGAACCCTTAAGAAATTTCCCTTTACAATTTACAAAACAGCTATTAACTCAGTCTAAATGACAGACCATTAAGAATAAATTTTAAGCGTGAATTAATAACGATAAGAAAGTGTTTGTTATTCTTGAATCGTTAATGTATTTTATACAACTTATTAATCACTCAAAATAAACTATAGTACAGACAAATTTAATAGTGAAAAGAACTATTACAAAGTGGATGAATATTAACGAAAATGAGAATCCATCAGCTTCGAATTGATTAAACATTGGATCAAACTATGAAGATTAGGCTACATGCTTCGGAACTTTATTGTCATAAATCTTATTGAAACTCCAGTCGAGACAGTAACAATCTACGTCATGTTCCAAAATATAGTTGAAGGATTGGAATTTTTTGTATCTTCTGTTTGCTCAATCTCGTTAATAGGATATTAAAGATTATAATTTTTATTAAGGATTGCCATTTTTGTTATTTAATTTCTATTTTTTTAATATCTTCTTCAAAATACGTTTTTATTGTTAATATCATTTGTTAGGTAGGGATAAGAATGGGACCTCCAAATCTAAAATAAAAAACAAGGAATTCATAATAAAATTAAAGAATAGAAATTCATGTGACGGTCTCCGCTGGCCGCAATGAATTTTCTATGCGCATCCATTAAGAAAAAAAGCGCCTAAAAATACTTAAACACATTAAAAGGTGGACCAGTGTTTATCAGTGCAAAAGTGACATCTCCAAACAACTGTTTCACGGTATAGTGCCGTTCTTCAGTGGAGAGTAATTGGACCTAGTGGTTTATAGTGACTACTCTCCACTGAGGATCGGCAATAAATAAACTGAGGATCGTGAAAATAGCTGTTTGGAGCGATCACTTTTGCACTGATAAACACTAGATGCACCTTTTAATCATTTGTTAGCTTAATGAAAAGAGTGTAAATAGCTTAATAAAATACTTAAATTGATTTTTTGACTAATTTTATTTAGCAATATAAATTTTAAATCAGTGGTCGAATTACTTCAATTCAAAAGAAGTAACACAATTTTTCACGGTTGTAAACCCAAACCAATGGACTTTGTTCTTGAGTTTCGTGCAGTGTGGCAGCAGAATTTCAGTGAAGCATTTCACAACTGTTGTAATATCCTGTTGTAATGTAGAGGCCAATTTCTTTGTTCACATTGCAAAAGCCGATTTCTACTCCGGAAATAGCAACTTTTTAATTGCTTTATCTGTAAGGTTTATGAAACTTAAATGCATACTTACTGAATGAATACTGTATTTTACAAGTAATACATATTTGACGCTATATTACGTCTATCAAAAAAAGCGGGTAATTTAACAAAAAATTATCGATCTTCCGGAGTTTAACAGATCTTCCTGTTTAATTTTGATTTCTCAAATTGGATAAAACAAACTTGTTCATTAATTGAGGTCTGTTGATTAATAAGAGTAATCTTAATAAATGTTCTTTAATCGTTTTCAGATTTTTGAAACATTTACTATTATTACCATTATTCAATCTTAGTAGTGAATAACAGTAATACTTCTCCGAAATTACGGATTTGGCAAAAACTGCCATTTTATTACAGTAATAAAATGTGGTAATAAAAAAAGTTAGCGGAAGAAAACATCTTTTTGATTCACTTTGCTGCTTTTGTAGGAGATTTACTAGATTTTATGACACCAGAGGCATTAGAGAATTTTCAGAGAATCAGTTACAGCATGACGAAAGAACCTTATCAAAGAAACAACACAGCCTATATTTTATTTGTCATTGGCTATAAAACCTAAGGAAGTATTAGGAAAAGACTACGAAATGAAATTATAACAAGTTATTTTTCTGTTCAATTGAAGTAATAAACTTCTGCTGTATGCAGGGCCCCCAAAATGGGGGGGGGGGGGGGGGTCGGTTGGTCCCTCAGCCCCGGAGCCCAGCTGTCAAATGGACCTGAGCTGAGGTCTTACCCGAAAAAAAGGTCATATGAATTAGCCTGTACTTCTAGACTTTTCTTTATAATTAAGACTAAATTTTACATAAAGTAATTAATTTACTCTAAAAATAATGCTACTAACTGTGTATGTTATTTTGAAGTACGAAATTGACTGGTGTTTCGCGATATTTTTAGCTAAGTATTTATGATTTTGATAATAACGTGGGAGAAGGGGAGACAGTCACTGGATTTGGTATCTGGGCCTGAATTTGATGTGGGGAGAGGGGAGCTAGTTATATCAAGAAGGATTTTAAATCTGTAATATTTTGGAAGTTTTAATTATATCATTTCACCTCATTTTTTTGCAGCAGTTTATATTCTGATCTGACAAATGAGTATCTACATGATAACTTAATGGTGAATGTTTGGCCTTAAAAGATTTTTATCGTAAATAAATTGTAATCACGAAAATTTATATAGTTTATCAAAGAAATAATTATATGCTGTTTTTTTAAAGTAGTTTTAATCTTCGATTTAACTTCAATTTCTATTTCAATGTAGTCCTTTTCAACATTGCAATTAATTAATGTTAACAAAAGCTTTTTTTTCTATGAATTTCCAATAAATTCTGTGAATCCTTTCTATTGCTTTAATTACTCAATTTCAGTTTTCCTTAAATGAGAAACTATAAATTTCGTGATATTCTCCAGACACATGGAGGACCTCTGATTATTATTTTAGAAATGATGATAAAATATACTTATATTGGCAACAATAATATGAATACCCTGTTGTAATGTAATGATTCCCTCAACGGCCACGCCGCACTGCACGCTGTGAAAGCATTAATATTTACCTGACTCCCATACGATATTACTACTATTATTCCAATCTTAGTAGCGAATAACAGTAATATTTCTCTGAAATTAAGGATTTGGCAAAAACGCCATTCTTAGTACGATAATAAAGTGTGGTGTGTGCAGAATTTTTATAGAACCACTCATAGCAAGGCGAAAGAATCTTTGCTATTACTGTTTTCCATACTGCCCATGTACGGAAAATGGGATACGAAAAGGATTTAATGGAGTTTGAAAAAGGAGAGATTACGGCTGCTCAAAGGGGAGGTCCCTGTATCTCACAAAACTTTGCAACCACAAGAAGCACATGCTACATGAACCAAACACGTACGACGACACATGCAGGAAGTGCCACAGCAGGACTTGAGACGCTCGACCACATAATATCAGGCTGTCCCTTTCTCTCCCAAACAGACTACCTCCACCGACACAATCAGGTAACGTCGATTGTTCGTCAACAGCTAACACACAAACACTCACTTATTGAGAACAGTGGTTTCGTACTACAATTACACGCAACAAAGCGTAGAGTAACCCTCACATAAACTATACTGGGACCGCCCCATTCTCACAGACAAAACCATACATCATAACAGACTTGTTGATAAGGCCAACAAACAGACCTATCTCATTGAAATTGCAGTGTCTATCAGTAAGAACATGCAGAAAATTCACGCAGACAAGATCAGTAATTACACCGACTCCAGAAGCAGTGGAGGCAGGTCCGAGTACGTGTTGTACCCATCGTCCTGTCCGTAAATGGTCTGGTTCCTCACATACTACATCACAGCCTCAGCACATTAGGACAAAACACTTATACACAACTCCAGAAGGCTGTGATACTCAATACAGCACGAGTAGTTAGGAAATTCATGGATAGAATCAAACATCTTAAACCCCCTTTCACATTTTTATACACTTCCTTGACCCGCCATGTTTTCTTAGCTGAGGAAACCCAAGTATTAAATAATAATGATAATAAAATTTTTAATGAACAATATTTACAGCCAGTTTAGATTCAGTTACTTCAAGATTTCCATTTCTGAAATCAAAGCCGATTTGTGAAATGGCTATAGAAACGAATTCAGTAATCTCAACAATTGTCAAAGATGATGGCTAGTAGAGCTGAATCTGGATTCGAATTCCGCCGTAGACTTGTATATTTCTTTCTCTATTCGGTGTAGGTTTCTCTTCCTTTAAAATTATTAAGAGTCTGTATAGGTCACAAAAACAGCTGCATGTTAGTGAAATGAAACTGCGGACCTTGGAAAATCAATCATCTAATATATAGTATATATCTTAGGGTTTGTATGAATTTATTTCAATTTTTGTTAGGTATTTCATCAGATATATTTCTGATTATATTTTGTAATATTTAAATTTGTAATATTTAACAATATTTAAATAGTCCTGTTAAGACTTCAAGTTCTTAATTCCAAGATTACGAAGTAGCAAGTTATTACTAACCCCGTTAATAATAGCAGGTTAATAATAATAGATTTTATTGGTAATAATAATCGGTATACCGCTACTTTTTAATTGAGTAACTGTAATTATAACAGAGTTGCTTTTATTTGTAACGAAGTAACGAAGTCGCGGTAACTCTTTGCTTTACTTTTTCTTTTATGCTTTTACGCAAACTACTGACTTGTGAGAAGACAGGTAAAGGCTGTTAAAAAAAGTGTCGCACTTCCCATCAATGAGGCCGCGCGATTGGCGATGTCGCTAAAACACTGGCCTCTCACCTCTGAGTACCGGGTTCAGTTCTCTGTGGGTTTCATTGATGGTGGCGATCCGCGCTGGGCAGGTTTTCCCGGGGTTCTCCCGTTTCCCCTGCATTTATCACACCATCCATTCTCAGTCTTTCCGTCTGTCCTTCTTTCCGTGGGATAGCACAAAAGATCTTTCAGGTCGACGTGCTCGGCTGTCAAGCCACTCACATTCACAAGTAATCTAATCTAATCCCATCAATGAGAGTGTTAGAATCGTTCAAGATCCTTTCTAAGTCTTACGAGCTGTATTTCACACCATCTTTTAACGAAAGTATAAGCAGTGCCTGCGAAAGACGCCATTTTAAATCCTTTCTCATCTGACGTCCTATTGTGTTAAGGAACAAAACGTAGATTTTGCCAGATTTATTTATTTTATTTTTTTTTTGCAACAATTAAATCCTGATATGAAATTGGTTCTTTCAGTAATTATTAAAAGAATAACTAAAATACAAATTCTGCTAAAAAAAATTATTATTATTTTATTAGCCAAAGTGAGATATGCTGAAATTATTTTTTTGACGAAATTTTATAAGATAGAAAAATTGAATTTTTGGCAAAATTTTAACTAATTTATAATTGAAAAATGAACAAATTATTTACCAGAAACAAGCGTACGCAAGCCTTTGGCGAAAAGGTGTCAAAATGGCATCGTTAAAGGAGTGAGACAACGTTAACCAATAATGTACTGAAGCGGCAGAGATAATCATTGTCTGTTACCTATTATATAACTGATATCTGTCGTCTTACCCAAGTCTTCTAACTTGAATCATTGGCGAAGAAACATCTGCTTTTCAATTTTTTTAGGGGATTTGCCGCGAAATTTCGATGAAGATTAAACTCGAAGTAAACAATAGCTGCGAAAGCAGTGGCATGTATTAAATTTATGTTACATTTTATTTTTTCCCTTCATAACATTGTAACTATTATCTTATCAAATATTTTATAGAACACAAGGTCTAAACAACAAGTCTAAATAAAATTTCAGAAAAATGAAAAACATCTCAATATTAATTTTTACTGTGTTTTCTTAAATAATTTTTAAACCTGACGTTGCAATTACAATTTAATGTTTCTACATAGGTATACATATTTCAAAGATTACAAATATTTTCATAAATCTATTATAAAATTGCTAAATATTTTAATACAACAAATGAGATTGAAACAATTATAATTTTCATTTATATATGTAAATAAAATATGAAAAAATAGAAAAAAAAAATAACTGAAGGAAACAAGATGTATTGTGAATGTTTCAACATTTTTGGAAAATAACTTTTCATTTGGAAAGGGTAGTTAAAAAAATAACTTTACAAATACTAACTCAGTTACTTTTTAAAAATAACTTTCCCATCACTGCTTAATTCCGTAAATCTGAATTGGTCACAATTTTAAGATGTTTCGTAAATGTTTAGAAGCTGTTTTTAAGGAAAGTTAGTTCGTTTCAATTCGAAAGTTAGTGGGGAATGTTTCTTAGACCATGAACGTTTTTTAAAGATAATCATTATAAAAATGTCTTAATATTATTACATTATCTTTTATTTGTTTTCTTTACTATCTATTCTTAAAAAATTATTTAACGTCTGTAAAATAAATGGCTGAAATAAAAAGACCAACTACAAATTAATTAATTAGCCATTTTATTTTAGACTAAGCATTCTTCTTAAATGAAATGCATCTTAATCAAATTTTAAGATTTTCATATCAATTTGATAACGAATAACAATATATCTAATATTATATGGTGATGTTTTAAAGTCGAGAAGGGAGATCTGAACAATCTGGCTACAATCTTTATTAAATAGTTTAAATAGTTACAATAAACAAAGGACGAGTGGTTGAAACACTACCACAGAGAGATAATTCATTGGCTACAACAATTAAGTAAACGATCATTTAAAAATTTAAACTACAAAAAACAATTAACAAATAATACAATTATGAACTGAACGATTGGAAATGGAACAAACATTTAAACTTTTAGAAGTTATAAAAACTAAATGGTAACGACTATTAAAGATCCAATATACAAACATAATATGTATTCAATAAATAGTATTAATGAAACGTAACTAATGAAGAACGTAACGTTTGCTAATGAAGAAGAAGAAATGTGATAACGACAATTTTCAAAAATAAAAACTTAGAAATAAAATAAAGATTACTCGTTACAAACTATCTAAGTATGTCTTTGCTCTCCGTTTCGTAGTTTTTCAGCAGAAGATGATCTTGTAGTTTTCCGCAGATCGAAACGTCCAGGGTTTTGGTAATATGTTTTTTGTTATTTTTTTAAAAGTGTATGCGATATTTTTTATTAGTTATTCTTCTTTTTTAGGGTATCTAATCAAGAAACAATTGTTTTATTTGATTTTAAATCTTTCAACTAAAAGCAAAATGGGAGAAATTTCAGCAAGGAAGTCCTGAATTCCATAGAATTTAACAGAAAAGAAATCAATCACAAAGCATTAGAAAAGAAACCAAGAAATAAAGAACAGAGTTGTTGAAAAATTGATTAGATTGGACTTTATTAATGTTTTATATCCAGATAAAAAATTTTGAAATAAATCTAGATATTAAAAAAATATCAGTGAACGAAAACATCAATATTTACTTGAAAAAAGGTTTTAAGAAAACCAATGGAAAAAAAAAAGACAAAAGAATAAAATTAAGAAAAAAGACCTTTCAATTTCATCTCTTTATCTTTCTTTCGGATCTCTTTCATTCTAATGTTGTGAAGCGTATTTAAAATACCTTAATTGGATTTAAATTTTTTATCACTAATTCCTTACGGATTATTGAATTCTTATTTAAATACCGTAGAAGAAGCATTTATGGGAATTAATGAAGGAAAAGAATGAGTAAAGTCTTCAGTAAAGAAGCAAATTATTGAAATGGATTTTTTATTACTTCTTTACATTTCAAGCTTTCAAAAAATAATGCTCTGTAACTATAGATCTCCGAAGATTCTGATCAAAATTACGAATGAAATTCATTAGATGAGAACTAAGCTCCATCTCAGATTCAACTTGCAGGGAAAACAGGCCTTTGATTTTGCCGCCAAAGAAAATAGGTCCAACTTGCCGGCTTAGCAAAGTATTGTCAGATGCGAAATAAAACGTTCTAAATATGAAATTTCATTTTTCTAAAGGAATTCAATAACAATCTGCCTTTTCGTTACGCAATAATATTTGTAATAATATTTGTATTCTCCGCCAATCAAAATGCAGTAAAATCAAAACAAACAAGATGGCGGCTAACGGTAGTTTTCTACGTACACAGGATTTTTGACGGATCTGCCACGAGGGAAAAGACCAAATACAGTGGAACTCCGCCATTTGTTCTCCACTATACTCTTACAACTCCGCATTCTTTTAACGTTTTCGAATAAAATTCGACTCGGAAATCGGACGGGTTGATTCTCGTTCGCCAAGCATTTTTAGCGAACGTAAAACGTTCTGTTATTTTATTGCTATTCTTGGTTGTTTTTAAATACTTTTTTATTGAAAATAAGTTTAATCAAGTGTCCAAAAAAGATTAATTATTCAACCAAGCCTAAAAGGAAAGCAGGTGAAAACGACAATTGAACTAAAAATAAAAAAAAAAAAAAACTAAACTCAAAAGCTTTGTAATAGAAATTGACAACCACTGATAATGAAATGTAAACAATACAATCACACATTTCAATAAAAATTCAATATTCACTGAACATGAACAGTTCAATTCATAACTACAATCTGAAGGAGTCAACTTAAAACAAATAAAATAAGTTTGCATTTCTACTGTAGTTCATTTCATAACTTATATCAAGTAATGTGAACTGATAAAAATAAAAAATTACAATGTTCACTAATTACCAACAGTTCATTTCACATCCCCACTCATTGAAAACATACAAAAATAAAAAAAAAATATCTTTTACCCCACTCATGTGAACTTAAAAAAAATAAAAATATGCAGTTCATTTCAGAATTTTATAAAATCGAGGAGTGAACTTCAAAAAAGAAGTTAATATCTATTATTCAAGAAAAAATTAAGATTAAAATTGCCAACCATTGAGACACTTATTTTCAGTTAAAAGTTAAAAAAAAAAGTAAAAAAGTTTTTTAACTTTTAACTGTAAATAAGTGTCTCAATGGTTGGCAATTTTAATAATTATATACGACACGTTAAATTGAATTAAAATAAAAAATTAAGATATTTTCATTTCTAAGGAATATAATATATTGTAGTAGTCCTTAAGTACATAATTATCAACAAGATATATTTTTTATGTGTAATATAGAATACACATAACGTATTATGTGTCGTTTTTACGTATCATTTACGTATCATTTTTCATAGATCATAAAATTAATGAAGGAATCAATGATTTCGATTAAATTTTATAGAAAAACTCCAAATTCCTGGACTTAAAAAAAAAAAAATTTAGATGGATCCTACAAATGTTTATGTATATGTAACTGTACAAATAGTGAATGACACACACACACACACATATACAAAAAAAAAAAAATATTCTGCCTTGATGAAAATTATAATTTTATTTCTATGTTTATGTTTATAATTTTGATATATTAAACAAAGCTTAAAAAAAAATTGTTAAAAAAATTATCTAGAGATTTAAAAAAAATTAAGACTAAATTTTTTAGTAGTTATTGTCTTGAATTCAGCTAACTTCCATTATAAAGGCAAAATATTGATACTGACATCTTGTGCTCCTTTTGGCGGAAGGATACATTACGTCATCTTGTAAGCAGTCTGCAAAATTAAAACGAGATGAACTAGAAGAAATTCATCAGAATCATCAGTCTTGAAATTGATTCTACTCTTGTTGATATTCATTCTGTTTTGATGAATCAATATAATCACGACGCTTTGGAAGTATTATTCCGTTTTTATACGGAGAGATTTTAGCAGTAGCTTCTCTTCGTCTTTTGACGTAATAAAAATTCAAATGAATCCAGGGTATATCATGTGTTTACTGATTTGCCAGAGGACTAATTACTTCAAACACAGAGAATCATCAGTATTTTTGAAATGCGAATCAGTAATTGCGATGATATTATATGAGTTTAAAGACTTAAAATGGATGCCTATTTTGCAATCCAATTATATAGATATGTTTATTTAGAATTCATTGTTTGTTAAACCAATAATAATTGCCAATATTAATTCATATTCTTTTAAAAAATAAAGTCCGCTTTCTATATTTCTGGATTTCTAGAATTAAAAACAATTAATATGCTAATTTTCATTCATATTGTGCAGAATATAATTAAAAAAGGACCAAGCACACAAAATGTTGAAAACAAAAAAGCAATTCA
>JAFIDM010012231.1:99772466-99792425 GCA_023159025.1 Thereuonema tuberculata
TGTATACTTTTATCCTCTTATAACGCTTCAAATCCCGCTTGTAGCGCTTTTTATATCGGAAATTTTGTATCGAAAAGAAATGTAACACTGTAAAGATTCTTTTTTTTTTTTTTCCTTTGTAGGAGGGAATCTTTGAACTCTGTGAAATGCGGGTCTGTGATACAGTTGTGCAAAATGTCGAAACGGAAATCCCTTTCTATAAGTGAAAAATTGCAAATTCTCCGTAAGTACGACAAGAATTCTACGTTAAGTCAGGGGGATTTCGCAGAATCTCTAGGAATTCCCTCGTCCAGTCTGCGAACATTAGTGAAAAACAGGGATGCAATTACCGATGCAGCGAAGGGTTGTTGCAAACGTAAAAAAGTAAAGTGTGCACTAAATCTGCTCCGAAAATATATTAGTATTGCTCCTAGTGGTGTATCAATTGACGTTAATAGGTACCTGAACCGCATTGAAAATATCATAATTCATAACAGTAGCACACACACACGGCAAAGCACAATCAAAGATCTTTTTAATAGGAAATAAGCTCATATTTGCACTATATCTATTGCAGAATCATGTACGTTTCCCGTAAAATGGTGTCCAAATCTTTCCCCATCTCATAAATCATTTCCCGCCTATAGCGCTATCCCGCTTATTACGCTTGTAGATCATGGTCCCTTGACGAGCGTAATAACGGGGTTTTACTGTATATGTATATAAGCTATATGGCCCAAATATCGGTCATCTAAGAAAACCTGCCCATATTCTTGTCATTTATCATCTCAGTTGCTTGCAAACAATTACAATATATCATATGAACCTTCACGTACATGTTCCTGAACCAATTATAGATATAACTATTATTTTGTATTTTTCCTCAATTTTTGTTCAGGCAAACCTCATATTTTGAATTTTGTGAAAGTGTTCCAAATATCGCCCACACTATTAAATACTTTGTTTGTTTGCAATTCTTTGCATTTTTTTGTTTTTTTCTTAATCTTTTCGCAATTCTTTATGGGTATTGCGAGCTTCTTTTGCTTTGGATCCACTAAGTTCAGCCCCTTAGGACTTAGTTTCCTTTTGCTGAGAGAATTCATTAGAGCAATTGTGAATGGTGACCCACTCACAAGACTGGGACATTAAATGTTTTGGAAGCTTTCAGAAGGCCCATTTTTTTATTTTTTACAGCTGTTACAACTTCCCTGTCCCATAACGTGAGACATCAGTAATAAACCAAAATAAACTATCGCACAGTGGGCGATATATGGAACAACGAGGTGGGCGATATTGGGCACTGTCTAGCTTATCAATTTGGGGGACGCTACAGACAAACCGGCAACCTCTAACAAGTGACAGACATTATCAACAGATAGGTTATTTCTTTCACTACTTCACGATATTAGATGGTTGCGATGGCATGAATAATTCATAAGCTGCAGCACTAAAAGAAACAGTAGGTTCATAACTTACCAGAACGAAAAACCTTCAAGAATTCATAAATAATAAACGGGTTGAACTAACACCACCAAACGAGCACAGCGTGCTAATGGAAGGAATGGCAAATTGTTTTCATCGGTTCCCGTTTTCATCGATAGTGATAGCATCACTATCCCGTCCTACATCACCCTAGGCGGTATTAGGAACCTGGGCGATATTTGGGCCATATACCTTATATACTCACCTCCAAAAGCACGGAGAGAAAAAATGTTAATTTCCGTAAGAGATCTGAATTAAAGAAGCTGAAATTTGCTGCAAAGGTAGAAGGAAGTATTCAAATTATATAGGTAACAGCCAATCACGGTTTCGCATCGAGAAATATGCAAAACAGGCAGTCGTATAAGAAGCCGGCATTGCGAAGGGTTACAGGAGTTGCATGTAAGTGCTGATGAAAGATGTTTAGAACATTCGTACGATTCTTTTTTCAAGCTAGACATGTTTCTATGACTTCCAGAAGACGAATGGAAGATTCTGAGCGCTGGCAGGCTGTCAGACGCATTGAAGCAGGATAGTCTATAACAGATGTTGCTCTTTCTTCGGCGTTCATCTTTCCGTCATTTCACGATTATGGAAACAATTCCAAACCAGCCAAACAGTTGTCCGAAGACCTGTAGCCGGTCGTCCAAGGGTTACGATCCCCGCGAAAGATCGATATATTGCTGATGTAGCCAAGCGGGATCGAAGATCGACCTCCACACGTGTGACATCTATGGTTGCAGCGGCCATTGGTAAGGCGATATCTGCCACTACGTCGAAGGCTAGACATGAATGGTCTGTATGCCCGGATACTACGAGTTTGTGTTCCTTTATCGTCCAATCCAGAGGGGCACGATTATAGTGGTGCCGCCAGCATGTGAATTGGACTATGTCTCATTGGGGTAACATTATGTTTACAGATGAGTCTAGATTTGCCCTACAACCCGATGATAAGCGTGTAAGGGTCTGGAGGGAACAAGGCATATGTAATCGGCCCCAGAACATCACCGAACATCACGCATGATGCGATGGAAGCATCATGGTCTGGGCAGGGATTTCATTGGGATATCGCACCGACCTGCACATCTACAGGCGAGGTTCTGCGACGGCTGTACGGTATCGAGATGAAGTCCTAGACTCCATTGTGAAACTCTACGCTGCAGCAGTTGGTCCTTCTTTCGATTTAATGGATGATAATGCGCGTTCCCATTGAGTTGCCAAGGTTGACGACTTTCTGGAGAGTGAGGGGATTGCGCGTATGGAGTGGCCGGCTTACTCGCCGGATCTAAATCCAATTGAAAATCTTTGGGATGCCCTCGGCCGTGCTGTATGTCGACGTTTCCCACTTCCAGCCACTCTCAGAGCTTTAGAAACTGTCCTACAGGAGGAATGGCGATTACTGGACTCTGCGGTGGTTGATCACCTCGAACAAGCATGATCACACGTTGTAAACTTTGTTTGCAGGTAAGGGTGCTCACATACCCTATTAATGTCGGTTTTTATTGTTTGTTTTGAATTTAAACATCACTTTGTTAATGACGCAAATAAGACGTCATCTTATAATTTATGAAAATTCAATATTTTGTTTATCTCTGTATGTAATTCTTTGTTTTGTTTCATGGATAAAGATACAGTTACTTACTTATTGAATTTCATATCAATCAAAGCAGTATTTATCCATTTTTGCATTTTACCGCTCCGTGCTTAACTTTTAGAAGTGAGTATATATACATATATCCTTTTTTTCAGTACGACTAACTTCCATGCCCATAACATTCAAATAATTAATCTAATTTTAGTAACCGTTTTCTATAATTACTAAAAAAAAAAAAAAAAATTTCTAAACATTTTATTAAATTTTCTGTTTGGAAAAGTAAAAATTACAATTTTTCTGAATAAATTCCACAATAATCTGAAAATAAGTTTTCTGTGGTCAAAAATTAAACGATTAAAATTTCATTATTTTTAATTAATCTGAACTTAATTCTTCTATTTTAACTTTGCAATTACATTTCTTAAAGCCTTAAAAAAAAAGAAGTAAAAATAAACGTCAATTTTCAATTTTTCCAATTTTTATACCAAATTCTTCTTTCCAATTTTGGTCAGTTTGGAGTTCTACTCAAATGAGTTCAGAACATATTAGAAAATGAAAACTCGCAGTTTAGAGAAAGGGGAATTCTGTAGTCCTGAATCATCTCTTTCCACTTTAATGTACTGCTCTTATTTCAAGTCCATAAAGAGACAAAAGACGCAAAGCGTGCCACAGAAATAGTAACTAGAATCGGAGTGAATTAGTGGTTCAGCTTCGTTGAGAGGTTATGTCTCGATGCTGTTATTCAGGAAGAATAGTAAACAGTTTCTATGTTTCTCTGGCTGTTAAAATTTTCTCCACAGATTTCTTAAATAGCTATATTTAAGTCTTATTCCCATATGCCCTCTTAACAAAAAAAACTATCTAATCTGTAACGTCTCTCCCGTCATCTATGAATACATTTCCACAGAATTATGTTGAAATAGCAAGCAAGAACAATGTTTTATAAAGAGTTTATATCTTTCGCTAGTAGGTGGAGCAATAATCTGAAAAAAAATCTAATTTGATGATTGGTCAAATGATGCATAACACCATCCAATTCTAAAAATTCGAAATAAGTTTTATAACATTTGCCCATTATTCAAATATTCCAAAATACGACAAGATATTTCAGTGGAAAACTTTTAATATAAAGTAGCTACTAACGCAATCATAATGTTTATTTTATTTCTAGTTTTCATTTTGAGCCATATTAGTTCAAACTTATTTTTATTTTGGTTCATCTTAATCGTTTTATTTTATTTTTCTTGATTTCTCAAGCTTTTCTTTTTATTTAATGCTTGATTTTATTACTGATTTTTTGGTTAGTTATCTATGTTATCTCATTTTTTGGAATTATTTACAATTAAGCTCTACTTTGTATTAATTTTCTGTTTAATTTAACTCTTGTAAGGCCGCGCGGTTGGCGTTGTCTAAGACACTGGCCTCTCACCTCTGAATCCCGGGTTTGGTTCTTATGTGGGTTTCGTGATGATAGACGATCCGCGCTGAACAAGTTTTCTCGGGATTCTCCCGTTCCCCATGCGAGCCTACCACCAAACTTTCTCAGTCTTTCTCGCATCTGTCCTCATTTCCGTGGGTTTAGCACAATAGATCTACTGATCGCGGTGCTTGGTTTCCGGCCGCCCACATTCACCCCATTCTAATCTAATCTAACTCTTGCAAAATTACATTCTGATTTTTCTTAGTTGTTTTGAAGCAATTCCATTTCTTAGTTTTTCTTTTTATGGATCCCTTGGGTTGGTTGAATTTGTCTACAGTGTTAACTCCTGTAAAATTACGTTCTATTTTGTTTTTTTTTCAGCCGTTTTGAGTTAATTCTATTTCTTACCTTTCCTTTTATTGATCCCTTGGGTTTGTTTGAATTGTCTAGGCTGTTTTCAATTTTTTTTACTACTACTGTACTTGTTATTAAGTTGCTTTTAATTTATATAATTATTATTTTTCTATTTAATCCATCGTTCATTGCTTTTTTTTTTTAGTACTTTATTTGGTTTTTATTTTGTTATATATCTTGATTTATCTCTCTTCTAAAACTCAACTATTAATAATTTCTTATCTTTTTTTTTTTTAATTTTACCATATGGAAGCAGCTTATCTAAAGCTGATCTATAAACTGTAATAAGAGAATTCTACAGAGAGCTGGGTAGACCCTAGGACCCGTTTGAAGGAGAATGTAGAGTGAAAAAAATCCCGAATATCCGCTGAGGTTGGCGGTTAACCCTCCTCCTTCCAATCCGCAGTGAAGCGCCTTACCACTTGGCTACCAGACCCACCTGAAAATATATAATGTCATCTTTTTAATAAATCATTAAAAGAATTCTAAGTTTAAACATCCAATCAGTCTTGGCTCTTAAAAAGTTATTTAAGGTTACCTGATTTCTTCTTACTTGATTTCTTCTTACTACAATTAAATCATTTTCTTTTGAAGAATACACTGTGAAGATTCACAATTAATAAACACCAATAATTCACTGAGTATTGCACCTGTTGATCCTTTCAAAAAATTATACTTCTCAGTAAGTCGATAACACTCAATCGCCTTCCGTGCCACCGGCAACCACAACAATCAAAAAAACACCTTCCTTTCGTCCCATTGTTGTTGTCCATTATCATAGTGACTCATTTGAATACGGCTTTCATCATTCACTAAAATTATTGGACTTCTAATTTCGCTCACAAATATTGCTGAATTTTTTCAAGCGATTATGCCGAAAAATTCAAATTAAGAAAATATATTACAATGATAGCCATGCCGGCGTGGCCGAGCGGTCTCGATAGAAATCTGGCGTGCGGGCATTGTGTCGGCACCCAGGTTCGATTCCCGGACGTGGCTTGGCTGTTTCAATTCCTTTCCTGTGTTTGTCAGGCTCTTCTTCACTTTCTCTTCGGCCTGAAGCCTTGCCATGATGGCTTCCTGAGGAAGGCCCCGGAAAACCACCTCAGTATCTTTCCCAGGAGGTTCTGGGAGTTCTACTGAATTATGTAGAATGTGGACCTGTCTCCGGACAGACGGACTATGGATGGATTGATTTCAATGATGATTTTAATGTAGTTTCGTCACCTGCCAGTGCAATTCCACTTACCTCAAGTTTTAAACATGGGACAGAAAATTTTACATGTTAAACTCATGTTCAAAAAAATAAAAGAAACGGTTAGCGAACAATAATTTTTATGGTTCTCTAGTTGAATTTATGAATGCTAAAAAAAAATTATTATAGAAAAAGAAGAAGAATCCTAGTAATCGAAACGAAAATTCAACTTATTAAAAAAGTACAAAAAAATTTGGTTTTATCGAATTATCCTAGAAGAGAATACAAGAATTATATAATATAAATAAGCTAATGTAATTATGTCGAATTAGAATTATTATAGGGAATTTATTTTAATTTCAAATTGAAAATTAATTCTTCATAATCTTTTCTTCTTATTGCTTCCGAAGAAAAATAAGCGAATAGAACGGATTCTAATACAATTTCCCCAGAGAATAACTTACTTGAAAATATCAGATTCCTTTTTGAGGATAAGTTCTCGTATTCCAACTGCAGGTCGATACAGTGAATTCTAAGGAAGTAATCTCCTTTTCCCAGGGAATTACAGCTGCCAGCTCAGTCATCATTCTCTCCAATTTTCTACTTTACGAGGAGTGGTATCGGTTATTTTCTGAGGCTCAAGGACTTAATAACAGTAATTTTGTCAACATCTATTAAGGGTTAGTAATTGCTCTTAAGTGCAATTGCAAACTTTAAAAGTAAAAGGCTCTAAGTGACAAAATAGTAAAAAAAAAAAAATATCTTGTTTTGTAGAAACGATTTGCTGTGACGAGTCTGACTGCAAAGAGACAAGACAAGGACAATTGACTCTCTCGATGCAAAACGAATCTTTCTGATATAATTATCTCTTGTCTAAAAAGTTTTGTCATTAAGAGGGAGATTCCACGGCACCGAATAAAAAAGAAAAAAAGGTATTATTTTATTCACCATAGAACCTACATAGATTTGCAGTATTTCTCTGACTTGATTTATAAAGTGACTGAAAATCTGACTGAAAATTTATGTTGGAATCAATAATTATTTTTTCTTGGCCATTTGTTAGTGTTTACTTCGAACTTCATTCGAGAAGTTACTAATTAAATTTAGTGAACGATAGCAATCGGAAACAATCTTTCTAATTCTTATGTCCGAAACTTATGTCTGAAGCTTTATTAATTTCAAGAGGAAAGCTAAGTTGAAGATATTCAGCGAAAACTTATTTAATTTTAGTACAAAACTCAACGTAGATAAGTAGGGTATTCTGATACGATCTATCTATCTATCTATCTATCTATCTATCTATATAAATACCGTATATGCTCCAATAAAGGCCCACGTCGTTTATTTGCAAAACTAGCCTCGGCTCCCGGCGCTTAATAGAGACCGGCTGCTATTAGAGGCCGGCTTTTATTAACAAAAACCTTCAGAACGCAATATTTTCACACATAAATACCGACTAATATTACAAACAGCTACTTTATTTGAATTTCACATGCTATATAAGACTGTTAAAGATAAATGACAATGTTTTTCACTACCCTTCGTTGCTATTCGTCGTCCGAATCTGCAATGACGGCTTCATTGTTGTCCAGGACAATACACGGTCTTCAAGTTCGTCACTAACTTTCTTGGTTCCTCCTCCTTCTAACCGCTCGCTGCCTGCACCTTTGTCCAGTTTCGCAGACACAAGATTATCATATTGTTACTTCCACTCTCTGATTCTTTTCGGATCAACATCATAATGACGAGCGGCCGCCTCACCGGAAGTTTCTTTCGCGTATTCCACCGCGCGAATCTTAAAGGACCGTTTCTGCGGCATTTTTGTAAGGCAATGTACCGGAAGGTATTTTGCACGACTACAAAGATGCGGACGCTTACACTAGTATCGATAGGCAAATATGAAAGACCCGGCTACCATTAGAGACCGGCTACTATTTGGCCATGTCCCCTCTGCAGCCCGGCGCTTATTAGAGACCCGCGACAATAGGAGCCTCGGCGTTTATTGGAGCATGTACGGTATATGAAGAGAAATATTTGAAGAAACACGCAAGTTTACTTATCGAAAAAAATTACATTTATTACTACGACCATGAAAACAGAACAATTTTATTTAGTAAGGCTAAATATTATGTAGGATGTAGAACTGATAAATTAAACTGATGAAGAAAAAACATGAGTAAAAAACTAAACGTCTTCAGTTAACGAAGCTTATCTGTGTTATAACATACCACGATCTTATTTCCAATAAGGAGATCTTAAGATGAAGTGGATCTACTAAGACTACAGACCGTTTAAGAATGTCGTCATAATCTATGTTCTATGTTTTGTGTAGAATCTATGACATCAGAGTTCAAAGAAAATTATTTCTGTGGTCCGTTGCTATGGTTTTAGTTTTGCTCAGAGTTAATGCCAGCCGGTATTTGCTGCGATTTTTGTTTGAAAAGAAGACCAAAAAACATAAAAAAATATGAAAAAGCATTTTTAGGACTTCAAAAAAGCCCACTTAAGGGTTTTTTCCCTTTATTTTTGAGAATTTTATGAAAAACATAAACACGAAAAAAAGTTGTATTTTTTCATGTTTTCAGGTTTGTTTTGCCAAACTCACATTGCACCCGGATGTCTGCTGATTTGCTTACTCAGTCACTTTCCCAAAGAAAAGTTCAAATTTGGCCTACTGAAACTCATTTCTTAAGTAGGATTGCAGAAGTATAAGTAGTTCCCTCAAAATAGTTATTGTCCAAATTAAACAGTAACTTGATGGAACTGTTGTTACGAAGATAGAAATCCAAGTATGTATTTCAGAACAATAATGTTATTGTTTCAGTTTTCTAAAGTATTTATTTGTGCGATATAAACCTAAGAATAGCTAGTAAGTTCTAATTGCCATATAAAAAATTTGCTTTTGCAGAAAAACTATTCAATGAATTCACAAAATGAGAGATTTCTTTTATTCTAGACTTTTGCTTTTCATCATCATCATCATCATATTCTAAACGAAATTAGGCCAGTGTTGACCCGTTTCGATTCCAGCCATACAGGGTCCAGAAAACGTTTTTGTGGGCGTCCAGGTGTCTTTGTCCCTGACGTTTGCAGTGAAGTATTTCTTAGGGTATTCGATTTGGTGACATTCTGGAGACATGTTGCAACCATCTATTTCTATATATGGAAATTTTCTCCTCTAGTGGTTGTAGATTAAGTTCTTGGAGTATCTCCTCATTCCTTTTGTGATCCTATAATGTAAATCCAGCAGTTCGTCTTAGGTACCTCATTTAAGCCCGCTTTTAATATACTGATATTTTTTTTTTTTTGAGAATCCAAATTTCACTTCCATAGAGGAGAATTGGTATAGCAAAATTTTTGAACAATTTTGTTCTGGAATGTTTTTATACTAAAGTGGGTTTTAAAATTGAATTCAGCAATCCCAATATTTGTAAAAATTTTGTAATTTTTTTGTTTACTTTTTCTTTACTTTTTACCTTTTGAATAATAACAATTCAATGTACATATGGAGAAAAAGTTGGTTTTCTGCAGTCTTTTTGACTGAAGTGCAGCAATTGCTAAGTCAGTTTGTGAATTTTTAATTCATTTTTTAATTTAATGAAAATAGAAAATACTGAATATTATCAATTCGTCGGATGTTTAATTTATTAATGAACCGAAAACAGTTTATCTATTTTCCCCTTGCAACTCAACTCTTCAGAAATCAATGACAGAAATAAATAAAGATTACTTGGTATATTTTCTTAAAGAAGAACAGGA
The DNA here is from genome assembly GCA_023159025.1 of Thereuonema tuberculata. Lineage (NCBI taxonomy): Eukaryota > Metazoa > Arthropoda > Chilopoda > Scutigeromorpha > Scutigeridae > Thereuonema > Thereuonema tuberculata. The sequence continues at coordinate 99,782,307 of JAFIDM010012231.1, forward strand.
TAGTGTACTTTTGTCTTCTAAGGGTTTATTGCTTCACACATCTAATGACTCTTCATTAATGAATTCTGACTATTTCCTACTAATGGATTTGTTTTCTGCACACTTTGTAACTAATAAGTCAGTCTTCATGTTTCACATTTAGCATTTTATGACTTTCATTGAATATCTTTCGATAACTACCTTCACCAGGTTGGCTGCTTCAGGTTTTGAGATACGAAATGGTCATTCCATATTTGCAAAAATGCGGAATAAATTTTGCATCAGAAATGTCTTGAATTAATTTAATTTAATTATCTGCTTCAAAACCTCTTCAAAAAAACTGAAAATTTAGTTTTAGATTTCCGAAAACTGACAATTTACAGAAAAACTTATTTTGTCAATAAAAATGACATATTACAAAAGCCAGAATAAATTGTTCAGTCTTCCTAGCATCCCCTTAAACATCGTCAATTTGATAAACATTTCATCATCTAGGTAATCTGTGATCTCATGTTTGAGAGGAACTTTTGTTATATATTCAGTGTAAGATCGCAATTTTAATTCACTGTTCATGTTAAAAACAAGGGATAATCCAATCCCAGTGCTTCGCAAAGGCTTCTGATATGTCATTTCTGTTTCATTATTTCTTTAATTTCCTTATTATTATAAATATGAATTGTCAAAAGTGCAATTGTTATGATTATGGCGATTGTTGTGATTGTTGCTGAGCTGTATTGTAGATGTGATTGTTGCGAAAGCAAAAAGGCGCAATTGTTGCGATTGTTGTGATTGTTGTGCTTAATGATAATTTAATGAGATTTTAATGATATTTGTCCACAGACAGACGACAAACCGGGAGTAGTAGGCTTCCTATCAGAAGCCTAAAAAGTGAAAAAGAAAGAAAAAGAAAAGATAAAATGAAGAAATCGATCCTTTTTAAATCCAAGGAAACGAATATTTCCTATTCAACAGGGGTTTTGACAAATCTGGGATCCGAATGTAGAAAGTAAATAACAACAGTCTTTAATAACTGAAATAAATGGATCTTCATGATGATAGACCCTAGATAAAACAAACCTGTTTGATAATTTTTTGGGAGTATAGAAAGAAGTATAAATAATAATAAAATAAAAAGACTAATAATAATAATAATAATAATAATAATGAAGATTTGATTGTTAATTGATCCTCTGAAAACTAAAATATCCTTCTTAAAGATATCCTTTGGCTTCTTTTTCAGTTGAGAAACGTTTATAATTTATTTCCAGCTTAAAATTCACACCAGCCTCTAAAAAAAAAAACTATTCACTGATCTGTTATTGAAGTTTGACAAAATGATTTCATAGTGATTTATAATATTTAGAAAAATTGAATATATCAATAATGAAATTTACTGATCAGTTCGGAACTGGCAGCTCAAAAATTATAAATATTCAGTAGCAGCCTAATTAATTTCGAATAAAATTAATTTACAAAATGATTAAATGGATAATGATAGCCTGACTAAATACATCCAAAACTAAAGCGGCTTTATCGTTGATAATTTTTTTTCATATTTCTTTAAAGTTACATATTCCTTTAATTCTTATTAGGAATTGAAATGAAAGAGATTATTTAATCCTTACTAGTTTTGTCGCGACTAAAGTAAACACAGCGATATTTTGTCTCGTTTCAGAAACTTAATCTAGAAGATTATAATCAATTATAACAAACTAAGCGGCAAATAATTCTTGAGGCTGTTCTTCTCTATTTGTGGGATTTACTGAAACTAACTCCAATTAAGCCGTTAAAGCCTAAACGAAAGTGCTCCAACAGAAATAGACCAGGAAAAGCAACAGATATTTTCGAAATAGAATGCATTATTGGATTATATTAGATCTTTGTATTACATAGATATTTGTTCCATTTGGGAATTATAAATATGGCACCACAGTTAATTTCAAAGTAATTTCAAATACGATTATGCTTAAAAATAATATTAACCAATTTAAATTTAAATAACATAGATAGCAACATAACTTTTAAACAGCCGGTTTATAATCTAAATTTTGTTTTCTACAAATTTCATTTTATAAAATTTATATTCTTAATAAATTGTATGCTTTTTATGGCTCAAATATACAAATATTATTATTGTGTATTAATTTGCGCGACTGCAAGGGGTAATGGGAGTGAACCTCCAGCAGCTGGAGTCGTATCAATAGAGCCAACGTCCAGATTTTAAATTTATTTATTTATTTTTTTTAACATTTTATTTTGTTTGGTTGTTGATTACCAAGGCAAAGCTGAACCTCTTAAGACCTAATATCAATAAAAAGGAAACGAGGTAAAGTCAACCTATTTCGCACCAAACGCCAAATAAAGTTGCTGTTGTTCTAATATCAAGAGATAATTTAATCATGTTAATATTTAAAATTAAAATTTTTGAAGTTTATCTTCTTTGAGTAACACGGAGTTTTATTCTTCTGTAAAACTACTTTTCATTTTCAATTTCTTCAATTCATTTGTATCTATGTTATTCTGTGATTTCTGCTATTCTCTTAATTGCCTCAAAGAAATAAAATCCTTCTAATAAAAAGTAATTATATTAAAAAGTTAATTATTTTCAGCTGAACACATTTTCGTATTTTTTTTAAGTTTTAATAAAAAAAAAAATAAAAAAAAAATTAAAGTTTTGAAGAAATAAATAATGCTTTTAGAGCTTATTCGCCCATTTTTAAGTGCAATTATTAATTTAATGTTCATATAAAAATCAACTATAGATTATGTAAGTTTAGCAAATGTAAAATTCCATTGTTTATTTTTCAATGGCTTAGTAGGAATTGCTAAAAATTAAATATATTTAACAACAAGTTTTAACGTGCGAAAATAATAATGACAATACAAAATAAACCATGCTCGCACATAACTAATAATAAAAGGAATCACTGATCTGTTTTGGATTTTTCGACACCGGGAATTCAGAACAGCTGTTTCTGGGTTCCTACCCGTCATCAGCTGGACTCGCCAAATGTCTTTAACAGTAAGTGATTCCTAGAGACATATAAAGGAAACAAAAGATAGGAATATCTTTATAGAGAAATATAAAGTTGTAGTAAAATAGAGTAATATAGTAATATAAGATATTAAAAAAAAATATGGTTGTCCTTCATTTTTCCGATTTGTTCTCAATTAATCAGAAGCCTCTCATTGCAACTTACTGTTATTTAAAACTCAAGAAGTTACAATATTTTGATCTTTTAATGCTTTATTTTTGTAGCGCTTTCCGTTAATCTACAGTATTTTAATATATTTAATATATTAAAAGTATTTTCTTGTCATTAAATTATTAATAAAAGCTTGGTATTTACGCGATATTTACGTATCATCAGTTGGCTTCTGATGACTCGTGTTTCTAATTTTAAAAAGCACCTCTAATCATAAAATCTGCAAACATGAATTCGTAAAATCAAAGTAAAATTATTTGCTTAGTTTTGAAGAAGAATTAAAATTTTATCTATAGGCCTTATTAGATATATTAATAATAAAATAGGGGAGAATGGTGACAGTTGATCCTTACTTTGCTTTTCACGTTCTATCTGCCAAACGGCCAGTGCCAACCATGTTATGTTGCACTTATTTCATTTTCGTCCAAGCAGAATCAAGTTTCCCCACCAGTTGGGAGACTCGATCCCCCTGCGAAGGAGACATGATCCCGTGGCACGTCTGGCGAGATACGTGTTCCCGGTTGCTTTTGAAAGGCAAATAAATATCGCAAATCCTCGAATTCGATAGCTTATTACCGGACTTCAGACACACAACTTCAAGTATTCGTTGTAACTCTTAGGGAAAGTAAAAAATTCTGCTGGTCGTCATTTAAACTTGTGATGTAGAGGACTCGGAAATTTCACCACTAGATCTTCTTTCATTTCCTTACATTTCAATTTCATTTCAATCCTTTCATTTCCTCTATCAGGGAGAGAAAATTGGTTTACTGTTTGTCTTTTTTTTAACAAGCTTACTTTTACATTAGCGTTGTTAAATGAACAATAATGATTCAACATCTTTTAGTTGCTATCCGAGTAACCACAAAATCATTCGGTCCTATGTCAAAGTTTGCGGCTTCCTCATTGATGACACCGTCTAGGTTTGCGGAAGAAACCTCAATATCAAGGTCAGACAGTCTTCATCAGAAGAATTCTCCTCCCACGTCTTCCGTTTCCTCAAGAACATCCTTGTCCTTTTTTTAACCGGCGAGCTCCTCCCTGTTCTCTTTCCTGTCCTTTGAAGAAGAACCCGCTCCAATTCTTGCCTTTCAGGAGGGTCAGTTAGAACTCTGCATCGTCCTCGTTTGCTATTCGTCCTGCACGTTGCGAGAAATGATCCCGGATCAAGTCTCCAGACTGGTATAGGATCAAGTCTCCCGAAGGGTTAAAGTGCTATAATTGAAAATAATTAGCCTAAGAACACCACAAAACGCAAGGAAAACTTGCGCAAATACTTTCAAAGGAACTGAAATACACTGGTCTTGGTCACATCTACAGCCTCATCGTTACCTATCGTCTCCAGACCAAAAATTATATCGGCCAACAAAAAAAATTGAAACACAAAAAATAAACAAATGAATCTTTTATTCTATAAAGATCACAGTAGTCGCTCCAAACCTTGCTCACTGCCTTGCCCTAGTTGTTTTCTATCAGTGCTATTAGTAGGCCGGAAGGTTGTTTCTTCTACCGCAGGTTTTGAAGGGATGATCAATTCTCCTTCGGGATCAAGTGTACCCCTGTGCTCTATATTCGTACCTCTGGATATTGTATGCGACAATGTTGATGTAGCTTAGGAAAGGGAAATGTTGAAAACAAGAATCTACATTTGTAATGTGTTTTTTTTTATTAAATTAAATTTAAACCAAATTGCCATTAAGGCGACTGAGTTTTGTTGAAAATGGAGCAAAATAAGCTGATAATCTCCTATAACAAAGTAAAAAATGTATCTGCATTAGAATAACTTTTTTCGCCAGCTTGTGAATATGATTATGCTTCTGTGATAATGTAAAGAAAAAAAATCATCATGAAGAGACTAGACGGGTACCGTCGCTTCGCTCCGGAACCCTTGTATATATAGCATTAAAAAAACTTTATTTATTTAGCAAATTATGATTGAGATCGGAGAATATACGACTTCCCTGCGTCATTGTGGCCTTCTCCGCTTAACTTAGGTGTATTGTGGGTTGGCACCACATACCTGGGTTTGTCGCCACACACTTCATGGTCAGTTTGCCAGATTATTCCCTATCCCGGGGGAATTTCGAAAAATCTGGCCTTATTCCTTGTCGACATCATAAAGGGAACTTCTGTGCAAAATTTTCAGCTTTCTAGGTCTAAGGGTTTGGGGTGGGCGTTGATGAGTCAGTCAGTGAGGGAGTCAGGAATTTTCTTTTTATATACCGGTATAGGTAGATTTTTAAGAATTTTGTTTTGTTAAACTCATTGATTAGTTCTTCATCGATTATATTTGGATCTGTTATTTTCTCTGTTTTCAACTCTTATTATCCGAGATTCGTTCTTTACATATTATTCCTGGTGTTTCGATATCATGCTTATTTATGAACATTTATGATCTACATTTGTTTTCGTATTTCCATGAATTGTACAGTTGTTTCTTATTGTCCCGTAAAGACAATTTTTGAAACCATTATTGCACACATGTTTTAGATATTTCTGTAGGCTACTGCATTGTTTTTATTCATTTTGAGATTTACGTACATTTACGTCGCCAATTAGTATAGTTCGACAGTTGTTTAATATATTTTCATTTTTTTATGAATAGATTCTCTAATTCTTCAGTAAATTTATCTTTCTTTGCGTTTTGTTGGTTTATATAGGGCTAAAATGTTAATATTTTGTGTTTGATAACACAAAAACATTTTTGATAACGAAACATATTAGGTTTTATTACAAAACTTCATGATAAATAATGTGTTTTGTGAAAATTCTTGAATCATTTTCCAAAAGATTTCCTTGCTCCGACGTTTTAGTAATTTATAATTTAACATTTTGCTTATAGAATGACAGACAGAATAACCTTTTTTATAATATATAATAATAATAGCAGGGTACCGTTGCTTCGCTCCGGAACCCTTCTATATATAGCATTCAAAAAACAAACTTTATTTATTTAGCAAATTAATGTTGCGATCGTCGGAGAATATATAACTTCCCAGCCCGTTGTGGCTTCTCCGAATAACTCGGATGGATTGCGGATCGGCGTCACACACCGAAAATTCAAATTTTTGCATGTATCTTGCAAACGCTGAAGCGTTTGTGAATAAGTGATACATCGTTCGATAGAACTTTCAAATACCAACATTTTCTCAATATAATGTTCTCTTCCATCTTTTATACTTTTCGTTTAAATTGAGTAAAAGTCAAAATTTGACCCTTTAAAAGGCGCCATCTTGGAAACCAAAAACTTTTTTCGAAAGATTTTTGTAGCATTTTGTTTGTCTTAAAAAGATCTATATTTTATCCATTTACATGACCAATCTATCTCTTGAAGTTTGTTCGCAAAATTGGAAAAACGTAAAGTCTTATGACAGATAGAATAACACTTTTATAATATAAGATATTTGAGGAGCAAGGAAAATAAATTAACGAGCCGTTAATTAGCTTTCCATGCCCCTCTAATATCTCTTCTGTGCTTTTTTTGTGTCATATATAATATTATAATGATTATTAATGTCATTTTATGGCCGTTCCGGCATGGCCGAGTGGTCGGTCTGGCATGAGGCAGATTTGTCGCAATCTGGGTTCGAATCCCGGCGCGGGGCTTGGATGTTTCTTTCTTCTTCAGTGTTTGTTTCTCTCATGGGAGGCAGAAGTATGACTGTCACCTTAGAATGCCTTCTGGATAATAATGTCCAAACGATAGTAAAGCAAAAAAAATTCCTCATCATAGAGTATGCCTCCTTGACAAGTGATCCGAAAATGGATCCGGGGACACAACAACAACATATCATCTTTTTATGGAATTAAAACATTGTTTTTCTTTCATTAAAATTTTATCTATGTATTATTGAATCAAACAATATTTATTTAATTCCGATTTAATCAAAAATCAAAAAAATAGTATTAATGTTTAAATAAAGTAAAATAATATACCAATTCAATAAATTAGCATTTATAGCTATTTCATCAAACTTTCCGAAAAACAAAAATAAAATAAATAACTTAACGATGAACTTCATGAAATAACTTAAAATTTTCCTTACGTGACTGTTAAAGAAAAAAAAACTTTTTTTTTATAAATATATTATACTTCAAGGGCATATAAAAGAGTTGGAATGGATCACGTTTTGATAAGGATCTTATGTCCAGAAACGCATTTTTCCCTGCTTCAGGCATTCTTGGTCATCTACCTCCGTAGATAAAGTTCGGCGATTTGGAAAACGCTCTTAGACGACGAGAAAATCTATCATTACCTTAAGCTTCTTCGTAAATTAGCATCACGTCAGCTTACAAAATAAAGTCAGTCATTATGCATCAGTGACGGAATGTCAATAGGGAGTTAAAAAAAAAAATAAGTTCATTAACAAAAGTAGATATATATATAAATATTATCGGGTGATCACAATGAAAGTACCCCTATTCAACAGTATCTGGAGCGATACGGAGTAGTCTAAATGCAACGAAATTTGGTAGGGTGATATTTCAGGACATGCGACCGACATTTCCGAAAAGCAGCCAAGTTCATATTTTGGTAAAAGTAGCCACAACTGTTTGCCGTCATCCATTTAGGCTACGGTGCCGGATCGTTTATTGCTTTTGTAAGTACTTTATGAAAACAACGGCAATGCCGTGGCTTCACTTCAGGAATTCCGATGTGCTTTGGCCGAATTTGTAAACAATTATGTCGAAGACTCTCAGGAGAATGATCACTCGATTCAAGGAAACTGGACGTCTAGAGTTTTAGCATGGTCGAGGGCGCACATCACAAGCCTTTGCTTGGAGCGCCACAAGTGACATAGTGATGACTTTTGATACTAATTTTTTTTTTTTTTTTTTGGAAATAATCACCCTCTACCATACTTCGTATTTGGTCTGCTTGTTGAATAGGGGTAATTTAATTACGATCACCCTGTATATGTTACAATGTAAAACAATGAAATTAAATGATAGTATTTTTAAAATATTCTGAATAACAAAAGTAACTAAATTGAGAGAGAAGTCTTAAGAAAATGATTGCTGTGCTGTTACTGAATTCTCCTACAATGATACAAATATTAGGGGTTTTTTTTCAATGTAAGCAGCACACAAATTGCAATTTTTAAGGAATAGATTCAATTGCAATTATATATCGTAACTATTAACTTAAAAAAAAGTTAAGAAAGTTATCTTTTATAAAACTGAATATATGCCATGAAAATGCTTATGTAGGCCTAAAGGAGAGATTCCACGTGCATTGCAAAAAAAAAAAAAAACTTGTAGCACATATCAATGACACCAAAAAAATTCAGATGTCAACGAATGTCAGAATTTTTAACTCTTTTCCCCAGCTTCCAATAACCAATAACATCAGAAAAATCATTTGATTTCATTTAAGGTTTTAACTCTTTCTTCGTAATTGAATTTAGAATTTATATTATGAAAACTCATGAGGGTCAAGAGGTAAAAGGGAATTCTATTTCATTTAAGCAAACGTATGTGAAATTCTAAATCAATTAACTGGGAAATTACGTTAATGCGAAACAAATTAGAAAGATCTGGCGTTTCACTCCGATAGTATAGAAAGCTATTATAATAAAATCATTATGTAGATAGCAATAAATCAGCAATGTTCGATACAGAACAATAGTAATAACGGTGGTCTTCCGTGCGATTGGTAGTGGTAAGGAACTTGGGTTTGAATGTAAGATTTTCATTTGATTTATTTTATTACTTTATTTTAATTGCAAAAAATTTTTGAATACTTTCAATCACTAACTATAATATAATTTTAGCTGACAGTAAGTACAAAATGGAATTAGATTGGTTTATACAAGAATCAATCTTTTGGATACCACTTTTTGATACTATTGTCTCTGTGCAGACTCAGCCATACTTTACAGCCAATGGAAGGCTAAGAATTTAACCCTCTGCGCCATCTGTACGTTGTTTAAATGGCTCAAAGATATCGGTATTTTTGACTACGCACCAGGGTTATTAAGGAATTTGATACACTTCCTACTCTTCAAGAATATTATGCACATCCTGAATACACTCCCCTTGAATCCAGGGAAATTCTTGAATATTTCTTACTTCTTATTCAACAATTGGTTTCAATAATGGCTCAGCTCAACTTCTATTGCTACTGCGCATTTAAAAATGAGAAATCAAAGAAAAAAAACATACAAAATTTTATAAAGAGCAATCATCAGACAAAACTTTCAAAGTATATAAACAAAGAAGATATTCATTCTATTCATGTAATAAAATTCTTTGTACTATTATTTCTTTTTACTTTGTTTACTTACTTTATTTTACTTTTCTAGATTTTATATTTTACTATTTACTTAATATTTTTTTTTTCAATATTTCAATCCTTTAAATTTATAATTATTTGATAAGTTATGTCTACTTTATTATAATGTTTTCCTTCTCCAGTCACTAGTCCATTTCATGAACATGGAAGGAATCAAAGTGTATTTCGAATTTTACATCGGGATAGACCAAGTAAGGAAGCCGATCTCTAACAGCCAAAACAAAACAAAACAAAAAAAGAAAGTATTGGAATAGCTGATCAGAAACGCACTGGCTGTTAAAGAAAATATATTCACAATTTAAGACCCGGCTAGTTTCGGGAACACGTTCGGTTCTCTTTTTCAAACGGATATGATTATTTATTATTATTATTATTTTTCATATCCGTTTGAAGAATGGAACCGAACGGATTCCCGAAACATGTCCGGTCTTAAATATATTTTCTTTAATAGCCAGTGCGTTGTGGTCACTTTTCCAATACTTTTACCGCACGTTAAAAGATTCCAGTAAAAAAAAGAAAGGTCATGTTCAAAATTTTGGAGAACTAAGTCCTCTCATCCTACTACCCACTCTAAAAACATGAAAAAAAATAAGACCCTATTCTAGAAATTTCTAGATTTCCCCAACCCCGCCCTTAAATACC
>JAFIDM010012231.1:99797425-99813134 GCA_023159025.1 Thereuonema tuberculata
TTTTAAAATGTAAGAAAGAATTTTATTTTTTTCTCCTGAAGAAAATAGTCGTTGAGAGTATAGAAATATCGAGAAGATATAAAAATGTTTTGAAGTTTTGAGGAACGATGTTTTCATTTATTTAAATATAGAAGAGTTAAAAATGTTACGAGTTATAAAAGCTGAGAATTTACTGTACAAATTAATCCCCACTTTTTCAGATTATGAATTAGTAGAAAACTCCTTCAACGAAATAGAACCAGACTTGGTTATTTTAATTAATTAATTGATTTATTCACTGTTTTATTATTCCTTAATTGCTGAATCTGATTAATTATTTTTTTAAATTTTTGTCATTGTTATTTTTTTTTAATATTTTCTGCCTACGGCCTATTGTATCATCCCTAAAACTCACAGAGAACTTACCAAAGACGGGGAAAGGAGAAAAAGAGAAGAAAAAGCAAACAAACACAGAAAAGAAAGGAAACATCTTTGCCGGTTCCTGGATTCAACCCAGATTCACGTCGCCCCACCTAACCACAAGGCTGTGGCATGTGACAGATATGTAAAATGTAATATACGTCTTGCTATTGTAAAGATATTTTATTTTCTATTTTTTTTAAATTCAAGGGAGTAATCATTTTTGTTTTTTCATGAAAGAGCGATTAAATATATTTTATAATCAAAAGGAAAAAAAAACTGTTTAAACTTCCCACATAAACAAAGCAAAACATTGTGTTATTTCTAAAACATAACTTCCGTTTATTCTTCATAGATCTTCCCTCCTTTTCATCATATTAGCATAAACGACACATCCTCTTACTCATTATTAATATCTTTGTTATTCACGCAAATTTTTGGAAAGAAATTCTCGCCTTTCCTTTTTCAAGCTGATGTTAAATTAACAAATGTTAATTTGATTCATTAACAGTTTGAGAATATGATCATCATTTACAACATATACCATTACAACATATACCAATATATACCTTTCTATTAATACTTTATAAACTACAATTATCAGCAGTTCTTAAAGTAACAAATGATTTCTTATTCATAAACAATAGTCTGATAATCATAATCACGCTTTCACAATACGTAACATCATATTTCTGTAATAATACTGTTTATATACTAAACAAATGTTCTCATTCATTCAATAATTTATCAAACTCTACTGTTTTTACTAGAATTTAAACATTTACATATTAAACTATTTTCGTATGTAAATGAAAGTTAATATTCTAATTAAAAATACTGAAGAGCAGAATCTAAACAGAACTGAAGGAATAGAAGTAAACAAAGAGTTTGTAAATTTGGTTATTAGTTTACTAAGCAAATGTTTAAATTCTAGAGTTTGAAGAACTAAATTATTGAATGAATGAGAACGTTTGTTTAATATACAATTGTCGTAGATTATCCAGTATTATTAGAGAGGTATAATGTTAGGTATTGTAAAAGCATGATTATGATTATCAAATCGTTTGTTACTTTAACATCAACTTGAAAAAGAAAATTTGCTTGAATAAAAAAGACATTAATAATGAGTAAGATGATGTGTCATTTATATAAATTGTGTTACTTCTTTCAAAATTTAAACACTTTCAGCCAAAACATGCCTAAATAATAATATATGATCAAAACCTCAGAATTATTCACTGCATACTTATAGAAAAGCCTTAGCAATTTTTTTAGTAATGCCTCACTTTAACTGCCCCACTTATTTTTAAAAATGATTTTTCGTATTCTAATGAACATTTAAAAAAAAGCTTTAGTCAATTAATTAATTTTGTTTTTATTCAAGTTATTACTTTATCACTACTTTAATTCTGAGATTCCTCAAATTTGGCTTTTGGTGGAAATCTCTATAAAAATACGAAATTGATAATTCCCAATGATAGACCATGGTTTTCTAAATTAGCATCTTTAAATCTAACTATTCTTAAGAAACAAAACTACATTTAATTCGATGGAATTTTTATAAACTGCATTGTATTAAGAAAATTCAAGTTTCTTTCAATTTTAGTTTGCATCTTTTTATTATGAAAACTGAAAGAGCATTTAAAAGGTCTCTAAAACTGCTGCCATTTTAGTGCAATAGCAGCACTCCCAAGTGATAATTTAGTTTGTCAATAATAGTAGCATCTGCTTTAATCTATTTTAGTAGAAACTTCTGAAATATTCTCCATTAGCAATTTGAGTACTAATTTTATGTTTTCATTATTCCAACTACAAGCTTCTATTTTGTGAAAATCAACTTAAAAATGGCTTTAACATACTTTGATATTTTATAATTAAAGTAATGCATTAACTTAAATATAAAGGAATTTAATTCAAGTAATTAAGTTAAAGAATCCCACTATAGGTTTGCGCGGCCTTTCGAGTGACAAAAAGGATCCCTGCATTTCCTTACTAATGGACTAAGTTGAGGCGCGACCATTTAGAGGACTCACTGCGCTTCCGACGATTGTTTCGAGTAATTTAAATAGAACAAAAAACCTGGAGTATCTTTGAGAATTTAAGGAAATTTACTGTTAGAAAAGCACAATTCATGTATATTTATTTTTTAATTCTTATAAGAGTAGTACCAATATAGGTTATAAATTTCTTAATGATTAAAACAGACAATCATTAAATCAGAGGTTTCTGATTTGTTTTGTTGCTTTATAATACAGTCGGACCTCGATATAAGATCACCCGCATATAAGATTACTTTTCTAAAGTCCCGGCTCATTTAATAGGAATTTTTTTATATGGATTATCGGATATATGGTCAGGTCTTAAATACCGTAATCGCATATAAGGTCACTTTTGTCTGTGATTTCAGTGGCACACTGATTCAATTCATCTTTATTTTTCCATGGGTACAATTTCTCCTACTGACGGAGGGGACAGCTTTTTCACAAAACACTTCATCATCTCAAATTCTAGGAAAAAAGATGATGAAGACGATATTCCTTTATCTGTGTTAATATAAGATCTCAGAAATCGCGGCTGTGCTATAGAAGGGGAAAGTGAATATGTGAGAACTGATGATGAAACTGCTATAACTTCTCAAGCTTCGATTTTCGAAATTGTTTCGCAAGATTTAGATTCCAATGCAGCAGAAAGTGAGGATAACAACAGTGATACTGAAAGTGAAGCGGTGACACAAGCAGAAGCACTCAGAGCATTAAATTTTCAGAAACTAAAAAACTTAGAAAACATTGTATAAAAGATGAAACCAAAATCGCGACAGTCCTGTATTATGGATTATCCTATTTTAAGTAAGGTCAGTTGTACATCAGTACTTTGCTTGAACATACTACTACTATTTGTATACAACTTTATTCCGAATTAAAATTTAAAAGATAATTTCTTTCTGATTCCATTAATTTTAATTGGTTCAGCTAAAAAAATTATAACCTAATAAACTGATATTTTTGTACGTATTAAATTTTACAAATAATTATGCTGTATTTATATATTGCGTATTTATTAACAAAAGTGTACGAATCGGTTATAAAGTCGACCCGCTTATAAGGTCACTTTCGCGAGGTCCCAAGGGGTGACCTTATATCGAGGTCCGACTGTATGTGCTTAAGTTTTCCAAATATAATCTCATTATCTTTAAGTGTTCGATTACTCTTTCTAACTTTCAAATCAATGAAAAATATCACTTGTCTGAATTTTACTGTAGTACATTTTCTTATAGTAAAAAATAAAAGATCCGTAGTAAAATTCAGACGAGTGACACTTCCCTAAACTATTGAAAAGTAAAAAAAAAAAATTCATGAAGCGTTTGTTTTTAACTTTGGCTTTTTAAAAATTGTAGTTATAGTTTAAATAGTAGCACAACATTAAAGTTTTTTTTTACTGCTATTTGTAAAAAAATGCAACACCATGAAGGAATCATCAGAATTAAATGAAATTTGCAGCAAATGTCAATTATAGTATGTTATGCAAAATAGTAAAGTTTCAGAGCCACCGCGCATGCGTAGCGTGCGCAGCGCCCTCTGAACTGATGCTGAAAGCGTATAAATAGAGGGCTGTAGCGGAACGTTTACAATAGTTAATGATTATTTGTTAGTGGCGAACGTTTAGTGAAACCCATGTATTCCTCTACGACGGAAGGAGGAGAAATTCCAACAACTTACGGAGTTTGAACGGGGGAGGCTTATCGGCCTTCGATAAGGAGGATTTTCCTATCGCGCAACAGCAGTTCGTGTGCAGCGGCACAGTTCCAAAGGGATGCGAGTTTGGAAGCAGTGGACCGACGAGCACCGAAAAACTCGAAAAACTGGCAGTGGACGACGGAAGGTTACGTCATCGCGCGACGATCGACACCTGCTCCGCATGGCGCCGAATGACCGTACAGCTTCCTCCAGGCACTTGGCAGCACGTTGGTCTACTGCTACAAGTGTACTAATGTCGGCTTCGTCAATTCGTCGACTTTTGCTTAACCGTGGACTGCGTGCAAGGGTATCTACAGGATCCCCCTGACGGCAAACCATCGACGGTTGCGTCTGCAATGGGCTCATGAGCACAGAGCCTGGCAAGCTGATTGGCACCAAGTTGTCTTTTCAGATGAATCACGCTTCAATTTGTGGGACCATGACGGCCGCATTCGTGTTAGACGCTATGCCGGTCAACGCTGCCTTCCAGAGTGCGTTATCGAACGACATAGTGGCCGAACACCCGGAGTTATGGTCTGGGGTGCGATTTCGTATCACGGACGATCCAATTTGCTACGAATTGACTTCCTTCAAGGCATCCCTGGAGCTATCTTTCAGCAGGATAATGCACGCCCACATACTGCAAAGACTTTTCAAGACTTCTGCTCAGCCCCAACGCATGCAACTTCTTTTTGGCCTGCTTATTCGCCGGATATGTCGCCTATTGAGCACGTGTGGGATGTGGTTGGTCGGCGTCTCCCCCGTTTACCCTCCGTAAGTTGTTGGAATTTCTCCTTCTTCCGTCGTGGAGGCATACTTGGGTCTCACTAAACGTTCGCCACTAACAAATAATCATTAACTATTGTAAACGTTCCGCTACAGCCCTCTATTTATACGCTTTCAGCATCAGTTCAGAGGGCGCTGCGCACGCCACGCATGCACCGTGGCTCTGAAACTTTACTGTTTTGCATAACATCCTATAATTGACATTTGCTGCAAATTTCATTTACTTCTGATGATTCCTTCATGGTGTTGCATTTTTTACAAACAGCAGTGTATTTTTGTTTAACAAAGATATATTTTTATTTTTCAAAAGTGAGAAACAAAATTATGTGTTGGTTTTATTTCAAGTAATAAAAACTTTGCTAAAAATTTCCAGCAAGTTCAATTCGTTCCTTAGGTTAATTCACCTTGTAGGATTTTTAATTTCCTTGTAAAAAAATGTCTTCAATTCCTATCATTTATTAGGAAAAGGTTTTTGGTTGTGCAAATTAGCACAACATTTGTTGTTGTTGATTTTGTTGTTTCGGGGTCACTGCCAGGTGTGACGGTGGCCTTCACTTAAGATCTCGACTTTCTGGGTATTTTATCGGGGAGGACGGATCGGGCTGATGAGTCCCAAGCAGGACGAAACTGCCGTTCCCGATTCCTTCCGAAAATTGAGTCAGAAAGACAATTTATTTGTTCTTGTGCTGCCCTTGTTTCTTATTTTGTTTTGTTAAAAATTTCCAGCACGTTAAATTTTTTTCCTTAGGTTAATAAAAACTCATTTATTACAATCACTTATTTAAATTTTTTTTTTAATTAAGATAAAAAAAATATTAAATAAAAGAAATTATGAGAAGATTTGCTGTAGAAGAATACAATGTTAAGTAACAATAATAATAAAAAATACTGGAAAATTAAAATGTCACTAGAATGTAAAATATAGAATATAGAATATATTTTCTATCGTATTTTTTCTTTTTCTTTTAACTTTGACGCACGGTCTTTAATTTATTTGTGTATGTGTGTGTGTGTGTGTCAATGGGGGGGGGGGGGGGGATGTTAATTGATTTTATAAATAGTTTTTATTTGAGAATAGAATTAAAAACAAAATTCTTAGCATTTAAAAAAGAAAAATTATTGAATAGAATTTTGGTAGCTTTATGGAGATTACTGTGAGCCAATAGCACTAACAAGGTTCTTGTCTTGGAAACAGGATTCTATCTCAGGCACTGGTCACGGATTTATTTTATCCGATTGTTTCCCATCCAATCAGTCTTGTATTCAACTAATTCCTATTGTATGGGGATTGCAGTCTTTCCACAGATTAAAGACGATGGAGCGATGGAGTTACCACCTGAATTCCGACGTGACGAGAAAGCAATTGATGGGAGGGGGGTCATATTTCAAGTGTTACGGAACTATTGCTATTAGTATAATAAGATAAGAATAAAATAAGAATAATTTCTTACATCTATAAAATAACTTATTTAAAAGAAAAATTTCCTTTCTCAAATAATTACTTGTTTCTGTATAAAAATTGCAAATTAATCTGAATTATATAAAAGAGCAGAAGCAAGCAAAAAAGAAACACTGATTTCATAATGTATAACGAAACTATAGCGATCCCGTACATGAACATAAAAATGTTCGGCTATTTCCTGTGAGAGGAAGAGGACACAGACCACTTGCATTGCTCCATCTCATTAGCTTTCCACTATGATATCACTCATGTCTGTCCTATTTGTAGTTTATACTTACGTGTTTTAACTTTAGGCCACTTCCTGGAGACTAAGAAGTGGCTGCAGGCATAATTCATAATTTTATCCATCTCTTCAAGTCCTAAGCTTTCCAATCAGTTATCAATAATGTCTGTCCAGCTTTTCGGCTACAGAGGAAACGACGGCTAGAAACGACGATGAATAGACGGCTAGAACATCCTAAAAGACTTCCTCTCCTTTTATGTTAAAGGCATATTAACGAGAAATCATTTAAAAGCTTATTTATTACATTAATTATTGAAATTTCAACTAAAAGGATTAGATTGTAAGTACATACTCGTCATTATAGTTTAAATATATTAGATCATACCATATACAAAAAAAAGTCAAAGTATAAAAACGCTGAATATAACTGTATAGATCCTAGTTAGAGGGATTTTCCCATTCCGGGGTGAGGTTTTCTTGATGTTTCGGTCCGGTGCCTCTGGCCTTCTTCTGGAGATGTATATTAATTACATTATGGTTGGGGAAATCCCTCAAACAAGGATCTTTACAGTACCATGTCCTACTCCTCCTTCAGAACCAAACTCGATGATTATAAATACATTCCAATCCTTTTTGTTGAGAATGTTCCATAGACACTACCAATTAAGTTTTCCTTAAACTTTTTATAACTCTCCAAATTTTGTAGCGATAAAAATTTGGTGCTTGGTCTATTACATATTTGATAATGCATATACATTATTTGACAAAAAAAACTCGAAGTTTGTAGGTACCATAAGAATGAAGAGAAATGGAATTGATTCAAATTTCACAGTGAAACAATATTTTATTGAACCATAGCCAGCATCATTGTTACATATCAGTACTGTGTTGAGTCATTTCTGGCTGCTATGCATGCTGACTGAAGCAAAGTCCTGGTGTTCTCTTGTGGCAGTTCACGTCAGCTTGTTAAAACTGCTGCTCCAAATGTACGATTTTGGATGCATTAGACATCCTAGAATGTCCCTGACATGCTCGATATTGAATAAGTTTGGGAATCTGGCAAGTGCAAGAAAGAGAATGAATTGCTTGGAGATATTGCTCGGAAATCTGTTCAGCATATGGATGTGCATTATCCTGTTGGAAAATTGCTCCTGGTAGGGATGACACGAAGCGCAAAACAACGGGTTTCAGAATCTCCTGCACTGGGAATTTAAAGTTCCTCGAATCACTATGAAAGAGGATCTGCAATCATAAGAAATGGTTTCCCAACACCCTTACATCACACGTAATGGTTGTGTGCGTCAACCCAATATTGCCCTGATTTAAGCGCTGTCCAGTCCTCCTCCATAGAGTGGGGCCGAAAGACATGATCTGCTCCTGAAAAGTGATGAGTCCCTTTCTGTCTTGCAACAGATGATCAACGTATCCGTATATGGACTAACAGTGTAAGGGTGTGGGGAGCCATTTCTTAAAACCCCTTCAAAGATCCCCTTCAAAGTGATTCTAGGAACTTTAAATACACAGCAGCACGTGCAGCAGATCGTGAAACCCATCATTTTGCCTTTCGTGTCACGCCTGCCAGAAGCAATTTTCTAACAGGATAATGCACAACCACACATTTAACACGTTTCTCAACAATGTCTCTTTCTGGACGAATCACTTCCCCATGACTTTTCTACATCGAGTCTGAGACATGCTACGATGTCAACTGCATCTATCATCGTACGTCCGGCATTTGAAGCAGTGGTTGCAAAAAACTTGGCGTGATTCTGTCACAAGGACTTTGTTTCACTCCATCATCATCATCAGTGTTCTGTCGTAGACAGGTCCAATGGCAAGCAGCAAATAAGATCAGCAATGTCTCTTCCTCCAAGTTGTTCTATTTCTTGCCTCCTCTTTCAGACCTTGATATCCTCTTGTCATCCAGGATCATTTTTCTCTTTCTTCCTCTTGGTCTCTTTCCCTCAATCTTCCCCTCCAATACTTCCTTCATGAGATTTTCACCTCTTAGCACATGACCAATCCAGTTCTTTTTTCTTCTTCTAATGTTCTTTAATAAACTTCTCTCTTTCCCAATTTTTTCGAGAACTTTGTCATTAGTAACCTTGTCTGTCCATTTAATTTTCTCCATCCTCCTCCATAGCCACATTTCAAATGCATCTAGCATCCCAGCATCTCTCTTTCTCAGAGTCCAAGTTTCTGAACCATACAAGGATATACTCCAAATGTAACATTTTATAACTCTTTTTCTTAAATCAATATCCATCTGATTTGTAAACAAGTTTTTTCTGTTATAGAATGCAAATTTACCCTTACGAATTCGATCTCTAATATCTAAGTTACATCTGCCGTCTTCCTGTATTATGCTTCCCAAATATTTGTATTGCTTGACCTGTTCCACCTTTTCTCCATTTAATTTAATACATACATTTTCAGCATTTCTGGCAACTCGCAGCACTTTTGTTTTCTAGGCGTTGATTTCCATTCCAAATTTAAGACAGGCTTCATTAAATCTTTTCAGCAAGTGTTGTAAATGTTCCTCACTCTCTACTAAAATAGCCAAATCATCCGCGAATCTAACGCTTTTTATTCTTCTTCCTCCAATACTGATTCCCGTATCCTCTTCACAATCAATAGCTTTCTTTATCATTTCTTCCGAAAAGATATTGAATAGCACAGGGGATAAGCAGCAACCCTGTCGCACTCCTCTTCCAATTATACATTCCTTTTTGCTTCCTCCTTTTGACTCAATTATTGCCTTTTGATTCATATAAAGTTCCGCAATCAGTCTACGATCTCGCCAATCTACACCTATCTTCTTTAGTACTTTCATCCATACAATGCCGTATATCCGCAAGCATAGCAGTCAGAAGTGACTCAATACAGTACTGATAATGTAATAATGATGCTGTTATTATTCGATGAAATTTGTTTTCACCATGAAATTTGAATGAATTCCAATTCTCTTCATTCAAATGGCAACTATCAAGTTTCATTCAAATTAGACACTTCCGTTATGGTGCTTCGATTTTTTGTCAAAAAATTCATTGATTCATCTTTAATTTTTCTTACTTGATTTTCTCACTATTTTTAAAAAAAAGCCTTCAAAATAATCTAGCCTCAATTTATAAAATTAATTTGCTATTTCTTCAGTCACTTAAATTCAATTGAGACGATATTAAAAAAAAAATTTGTAAGGAATTATTTTACTCGTGCATTTTTCTTCTTTGTTTATCCATTCGTCTATTTGTAAATGCATCACGCTAGAACGGCTAGAACGGATTTCGTAAAGTTGTTAATGACTTAAGGTCCACACTTAAAACAAAAGCACATTTATTTTGGTCTTTATCCCTCTTCTTCGTGGGCCCGGTAGCCGAGTGGTCAGGGCGCTTGGCTGCGGGCTGGAGGTGAGGGTTCGATTCCTGGCCTGGGCAGAGGGCGGGGATTTTTCCACGCTTCTTTCACCTCCAAACGGGTCCTAGGGTCTACCCAGCTCTCTGTGGAATGGGTACCGGGTTCTTTCCCGGGAGTTAAAGGCGGGCGGGCGTCGGGCTGACCACCCGACCTCAACTTCGTCCCGTTCGTCACGAAACGCTGGGAGTCTGACCTCCTGCGCCCCAAAGGCCTGTCAAGGCCTATAGAGGGGCACTTTTAATTTTTTTTATCACTCTTCTTCATCATGAATGACCTCCTCTCTCAAACTGTACAATTGATTTCTTCAATATTTGAACAATGCTTATTTATGGTCGAATTAAAAATATGAGCACTATTATTTTGGTCTTCAGTCCCTTCTCCCAGTCGAAATGGATCCCCGGTCCAATGGATAGTCGAGAGTATACTATTAGTAACAACATTCTTAGATACAATATAAGCATTGTCTGTACTCTCCTATATTCCTTAAATGTGGTTTAGTTCCAGAGATTTTCTTTATCTTTATAATGAGGAAAGTCATTGAAGCATCCTGAAAACGGATTATTTAATTAACTGAAAAATTAACTGAAGTGATTGTAAGTGCTGACTTTATAGTATAGAATCATAGTAATTATAATTTGCCAAAGAAATTTACTTTAAAAATCTTCAGACCACAATTTTCCATAATAACATGTATTCTAAAGAATACTTCACAACTATCTAGTTTTCTTCTGTGAAATCATTCCTCAATTAGGAAACTCCCATCAGCTCCAGCGTTATTCCCCTATTACAAGATGGCTGGCATAGATTCCTGTAATTTTGACGATGAATTTGATGTATTTATTCAATTAAGCATTTCGAAAATAATGTTACAGAAGGCTAATTCCTTTCAAAATTCTTAAAATTTCATGTCTTCAAGGGAAAATTCGGCTCACGTGTTTATTTCTTTTCCATGGAAGCTGTCATTTCCAAACGGGCAAAAATGATCAGGAAATGGCTTAAATATTAGTAACCAGCTACGTTTAGAAGCATGACACGTTATCATCGACTCAACAGTAAAATATTGTCTCGTTACGTTTGGTTCACATCAACTTTTATTTGAAGACCTCTAAAGCTTTGAACGCGAATAACAGCTCATCACCTGATCACTGATTTGGCAGAGTGTTGGTGCAAGCTGCCCTTAAAAATAACAGTACAGTGGAACCCCGCAATTCATCCGCCTCTCTACTCGTACAACTCGTTATGCATGAACTTTTTCAAGTAAAATTCATCTCGCCATTCGTACGCTTGCCCCGTGATTCGGACAGCATGATCTTGTTACTGGCCACGCCACGCGGTCGCTCAGTCCCGTGCTAGCTTCCGTACGCTACGCATCATAAACGCAAGCTTCGTGAAACTTTTTTGTTATTTTTATTAAAAATAGTGCAGCCATGAGTCCAAAAAAGATTACTGATTCAACCAAGCCTAAAAGGAAAGCAGTGAGAAGGACAATTGAATTGAAAAAAAAACTCGTTGCGAAGTTTGAAAGTGGAACTCGTGTCTCTGACCTGGCAACTCAGTATGGAATGGCGAAATCAACCATATCTTTTTATAGTGTTTATGTATTTTATGCTTAAAATATTATTACAAAGGTTTAAATAAGCAATCATCTGTGGGTCTAATTTACGTTATATCTTATGTGAAAAAATGATTCGCCATTCGTACAAATCGCCATTCGAACTGCCTCCTGGAACGGATTGTGTACGAATAGCGAGGTTCCACTGTACTATTATTCAATGTTTCATATTTAACAAAAAGCTTATCAATTAACAGCTTTCTGTTATGTAGCAAATAAGTGAAGAATTGCGTTCTGATGTGATGCAATAAAATAAATTGTAATCACAAGTAAAAGAAATAGCAACATTATAATTACAGCATTAATTTATAATATTCGATTTACATCATTGTTGTATTGTTATTTTTTATAATTGGCACTAATTACAAAAAGAAAAAAAAAGAAATAAAAAGTTCCAGTTGAATTTTTATATTTGTCGTTAGATACAACCGTGATGAGGATGATAAAAAAATAATTGATTTGTTTACTTCCTGAAAATCTTTTTTCTTTTTTTTGACTCGTCGTGAAATTCAAAAAACCAAAACAACATTCCAGAGTCCTTAAATAAGAATGAAGTTACCTAAGATAAAACTTACAGTCATTTAAAGTTCAACGAAAAGCAGATCGATTTAATTTTTCTGAGTATTTCTAGAGAACTATTGTTAGAAAAGTCCGCACTAGTAAACGAAGAGAAAGAAACAAAAGAATCTAACTTACTTCAATAAGAATTATTCCGGGAATTACTTCCCTTCTACTAGCAATTAACAGAGAAGGAACCACTATAAAACTGAATTGCCAATTAGAGACCGCAAATTAGCCAATAATTAAGGCTGGCTAATGGTATGATGGCAGCTATTCACTTTCTTAACAAAAGAAAGATTGTGAGTTAAGACGTTAAAGTAAAGATAACAAGGAATTGGCAGTTCAGGAAATTAAAATTGACTTTATAAAAAGTCTTTATGTAAAGTTTCGATTTCTTTTATTTTCTTAAATGAATTTCTTCTGAAATGGCTACAACTGTAGAAATAAAACCCAAGAATCTTTCAAAAATCAAAGTTCACAAAACATTTAGGGTATTTGAAAGTTGTTGTTGTTGTTATTTATTTCTTCCATTTCCTTTCTTTCTTTCTTTACTTATTAATACAGTTAATATAATAAAATAAAATTTTCAGTCATTTCCATGTTTTTATTCCTGCAAAATATGTGAAGCAAATTAAAGTACATCAAAAGTACGGAAAGATTCCAGTCAGCGGTAGTTCTTTGTAAACAGCAAAATTTTCTCAGAAAAATTATTATAGCAACGATCCTCATTATAAACCTTTCTAGGAAGTTCTCATTAACATAAAAACGCAGAGTACCATCCACTCCCTGGATGCTTTGGTAAGGAGAATTCATGTTCACATTAAGGGATCATATCATCTTCATGCCTTCATTACAAGTGCAAAAAATTTCTTCAACTTCAGTTCTGTAGCTGAAGAAAAAAAATAAATAAAAACATATATTTACTATTATAATTATTTAGAATATTATTTCTATTGAGATCACTTTTGTGTATCACTTGCTTCTATTATTATTTTCTTCTTCTTTTTGGAACTCTAAGCTGTATTATGGAATGGTTTGCAATGATGTGTAACACACTGAATTCCATAGTATAAAGAGTAATTCTTTGCATTTCCTAAGAAATCCGGGATTTTCTTAAGCAAGCACAATACTTCAGTTTAATCGGGCATCAGATTAACTTCCAACAACATATTTTCATTGGTTCTTTATCATTGCTGTAATAATTTGCCTGAGGAAACCAGACAGACTATTTGAGAAACCGGCCGCAGTTTAAGTTTTATTTTAATGTGTCATTATTATTTAATTTAATTATGTGTGTCGGCGTAAAGGCGTTTAAGAAGAAGAATTCTGCGCACGTTAAAGCATTATGTATTCTACTGTCTATTTGAATATCAAAGTAATGAGTTCGAATAACAACATTTATTATTTCGTTATTAAATAGAAGGAAAGGTTACATTTACTGCATTGTTTGCTTTCTTCTGCTGGTTTTTCAGCTGCTTAAAAAGGATTAGAAATTTCAGGATATCATTTATAAACAATGAAATTAAAAAGTTTTACTTTTATACATGAAAAATAAGTTATTATTTCAGAATAAGCAATTTTTAGTGACTGAAATCCAAAGAGTCTTTCAATAGAAATATTGAATTTCTTTGGATTTCGGTCACTAAAGATTGCTTATTCTGAAATAACTTATTTTTCATGTTGAAAAGTAAATTTTTAAAAAAGTAAATTTTCTTTTTATTGACTCATCGTGAAATTCCAAAAACCAAAACAACATTCCAGAGACCTTAAATAAGAATGAAGAAAATAATTTAGAAAAGTAAATTTAAAAGTTTTAATGATGAAACTGTTGGTTCACATCTTTTTAGGAAAAAGAAATTTTAGTAGCAAGAAGTTGCACAATAAGAGCAAGGAGAAAAATTTGAAGATTTAGGTATTCAGGTATACAGCTAGGTATACAGCTATTCCTCCTTCAAACTCCTTTCCTCTTTCTAATTAAGGTTCCTTTATTTTAAGAAGCCTGGTAAGACAAGATACTAGAATTTGCAGAAATTGCAGCTGAAATTCCTATGTATCCCTTTTCTTCTTGACAAGAATTTGCCATCTTCGTTATGGTAAGTTGCTACTATTTATGCATACTTTGTTATATCATAAATAAAATAGCTTTACAGGAATTTCAGAGACTAAGGTAACGAACTAAGGGGCAAGAAAAGAGTTTAATTATATAAGAAGTGATTAAAATTATAAAATTGAAAAGGTTACATTTACTGCATTGTTCGCTTTCTTCTGCTGGTTTTTCAGCTGTTTCATGATATCATTTATATTTCATGATATCATTTATAAACAATAAAATTAAAATGTTTTACTTTTCAACATCAAATAATAACTTCTTTTTAATGTTGAAAAGTAAAGGTTTTTTTTAATGATGAAACTGTTAGTTCACATGTTTTTAGGAAAAAGAAATTTTAGTAGCAAGAAATAGCACAAGAAGAACAAGGAGAAAAATGTGAAGATTTAGGTCTACAGCTGTTCCTCCTTCAACCTCCTTTCCTCTTTCTAATTAAGCTAGAGACCTTCCTTTATTGTAAGAAGCCCGGTAAGACAAGATACAAGGATTTGTAGAAATTGCAGCTGAAATTTCTATGTATCACTTTTCTTCTTGAGAAGAATTTATCATCTACGTTATGGTAAGTTGCTACTATTTATGCATGCTTTGTTAAATCATAAATAAAATTTAGAGCTTTACATGAATTTCAGAGACAAACGAACTGAAAAAGCAAGATACGAGTTTATTCTTATAAGAAGAGATTAAAATTGTAAAAGTAAAAAAGATTTCCAACAATCAAGATAAAAGCCAGGGACAGTAGTTGCTAATAGGATTCTAATTGATTCAACGTATTATTGTCCTCCAAATGAGAGCTGGCCGCCCTGTTTTTGTGAGATCTGCGCATATATGATCGATTAGTCTGGTCAGGCACTTCCGTCTGATTTTATGACAGGACGCCGCCATTACGGTAATCGCTTGTTACTTTGCAAAAGAGCAATAATATACATTTATTTATTTATATAAATACTTATTGTTAGCAACTGGTATTGAAATAACGCTAAATAGTCGAGAGAAGTTTTAATTTGGCGTTATCAACATGTCTTTCTTAGTAAAAACAGACGCCATCGTCCATTGGGACAGGAAAACATAATTGATCAGCTACCGGAAGGGCTGCGCAGTTCAAACTTCCGCCGGCCAACTTTCATTTGGAGGACAATAGAAACAATTAAAAATCTAAGAAAGATTAAATACAAGCTATAGTAAACTTTGAAGTGCGACAAGGATATATAACAAGAAAAAAAGCATAAAAACGCATACAATTAAAAGTTCACTGAGCTATTTTTTGGAATTTTCATACCGGGATTTTTGTACATAATTTTACTATTATGTGTATGTTTCCTTTACAAATTAATCCTTTATAGGCTAAGCGTTTACCTAGTGGGGATTAATTTATTGTCCTTTTTATTCTTAATTTATATTTTGATGTTTTTTT
>JAFIDM010012231.1:99843682-99860461 GCA_023159025.1 Thereuonema tuberculata
TTCTTCGCGATAAATTGATTGTGACTATTCTTTAGAGTGAAGATAACCAAATTCTGTTGAATTGTGACTCAAAGACATAAAGTTGTACGCGAATGAAGACAACGTTTTCCAAATATATGGCAACTTTATTTAGAGTTTGTCCTTGAGCTTTATTGATAAACATCGCATAAGAAAGTCGGATCGGAAATTGTTTTCTTGTGAAAGTGAATGGAAGTAGATTATCGCAAGGTTCCATAGTTATCCTATGGATGAAAACAAAATCTTCTTTGTTAGTTCTGTTATAATTTCGGTTTCTATAAGATCATTATCGAATGAACGGCATTTAAGTTGAGTTCCATTGCAGTATGCAAACTTGGGATTAATGTTTCGCAACAATATTTTTGGAGATCTGAAGCGGAATAAACTAAAGGAAAATTTTTTTATTCCTCAAAATCAAATCAAACGCAAAGCTTCAATTGTGAATTTCAATTGAAAAGTTTAAAGTTTTAAATATCACGTCAGAAGAGAAACGTCAACAATGAAACCCCACGTGAATCTCGCGCTCGAGAGTAGCACACGAAGCGAGACAAGCAATCTCATGGTTATTAGATATCCACGCAGAGGCAGAAACGAAGCGATCTTTCTTTGATCACGGAGTTTGACGAGAGCTCCCCGCAAAATGAGGTTGAATCCCAGCATTGAGGCCGGACTCTGGCAGAACAGGAAAAGCAAATGAGACAAAAATGTTTTAAAGAAACGGAGCCAATTCAACCGAAGTGCCGCAATATAATTAAAACACACCGTAGGAAAATTGGGAGAAGAGGGCCTATTTGTGAAGAAATAAAATATAGAAAATCGCTAAGCCTATTCCGAACAAACCGAAATAGAAGTGGATCGTTTGAAGATGCAATGGCTGATTTCCTGATCCAGTTCGGAGAACTGTAAGTATTGGAATTTAATTACTTTGCGGACAGTCATTTGCACCAAAGGAAGCGAAGAAAATAAAATAATTTTAAAGTTTTTCAAACGAACTCTTCCGATGAAAGCGAAAATATTTCAAGTCACATACGGTGTTAAGATTTAAATAGAAGCCATTAAATTAACGAAGCTAGTAAAGATATTTTAATCACATAAGGTGATGCCATTTAAAGATTATTAAATGAACCTGTTCATTATTTTGAGAATAATCAAAGGAAATTAGACTTGATTCTTAAATTGCATCATGAAATTCCGAATTGCTAAAGATAACTTTCCCAATAAGTATTGAATTAAATTGTGAAATAATGAACCGATAATTAATTATTAACGAAGATGATTTTACTAAAAGAACTGAATTAAATTGTGTGAATTGATAAACTGTATGCTGAAGTCTTTTGATAAATATAAATTTATTATGCTTTGAAGATATCGAGACATAAAATGAACACTGAACTCATATTTTATTCATGAAGTTGTTAATGATTTATTGATTTATCTATTCATCTAGTTGTTTATTTAGAAGGTCAGTGCTTTTCGTCAATGAAGATTATTCTACAGCATCCGAAGAGAAGATAGGACTTTTCAGTATCCTGTGAAACCTCGCACTACAGAACTCTGTACTCTTACGTGTGAATTTATTAAGTTGATAATTCAATTTATTGTATTGTATACCAACTTTATTAAAAAAAAAATTAGATCCTTTATTTCAAGATCCAATCTTCAATGACAAACGATGTTGAGGAATACTGCTGAGATTCAATGCGTTCAGATATTCGGGCAGATAGAGATGTTCGTGTGGTGGATTATCAGAAGTGCCAATTTTATTCGCACTTGTATGTCTGTAGTCTCTCCTTGTATTCTTTGACTTACCATTCGATTGATGTTATCGACACTCTCGTTCATCTTGGTTGATGAGCCGCATATTCATCGTGAGTTTTTTGACTTTGATGTGATTCTAGCTTTTGAGTTACCAATAGTGATTTTTCAGTATTCTACTTAATGGAAATACTGCTTCTTTCTTTCTTGACTCTGTTTTTCATTCCAATTGATACTTTTCACTGGTTTTTAAGTTACAAATAGTGATTTCTCAGCATTCTACCTCATGAAATAGTGCTTCTTTCTTTTTTGACTTTCTTTTTTATTACAATTGTTCCTTTTCAGTCAAAGTCAGTTCAGTTTTGACAGATAAATCAAAAAAACAATATGAAGAGAGTTGTAGTTCCCATAGCCTAATGGATAAGATATCTGACTTCTAATCAGAAGGTTACAGATTCGATTCCTGTCGCGGATGCTTCATTGTAAAAAGTCTTTCTATTTTTCATTCTAAAATATATGTTTAACGTGTGTACGTAGATTAAAAAGATTAATAAAAAGCCAACATACATATTGAGATTTTAAAACATTTTAAACACATTAAAAATACTACATGTTTCAAGTAGCTTGCTACTCATTAACGAGTGAAGTGAGACAGAATGCATGCGGGTTTTATACATGGAAATTCAAAGTTAAAGGACGGTTATCAGGTGACTTGGTAGGGTGGCCTCTTGTGGTAAGAAGTGGAACCTGAACTTGGAAGACGTCATGTCATCGGAATAGCTATCTGGAGGGGAGGTCCGGATATCCGCAATTTGAACGAGGGTTGATGCTCTCCAGGAAGAAAAACCGAAGTTGAGGAGCAGGGCGGGAAATAAGAAACAGCATCTGTAATAAGATTAAAAAAAAAAAAAACAGAGGAAAAAAAAATATTATTAATTCTAATTATAATAGGAAACAACAAAGGGAGAATCACACTAGAAAGTTTGTGTCTTTATCTTTTTTGTTGAAGCCGTAGTCATATATTGTTCTGACTGAGATGGAATCGTTGTAACAATTAGGCTCCGTTAAAATAAAAAGTGATTCTTTACACTTGCGAGCAAGAGTGTTTGTTTCGTGAGCTAGTTATGTGGGACTACCATAGTTGATTCTATGTCCAGTTTCACTTGTATGTTTGACCGTTAGATAATTTGTATCATTGGTACGGAGTGCGTAAGTATGTTGGTAAATGCGCTTCTGTAGGGATTGCAATGTTTCGCCCACGTACCTACACTGAAAATTGATACAATCGAGTGCATAGATAACACATTTGGGATTGCTGTCCGTTGGCTTAATTTTATTATTGATTGTAGATCCAAGGGTAGTTCTGATGGGAGATATTAAACAAATTCCAAGGGGTCTGAGCAATTTTGATAAAGCTGGAAACAATGTTTTGTGATAAGGCACTGAAACGAAGAATAAATTTTGAATGTTATCTTTGTTAGGGGGGTTGTAAATGTCTTGGATTGCCCGGGTTATAAATTTGTCTATGAATGCTCTCGGATAATTGTTAGCACAAAGAATATTCCGTATGTTTTTTAATTCTGCTTCAAATAAATCATTGGAACTAGAAATGATGAAAGCTCTAATTACAGCCATATTAATGATATTGATCTTAAAGGAAAAAGGACAATGAGATTCATAATTTAAAGTTAGATTACATGATGAGGGCTTCCTGTAAACTGAGTGGAGAACTGGGCGTTCCTACGTTCAATCATCACATCAAGGAAAGGTATGGTATTATTATTCTCTATTTCAATTTTAAACCTGATGTTGGCATGAATGCTGTCAAAGATGTCCCTGATACCCAAGGGAATAGATCCATCAGTGTAAAAAAAAAGGTCATCGACATATCGACAGTACATGGGGATATATAGATCACATTCGTTGAAAATGTGAAATGCAGTTTCTTCAATATAAACCATGCAGTAATCCGCTATGATGGCAGAGGCGGAGAGACCCATGAATTGTCCAGCTGTTTGTCTGAAAAACAAATTATTAAATTCAAAAAATTGGATTTTGAATAATGCTTCAATAAGTGGTAATATTTTTGAAACCATCGGTACCGTTATATGATTATATTTCGAACAAAAGAACTGAAAAGTTTTACAAATTAAATGAAACGAGACTGAAGTGTAAAGTGATTCAACAACTACAGAAAAAAATTTATATTGATCTGTATAGGGAAGTGACCTGATTTGTGACATGTAGTATTTTTAATGTGTTTAAAATGTTTTTAAATCTCAATATGTGTGTTGGCTTTTTATTAATCTTTTTATTTTTCATTCTCACAGAAACTGCACCGGACAGACAGACAGACAGAGAAATAAAAGATTTTAGTAATATAGATTGTTACTTTTCAGTCAAAGTCAGTTCAATTTTGACAGATAAGTCAAAAAACTATATGAAGAGAGTTATAGTTCCCATAGCCTAATGGATAAGATGTCTGACTTCGAATCAGAAGGTTACAGGTTCGATTCCTGTCGCGGATGTTTCATTGTAAAAAGTCTTTCAATTTTTCATTCTCGCAGAAAACTGCGCCGGACAGACACACAGACAGACAGACAGAGAAATAAAAGATTTTAATAATATAGATTAAGAAGTCATATATTAGCATTAAATGTGAAACTCTCCTGTCTTGAGAAGGGTGTGCAGATTAATGATAAAGTAAAAGTAGAATCAAACAATTCCTAGTGTGTATCTATTCCTATGTGATAATCGATGGCCATTTCATTGTTTCTTAACAATTAACAAGTCATCGACAGAGACTAGGAGGAAGCAGCCATAGAACACTAGAATTCGCAGTTATAACGCAATGGAGGCGGAGTGAAAAAATCGTTCTTCAATAAATGGAAAGAAAATTTTAAAAAGAAAGGAGAGGTCCTGAATTGGCTTTTACGGACTTTAAAATTTATAGTGAAATTAAGAACGGTAAGTGATTTTATTTTCACGAATATACGTTAGAAATGTAATAGTCTTGAAATATAATGCAAACCAAATTCTGGTAGAAATTTTGTGATTCGTAGTTAGATGTTTCTGTTTTAAATTACAAAATTGTTGGATTATATGAGAAAAGAGTAGAGGTGAAAAAAAAAGATATATAAATTAATAGTTATTATTTATTAATTATAAACGATATATATTAAATATTCGAGAAAAGAATTTGGGCACGAAAATCAATCGAACGGATATATAATGTTTTTGGAATGAATTGTTTTGCTCGATTTTCAATAGTAATAAAATAATTCTGGTTTAACCAATTTCTTTTATAATTCAAACTATTTATTGTGTTTCATTTTATTTTTTGTATAATAGAGGCTTCGTTGTTTAAAGAAAAGCAAATGACTGTGATTTTCTTGGTTTTTTTTTTTTTTTTTCCACCATACGATATCATAAGATTTTAACATTTTTAACATGATAACGGATAATTATTAGTGAGAAACACTAATTGAAAATTTTAGGTTACCAGATCTTAAAATCTAGGACTCTTTAATAAAAATGCTTGAAATCGACAGCATTCATATTAAGCTTATTAATCGAGAACTTGAATTATTTACCAAAAGCATAGCTATTAAAATTAATCTATTCAATTAAAAAGAAACCGAAGTGGCCTCATTTAGTATTTTAATTATTACTTCTTCACTTGAGTATTTAATTATTTTCAAATCGAATTTATTAATAATTATCCAAACCATTAGGGGATTCAAAGATGTTCCCGAAAAGCTAAGGAATATTCTAAATTGATATTGCTGGAATATTTTTTAAAATCTTCTATTTCAGAATAGTAGTAATAACTATTGTATACAACAATGAAATTGTGGCTAAACTACATTTTGTTTTGTATAGACTGGATATTCTTATGTATGTTTCATTATCCGAACTATTGGATTTATTACACTATCCTTTGTCCCAAATAGTTCAGATAATCGCCTTTTACACTTTACTTTGTATTCAATTTGATTTTCAAATTCAATACAATGTCATTGTCGTTCAGATGTAGATGACAGGTCTTGGTGGTCGCTAATATGCTTGTGTCTACTGACATGAATATTACCTTTCTTTCCTGTATCTCTTTCCTCTTTTATTTCTCTCCTTCCTGCTGTCGACCTTTATTTACTTGGGTCTACGGAGGGTTGTTTACAATCTATGGTAACGATTTGGATTCGGGTCTATTTCCCAGAAATTCCCTTTCTCCACCAAATATCTTGCTCTATTTGATGGCCATGAGATACTGCTATCGCTCTGCAATTTCCATTGCAGGAGACTACTGCGAAGAACGGGAAGACTTATACGTTGCCACTCCTGCTGACAACGTTTCCAGAGTCCATCCAATGAAGAGGACGTCGTCTTCCCAAGGCTCGTTTTAATAGTCCTAATGCGCAAAAATCCATGGGCGATGCGTCTGGAGACTTCACTGGTATCTCGGTAAACGGTATAGCCTGGATTTCGGTTTGCTATTCCATTCGTGTCAGAAAATTCTGGGTCGATTTGGGCGTACGGCTGGACGCCTTGTCTTGGTGGAGGCGGACCTTGGAAACGTCGTTTCCGTAAAAAGCAAGTAGTTTCTGTGTATAAATTGGTGTCAGTACGTGATCCTGATGGTACGCAGAATTCACCTTTACATTTTGAGCCACCCTCCATATCTGTAGCTTGCCTTGATAAGAATAACCCGCAACGATCATGAATTCCTTCGAAAAAGTTTAACGACATTCTCTGTACCAATTTGGAAACGATTTGGCTCCCACTGGGCTATAGAAATTCGACATTGGTTTATTGCAGTCAGACAGATAAACCTAGGCTTCGTCTAATGTGGCCACATACTTCCATTTATCCCCAGCGAGATGTCGTTCATACAGTTTTCTGCAATTTGTCTTACGTTCTGAAATGTGCTTTGGTAAGAGCTTGTGAACCTTGCTTTTAAGTCTCTTTTGAAGTCCCAAATCTTTATGGATAATCTTGTTTACGGTACGAAAATATGTTTCTACGTTCGCACCAATGGTCCTTTGGGTCGCTGGATTGTTCCCCGTCACCAATTTCTTGACTTTCTGAATGATAGTCTTTGTGAGACTTATAGGTGTCCTTGGATTTGCTTGCTTTTCAGTCCCGGAAATCTGTCCTGTACGGACCAAACACCAGCCAACACATTATGAACTCCTTTCTTCGAAATGGTGAAACCTGTTTTTCTACATGCCATAATTATACATGCAGAATAACTAAATTTCGCGTCGGAAAGGGCTGTAACGTACCCTTTCCAAAACTGTGACACTTTCGGCGGCATTTCTCCGAACAAACTAACCCGCACCCCTCCACACTAATCCTTAAGTACTCATCTGTACGTTTGCATAAATTTGCATACCTACTGTGATTGGTTGCGTTGTCATGCGCCATGCAAATCGTTACCATAAATTGTAAACAACCCTCTGTATAGAAAAGACTTACAGGCCACATTACTACTTAGGTGTACCCACCGCTCTTTAAAATTAAAAAAGGTTAAATCTTTAATTTTAAATTTCAATTACCTACAGGAAATCATTAAATAAATGGAAACTGTTTTTAAAAAGTATATTGACTGGAATGGTTCGCTGTGAATTGATCATTTTTAATTGAAATCTTTTATATTGCAAATTATTTAATAGTCTAGAATCAAAAACATATTTAGTATTAATTAAAAAGTAATTGGTTCAATCTAACTTTTAAGTGATGAACTTTTCAATATTAAATAAGTTTGAGATATAGTTGCGTTTTGCTTTTTACTAGATCACCCTGACGATTTCAGTACTTCCAGATAAAAGTAAAGATGTAAGAGTAGCAAAGTCAACTTCGAAATTGGACCCAAAATTGCCGTAACAATGTGTGATCCATGTCCAGATCCAGATTGTTAACAAGCACCTAAAGAATGGGGCAGGAACAGATGTAAATGTGAGGATAAAGATGATCCCAGCAAGATCAATACAGTGAGCAAGATCAACTAATTTCACTATAGTCATTCAGGCTATACAACATGTACACTGTGGCCAAGGATCAACTAGGGATGAAATCCGTCGTTACATCCGGAACATGCATATTATAAGAATGGACTGTGATAAGTTTGACTGTGTGGTTTCTGAGGCTTTGAAAAGGGGAGTTGATTTGGGATATTTGAGACGAAACCAATGCAATGGAAAGTACTATGTGGCAAGGGCCACAGAAGGTAAATGTGGGCGACAGTACTTTCACGATGACGAAGATCCTCTGCGTTGTCCTCGAATCTTCAGTCCTAAACCAATTCCCAAGAGATGACCTCAACGACCTCCAATGAAATGTCCACCCAAAGCACCAGATGTATTCGTTCCACCTTGTGACCAGTGTCCTCCACCATGTACAGCTGAATGTCCACCTCAAAACTGCCCTGTTCCACGTGCTCCCTCTCCACCTGCAAAATGTTCCATAATTTTAATTATGCTGAGTTAATCCATCCTTTATGATGCGTTTATGAGCGTTCAATATCCATCCTGCAATAAGTCTCTTAGCTGTTTTAGATTATTTGCTTAACATAGAAAATAAGAACATTTTTAATTTTTGAATCTCGTTCTTTGTTAGAAGGTAACTGACATGAAAGTCAACAATATCATAAAACATCAAATTACTATTTCCAGTTTATTCTTATTACGGTATCATTTACAGATATGTCATTGTGAATATTAATTTAACAACAATAAATTTTTTAATGCATTTTTGTGTTTTTAATATCTGAATATAAATAGGCTTTAATTACTGAACTTTAAAGTGTTTTTAAGAGGTTTTATTTTTTGAATCTAGTTCTATATGTAAATGTTGAAGTTTTTTCTGAATTTTTTTATTGGAGAAGTGAAAATAAATAATTTGGTAATAATAAAAGTTAATACTAACTAGAATTGTTGTTGAAAAAAAATATAAACATTTCTAGTCAGTAGTCATTTTTCTAAATTATCAATAATAAAGTAAAGAAAACATCTAATACATTTAAATTTTCAAATCTTCGGTCTCAGATTAAGAACTACATAGCTGTAATAATGCACAACACAATCACATTCCAATGCTTTAGGACACTTAAGGTTTACTTTTTCTAAAATTTTTTCTTAGGTATTTTTTTGTTCACTTTTCATAGAAGTTAAAATCTCATAAAAGTTATTGAAAGAATTTAATGTTACTTTTAATTATGCTCAGTTAATCCATAATTCGTTATATAATGCTGGCAGTAACATTTTTTTTTATCTTTATATTTGTATTTTTTTTATTTTTAACATGATACATGATTGTATTAAATCGTTATATGGAATGAAATAAAACATTTTTGTAATTAGTTTCTTTCCCATTAAGATTTTATTTATTCAGTTTGATGCAACTGAATTAACCACGCAAAAGAAATATTTTTTTTTTTTTGATAAAACAAGATGATAATATAATACTTTGCATAACTTAAAATAAATCATAAATCACCTGTATTTGAACAGTAAGTATTTGAGAAACTAAGAATTCATGTATGAGTATATTAGTGTTCCGAAACACCTGAAGGGATAGTTGAGAATATCTCTAATTAGAGATATTCTGAAGCAACGAATGGATAGAGGTAAAACCTATTCTGAATCTAACGTAATTCATGGATTTTGGAATAATTGACAAAGCACAGTTGGAGAGAAGACACTCAATGAAGGGAAGTAGCAGCGTCAAATGAAATGTTTGCTAGTGAAAAGAAAAGGAAAAGAAACTTTGTGTTCCAAAAAATTGACTCATTAAGATTTCGGAAATTGCTAGTGTTTCTTTAGGAAAACGATATTTTATCATTTTTTTATTAATCCAAGCAACAATTATAGTAATGTCAAAGAACAAATGAGAACTGCTAATAGAAGGAAATGGATAGGTATTCAATGTACGTAGAACCATTCTTAAGCTGCAGAAGCTAACCCCTCCTAGATACAATCTGACATATTTCAGAAGAACGATGAAATACATAATGATTACGCAATCGCTTAACGTTGTTTCCATGTTGCACTTATCTTTTTTCTTCTTTAAATACAGTATACTCTCAATATGCCGTGCTGGCGTGGCCGTGCGGTCTCGGCGGCGGCCAGCCGTGGCGACCAGTGCGCCAGTACCTGGGTTCGAATCCCGGCAGTGGCATGGCTGTTTCAATTTCCTTTCCTGTGTTGTCCTGCCTCTTCTTCACTTTCTCCTCGGTCTGACGTCATTCCTTAATGGCGTCCTGGGGGCAGGCAACGGGAAACCACCCCCAGTATCTTTCCTCAGGTGTTTCTAGGAGATCCATGTGAGTCCTCCATAGAACTGGACCTGTCTTCGGACATAAAACTATGGATGAATGGACTCTCAATATCTCAAATTTCGATATCTCGAAAACCTTGATTATGTCGAAAAAATTATTTTTCCCCTTGATATTACATATTCATCTAATGTTAATTTTAATTCTTATGTCGAAGAGTGTTCACTCAAAGCCTTTTTATGTCGAATATTTTTCGAAATAAAAATTGATTTTTTTTCTGAAAAAAAGGTGTTCAGTTGTGTCGAAGCAAATGTAGGTATTTTTCAAAGAATCCCTCAAACCCTTCATTATCTTTTTGGCTAGGATACTGGACTTCTTTAAGAAATTCAAATAATGTAAGTTCATTGTACTTTACTAATTCTTTTCAATTTAATGTAATTGGTTACGACTACTTTTAAAAATTAAAACTATCATTGCAAATTATAACTCTATAATTTAGATTTATTTAGATTTATATAATTGGATAAGTTCGTCTGTCTGTCTGTCTGTCTGTCTGTCCGTCCGTAACTCGATATAATTTTATTTTTTCACTGCACCAATTTTAATGAAATTTGGCATATTTACTCAGTTTTTTTACGCTGATTTTGAAACTCAAAACCATTTTGGTCGTAGAAGCTTCGTTCACAAGTTAGGGCAGTATTTAGATTATACAAAGGTGAGTTTTAAATGACTTTCGGCATTATGAGTTAAAAATAATAATTACTAGTTGACCCGTGCGAATAATTCGCAACAAAAAAACCACTTTTGAGAAATAAACAAATCCAACAGCTGTCGTGCATGTTAGTTAAACCCATTGTCAATAGATGGCGCCTTCTCCATTTTTATAAAAAGGTTGACTCGTGCGAATAATTCGCATGGTATCTTGATCAGTCAACCAATGGTAATGTGGAAATAAATAAAAGAACAGATTGTCAATAGATGGCACCTTCTACATTTTTATAAAATGGTTTTTAAAATAAAGTTTTTTAACGAAAACAATAATTTAAACAGTTTGTGTATTTTTCGTCCTTAGCGGTGAACGTAATCTTCAAAATATCTCAACTCAATCATTGATTTTGATGAAGAATTAAGTGAGTTAAAAAAAAAAAAAACACCTTTGAGAAATAATATATGAGAAGTTGACAAATTGTTATGTTTTTTATTGTAATAAGTCGTTTATTTTTATTAAAACATAAATCTTTGTTTGTTTTTTTATCTGTTCTTATTAAATAAACGATGAAATATCTTTTTAAAGTGCATTTTTATTCCAAAAAGGATGTATTAGAAGTTACAACGCTACAGCATTATTTGAAATTTTGTTTCGCTTTCGAAAGATAAGTCGCTTCTGTTAAAGCCTGTCTACATTTTGATAAAAAGGTTTTTAAAATAAAGTTTTTTAACGAAAACATTAATTTTAAACAATTTGTTTATTTTTCGTCATTAGCGGGGAACATAATCTTCAAAATGATGTCTGAATCATTGATTTTGATGAAGTCTTAAGGGAAATATGCCGTACCGACACAAAAAACACCTTTG
Source organism: Thereuonema tuberculata (assembly GCA_023159025.1). Taxonomy (NCBI): domain Eukaryota; kingdom Metazoa; phylum Arthropoda; class Chilopoda; order Scutigeromorpha; family Scutigeridae; genus Thereuonema; species Thereuonema tuberculata. The sequence continues at coordinate 99,855,303 of JAFIDM010012231.1, forward strand.
AGAAATATATATATAAGGATTTTTTAAGATAAATTAAACTTTAGATATGGTTGGTATTTTGTTTTTTTTTTGGGTGGAAAATGATCCTTTACATTAAACTCTCAGAACCTATATTACAGGTGTACAGGTAAGAAGTACACCTAAATTGGTCTGATAAACATTAAAAAAACAAAAAAAAAATTTTCAAATCAAATCATCAATCGAATCAAATATAATATGAAGGGGAAGTAGTGTTAGATTTTTAAGAATAGTAAAACGTTGAATAAAAAGAAAAAAATGAAACGATGGTTGGATTTTTGAAAACATTTTTCCAAGGAAGAAAATAAGAACTTAAAACCTACTTTCCTTAAAAATGCTGTCTTTAAAATTAAAGAAGGAAAAGATTTGCTTTCTTTTCTTTACTTTTCTTCTTTTTTTTTAAATCGTTAAAAAAATCACAAAAAAGAAGCTGCTTTTAAATTGTAATATAAAATAATATTACAATATATAAAGTATATAGTTAATACATAAAGCAAAAATTATCTATTTTAAAAAAATTATCTATCCTATTTATACAGAAATTTATGTGGTTCCCTCTTAGTAATTAAAAATTGGTGACAGCTAACACACCAAGATTAATAAAAAAATTTTATACACAATTAAAAAGTTACATTCCAGAACCGGATTCGTCTCCAATACGCGGCTTTGACAAGTGATCTTATTTACTTGTGTTATTTAAATTCGATTAATTTTAATCATATGAAAGCAATGGAATTAGCGGATGAGCTAAAAGGATTCCATTAGATACTCCATTTTTAGTTATCATTGCTTATTTTCCCGGAATTTTAATCATCTTCAGGTGCTGATTTTTTGACAAGCACCCATACACACACAAAAAAAAAAAAAAAAAAAATATAAAAGTTACATCGTCTTTTCTTTTTAAATATGCCTGGCAAATTTCAAGAAAATATATCTAGCAGCTCAATAGTTGTGTATCTCTCAAGGTTTAAAAGCACACACTGGTAATTTTTTGATGAATCTCGCTTTTCTTGAATAGATTGAGTAAAACGTTGTAGCGACAACATCGCAGATTGAATGAATTACAATAATAAGACAAGAAATTTCTAAAAACTTGACGTTAAAGAAGAAGGGAAATATTTTTTTCCTTGGCAAGAACTGGGGATGTGACTTAAGCTGAATGAGAGAAGGTATGGGAAGACTGTGCAGCCAACTTTTTCAAGTTATGGGCGAATTATTATGAATTTCAATGTATTACAGACTTACAGTAGAGCATCACTAACTTTTTTTCAAAATTTATTTCTCATTTCTTTCGTATTTTTTCGAGATTCTAAAATTGTTAATGAAAGGATATAATGCGAAATTCACACTCTCAGCTAGAAACAAGAAGAAATAAGTGATGCAATTGTAAGGACTTCGTGAAGAAGGTGAATAAAACATTTCGGGATGAATTAAGCTCGAAGAAAATGTATTTAATAGAGAAGAATGGCATTTTAATTACAATACTATTGATTGCTGTTCTGTTTGGTTTTTTATTTCAAATAAATTAATATTCTCCCCGTGTATCATCTGATTTCTTATCGACTCTTCTCTTATTTTAATAAGATAAGAGTAAAAGATATAAAGATTTTTCACTATAGATAGAGCAATGTTATATACTGACAGCGAGACGATATATAAAGACTTTAATATATAAAGAGCAATGCAACAAGTTATTTGTATAAACCTACCTTTAGTGATACTACCTATCTTTATTTAGAAAAAACATTAAATGAGCATTTTTAAATAACAAGACTTCATTTATTAAAAAGCTTAAAACTGTTAAAACTCAAAAATTCATGATTCTTAAAGTTATCAAATATTTAATTTTTATATTACTTTTAGGCTTCTGAGAGGGAGCCTTATAATCCCGGTTTGTCCGTCTGTCTGCGGACAAGTATCATTAAAATCTCATTAAATTATCATTAAGCACAACAATCACAACAATTGCGCCTTTTGTATTCGCAACAATCACATACATAAAACAGCTCAGCAACATTCACAACAATCACAATAATCTCAACAATTGCGCCTTTTGCATTCGCAGCAATCACAATAATCTCAACAATTGCGCCTTTTGCATTCGCAGCAATCACATTTATAATAATAAGGAAATTAAAGCAGTAATTCAACATAAATTACGTATCAGAAGCCGTTGCGAAGCATTGTGATTGGTTTACTAATCGCTATCCCTACCTTGTTTTATTATCATATAGCTTCACATAGTATTTACTTTCTTAATGACATTGCACAACTTGTTAGGTAATAAATTCTTACAGTTTTTAAGATGATTGTAGACTTAGTCTCTGTTGGGCAGTTCTACTGTTTTAGCTACTAATGTTGTTCTATTTCTTTTCTGTCGTATTCATTCTATTCTGTCACTGTTCGTCTACATTTTTATTACATTTCCAAAAGTGCTGAATTTCAAAGTTTCAGAACGTTGTTTATTTTTTTTATTTCGAGAGAGGAAAAAAAAGCCAACTCTTAGAACAAGTTACCACACAGAGTTTACCACGGTTTGACTTATCTGACAGAAAGTCTTTTTGGACATTGAAAATATTTCGATTCCAGACCGTGGAGTCCCTTAATGGATTCAGGCAGTGTAGAAGGCGAGTTTACAGACGGACAACTAAGCAAACTTTACAACGCTACCAGAAGTGTTTCTGAAGCCTGGAATCGAGTGATAAAGCCTTTCAATTTCTTTCAGGGCAGAAATCCGAAGCCTCCCGAAACGATGCAAAACTCTTTTAGCGTCGGTTCTGCTCAGACAACCTTAAAATTGAAAAGTGGATTCATAAGCCTTTCTCTGGTGACGGGATAGTGCCAACGATGATCTCATTGTATTAATGGCCAAGGAAATGAGGCGACTAGAAGTTCAACTTCTTGGCATAATCCACTTCTTATCTGGAAAAGCGTGTATTCTGAGATTTAATTGTCTGGTATTCAATAGTTTTCTAGTTATGTTAATCGGTATAAATAAGATCCAAACTTGAAATTAAATAAATGTTAACATTACTCTTATTTATTAATAAATCTAAACCACTAATTAAATTAAATTTATTTTCTAATTTACATCAACAACAATATTTTTTTAAAAATGCATTTAATGCCTTTAATTAATAAATCCAAATAACTTTATATGAATAATTGGGATTTACTTAAATTTTTTTGGAAATCGCAAATAAGAAACAAAATGAGAGAGAATTTCTGCAAAGGTTTTGTTTTTAAAATATATATGCTTAGGAACTAAATTGAAAAAATTTAAAATAAATTTAAAGTGCTTGTGAATGGTATTTTTTTCCTAATCACTTCAGGATTCCTTTATTCCAAAACTGTTCATTTTTTATGGAAACATTTAATAAAAAAGAGTGGCAGGTTTATGTTTTATTAATTTATTACAAGAATTTGGGAAATCAAATTAAATTTACTTTTTTCATAAATTGCCAAATAATCTTTTTAAATATTATTAGTATGATTTGTTAATTGTTTTTATTATTGTCTTTTTTTTTATTAGTAGCTGATTCAACATTTCTAAAAAACAATGGATTCTCTGCCTTTGCATGGAAGGTGGGTTGAGGAGAGGAAGCAAAACAAATGCTTTATCATTATTAGCAGTATTTTCTCCTAGTACTACTACTTTACTTTACGTGATTAAGCCCAGGGGACCGCGCGATGTATCAACCAAGGCTCTCCATCTGTCTCTATTTTCAGCCACCCGTCTCCAGCTCTCCGAAAGTCCCAGTCGCAAGAAGTCTTCCCTCAATCCATCCATCCATCTCTTCCTAGGTCTTCCCACTGGTCTTTTGCCCGTTGGGGTCCAATCCAATACAATTTTGGGCCACCTTGTTTCTTCCATCCTCACCACATGCCCTGCCCATTGAAGTCTCTTACTTTTCATCACCCCCACAATATTGGGCTCCTTGTAAAGCTCATAAAGTTCGGCGTTGTGTCGTCTTCTCCATTTTCTTCTAGTTCCTTTCTTTATTTTTTTATGTTGCAAAATCAGTAGAATTCTTTTCTATTTTTCAGTTTTCTAAATAGCTTTTCAGATACCTTATTACAGACAAAAGAACTGATAGGCAGAAGACCTTAAATGATGGGAATATTTAGACCGTATTTTAAGCTTTCTCTATTATTTTATCCTATACTTTTATTTTTCTATTATTTTTTCCTGCACTGAAACTTTACTCATACTGAACTCGTACTACTACTCAGTCTAAGTATTATGTTTAAATAAACAAGATTAGTAATTACTGTATGTCTATTTTAGCGCATCCATTCACTTACAGGTAACTATCCAAATGTGTTTTCTTTGGAAGATTTCTCCCGAAGCAATTTCAATTTACAGTAACTCATGTATTTCAGTAGTGAAGACGTCTGTTATTCCATTCTATAATTATAATTATCGATTGTATGTTTAGAAGTGTCGTAGGATTAGAGTATCTATATACAAACATCATTTATATACAAAAATCATACAATCATTTAAAGATTTGCATGATTTGCTTCTATCATTATTTCACTAAAATGACTGTAGAACTTGCTTTACAGCTTTTTTAATCATGAAACTCGTGAAGAAAAGCGATTGCTTACGACTAAAGAGCTTCAATAATTGTATCAATTATCAGCACAATAAACCGAAAACTATGATCAGATGATATGGATATTTCAATCATCTATACAAACTAGCAGCAAAGCCTGTCGGACGACAGGCATAAACAAATCTGAAAAATCATTTTATAATCAACTATCAAATATGAAGTAAATGTAATCTAAATACTGTGCTAACTTGTGAACGAAGCTTCTACGGCAAAAATGGTTTTGAGTTTCGAAATCAGCTTAAACAACTGAGTAAGTATGCCAAATTTCATTGAAATGGATGCAATGGTAACAAAATTATTTGGTTTTGGACGTATGTTTTGTTAGAATTTCAGTTGTCGAGGTCAGTTCCCAAGAATAAAATTTCATGGAAACATCATAGAATGACACAATGAACTAATATTTTTATCCAATTTGAGTACTTTTGATTCAATGGTACCATTGAGAACCGTTGGATCTATATTAATAGCTTAATTATATCGAGTTACAGACAGACAGACAGACAGACGAACTTAGCCAATTTA
>JAFIDM010012231.1:99865866-99879537 GCA_023159025.1 Thereuonema tuberculata
TTTTTAAAGTATAAAGTATAATGTAAAATGTATAATTTTTTAAAGTATAAAAAAGAATAACAAAAAATAATAAAGGAAAAGATTAAAAAAAAAAGATTAGATAAGAAATTTACATCTTTCTTAAAAATTGAAGAAATATAAAAATTGAGCAAATAAATTAATTTAATTATGCTGAATTTAATCGTACATTCAAGGGCCTGCATGGCTTGCAGCGGTACAGCTTTAATCTTTTTTTAACGATATTAATTGATCATTTTGAAAACTAATAGATTTTCCGTAATTTATCCATATTTAATCAAAAACGTTAACCATCTCAGATGTACGTCAGTCCAAACGCATCAAAATAAATAGGCTTAAATTAATGTATGAAGATTAAAAAAAATTTCGGCAATGAAACATTTATTAATCTCCACCATTTTGAAACACCACAAGTTAATTTATATTTTGGTACCATTTTTAAAATTAGGGATTATAAACAAGATTTTTACAATGAGCTTTTCTTCAGAAACATTCTAAGGCCACCTAAAGAAGGATTTCGTTATAATTAATTTTATAATTAGGCCCTACTGAATTCAGACTACATTTTTTGTTTATTTGACAGAATAATTTAAATATCTATCTCAAATAATATAAGAATCTTAATTTTTAATCACATCTCCATTCCCAAAAAATATCTATTAGTCTGAATTTATTAACATCTGAATTAAATAAATCATATCAACTAAGCAGTTTCTCCCATAGAATTATGGGAGAAAATTCTCTCTAAACGTTGTTGTCTGATTGAAAAACCAATATCAGATATCCCATCCAGTAGAGAAGATGACCAAATTCTGCTATTTCTTCTGAACTTCGCTTGATTGGATTTTATCAAAACAAACTCGTCTAGTAGAATATCCGCAAGCTAGAGCAATATTGTAATGAGAATTCTTTTCGGCAACGGAGAAAGAGGATATTAAGAATATATGAAATTGTCAGAAAATTTTTACATAAATACAAAACTAACTATAATAAGGTTTATTTTAAAAGTTGTTTAACAAGTTTTTACGTTCGTATTAAATTTATTATTAAACTTATTTCACTTTAGAAAATGACCTCTGTCCTGTTTTCTCGGTTTTGTTGAGGTAGGAGTTAATAAATGCTAGAAAGATTGGAAAGAATGTTAATAGCAAATCACAAATATTAGTATTAATAAAACGCAAACTAAAATACCTTTACAGAAATCTAGTCATTCTTAAATATTGAGAAAATATAATCCCTTTCGTAGTAAACAAGAAGTTCTGACAAAACTTGAAGCCAATTTTCCTTAAAGCCTACTTTTTATTTTTTTTTTTGGTTATTTTTTTTTTAAATTGAAATGACAAGTTTTCGTTTATTTTTAGATTATGAAACATCACAGTAGATTTTTTTCCATTTTTAAATCCAAATTTACTTAAAATTCTTTAAATCCGATTAATTGGAATTATATTTAACTTCATATTAACAGAATAAAAAGATTGATTAATATCCTTATTTAATACATCCGTTGAAATCCAGTAAGGTAGGTGACCCAAAGGTGGCCAGAGTGCACAAGGTGGCCATCTGCTTATGTAATATAGTAATACACAAAATAGTCGGTACATACCTGCTACTTGACAGCTGTCGCACTCTAGCGCTGGCTACTGAAAACTAAGCCATTTTGACGAGACGTCGGCCATTACTGAGAAGACATTTGTTTTTGAGCATCGTTGTTCTTACTTTCCGGTAAGTAATAAATTAAATTTAATCGTGTAAAGTTTTATTAAATGCAAATTGTTGTATATTTTATTAAAGTTCGGTCACTACTCATTCAGGACGTATTGTCACAGTTTAAGAATTTCATGGTAATGATATTGTTTATTTGTGAAAACAATGTGCTGAGATGTGTACACAAGGTGGCCCGCCAACCTGACCACCTTGGGAACAGGTGGGGCACCTTGGGAACACAAATACGTGTATCCATTTATCTCATATTTTAATTATTACTTTTGCGTAATACGCAATTTTAGAATATTATTAATGCATTAATATGTTTAACTTTTATTTAATGATCTATATACAGGGTAGGCCTATTGGCATAAAAGTTTTGAATGACAGTCTGTACCGTGCTTCAATTTGAGGTTGATATCAATGCAATTACCAAACGCGACCTGATGATGACACATTGAAAGAAGCTGAATGTTAGTCTGCCTAGCACAAGTGGAACAAAAGAGACAGAAAAGGAAAGCTGATACTGTCATCTGTGCAAAACGGACAAAATAATTGACATGAGACTGAGCACCCACTGTTTAAGATACGTCCACGAGGAGTGTGAAGCACTTACAAAAGGTGACAAAATCAAAGATTTCAAGTGAACTTTCTTGCATTGACTCAGATTGAAAGACTTACACAAGGCGACAGAATCAAAAATTTTAAGTGTACTTTTTGAAAGACTTTTTCCCTCTATTTTTTGTACGCATATTCAGTATTAGGACTTTAGGCATGTAAAAATAGCAGCTCATAAAATACTGAATTTAGTCATAAAGTGTTAAGTGTCCTTTCAACCCCTGGAAAATATAATTTTTAACAAAATAAATATAAGGGCCACCTTAGGTTCACCTGCTTCGAAGGTGGCCCGGAAGTAACTTTTTTAATAAAATAGCTGTAAAACAAACTAAATATGTTTTAAGAAAAACAATATCAATATGTCTTGTTTAGAGAAGGTTCAGGGTGATGACCCCAGATTTTTTTTATAATCTCGCAACCGTTAAATTATAAAAAATCAGCAAAGTTAACTATGGCCACCTTTGGGTCACCTACCTTATTTGGTTCTAAAGTTCACGATGTAAACAGTGACCCCTCAATGACTAAAAACAAGAAAATAAAAACAAGAACAAAATGTGGATTACAAATCCTTGGGCAGCACTCAGGCTACCAACACAAGGTATTTGATCACACAAAAAAAAAGGAAAAAAAAATAATACAAACCCTCTAAAGGGTAAAACGAAAGCAATCAATTCAAATAAGAATGCCTTTTAGTCGGGCTGAGATTCTGGGACGGCCGTTTCGACTCAAAGGCATTCTTATTTGAATTGATTGCTTTCCTTTTACCCTTAGAGGGTTTGTTAATTTTTTTCCCTTTTTTTTTGTGGTCAAATACATTTGTTCTTGTTGTTAATCATTGAGGGATCACTGTTTACATCGTGAACTTTAGAACCAAACACTGAATTTCTATGAATGTTTTAAATAAGGATCTTAATCAATCTTATTATAAAGATTTATAAATCTTTAGAGGGTCTGTTATAATTTTTTTTCCTTTCTTTTTTTGTGGTCAAATACCTTTTGTGGTAGCCGCAGTACTGCCAAAGGATTTGTAATCCACATTTTGTTCATGTTTTATATTTTCTTGTTTTTAGTCATTGAGGGGTCACTGTTTACATCGTTAATTCCCAATTTTTCCCCTCGTACGCCTTTTGAGCCTTGCATGGCTGAGTAGCTCTGGCTGAGGAGAGCCCAACAAGCTCGATACGGCCGTCCGAGAGTCTCAGCTCGACTCAAAAGGCATTCTTATTTGAATTAGTTCTAAAGTTATTTCAGGGTAATTCCAGGAAAATTAGCAATGTTTGTTTTCCCGATGCTCTATTGAAGCTTTGGCTAAAGACATGCTATATTCGAGGAAAGAAAAGATCAAAATCATTAATCTACAGAAGGATTTACAGGGATAAAACTCATGAACTAATTAATAACGGAAAAGTAAATTGTAACTAATGAGCCAATTGTAATCTTTGATGAAAAACCTGGAAAGGTTTTCATTAAAGTTTACAATTCAGTGAGCTCAAACAAATCGTTAAAAACTTTAAATATGATTAATTAATTTACATGTCATTAACAAAGAAGAAATGCAAAAAATATTATTATGATAATAATTAATAATTATTATGAATGGGGGTTCCATTCATCGTAGTAAGAGACAATATAAAAGAAAATAAATAAGAAACGATTGGAAAATAGTTTTCAAGTTTTCATTTAGATTATGCATATATAATGAAATGCTAATTTTACCTGTTTCTGACACTTGCTGAATATTCAATTTTTTTTCAAAACGCTGTAAAGGAATTTTCAATAGTCCTAATAGACTACTATCAATCAGGCAAAAACAAGCAGAAAACGAAGGTTTAATTCAAACTATTATTAGTTATTTTTCTTTATTTGTATCATCTCTCATTCATGAACTATGTGTCCTATTTCAGTTACCATAGACCTCAGTATAACTTCAAATCCACAAATCAGTAAAGTGATGGATGATAAATGTTATAAATTAAAGTAATATATGTATGTAGGGACTGCTTCGTATAAAAATAAAGTTATATATATATATAATCATAATTTTTTTTTAATAATTCTTATACTATACTGTACAGTACAAAAAAAACGTTATTCAACTGATAATTGGAAAACAAGGTTCCCTATACAATTTAATTATGGTCTTAAAAGCCAGCTATTTCTTACCAACGCACATAATTCATTAAATTTCGATTTAAGGTACTTTTAAACTTCTAATTTGTTGTAATTGTATATGCTAATCTTACAATTTCTTATAAAGAATGAAAAGATGATTAGTGAAAACTAAAGCTTTCACTCTTCATTAACAACAGCCTTTCCTGAATGCCTAACTCGGTAATGTTGCAAACATGTATGAAAATTTCTATTCAAATTCTTATTTATCAACTATACTATTTTAAAAATGTATGTTGTCCGTAAAAAACTATTAAATTCTATTATTCTTGTTTCTATAGTTTCTATACAACATTAAATTATATATAGCACAGCAATACTCTGAAGCTAAAGGTGCAATGCAGAAATTAGTCATCTTACTTCTATCACAAATTGCCATATTAATGCTCTCAGTATCTGATATTAATTTCGGGAAGTTCCATATCAATTCAGTATTCAGTTGGCATTTTATCAGAAATGATCTTTGCCCATCAATGATTAAGTTTTGTCACGTGGAAGTTACAAATGTTTATTCGATCCTGCTGGGCCCAAAACGAATCAGAAGAAAGATGCAAACAAGAATGATGAGACAAGATGAAAACATGGTCAAATAAATGAATGAAATAGATATCATGTAAAACCATGACTCAATATACAATTAACAAGTTTAATTGTTGAGATATTAAAGTATTATAAAAATAATTTAATTAGTTTTAGTTATATTATAAATTTTCGAGAGAGCTTGAAAAGAAATTCATTTTATTTTTTTTTTTTTCTCTCGTGGAAATTCAAATATAAAATTTGAATATGTAAATGAGGTTAGATTACGTTACGAGACGGCACAAGATATAAGATGCCTCACAGCCTCATTCTCACCCCAGTAAAATATGCAGAGTAAAGAACATCTAGTAACAAAAGACTAGCGGTAAAGAACGACTTGTGCAAATAGAGACTAGTGACAAAGAGGCTAGTAAAACAGAGACTAGTGTGGAAAGACAGAACACCAGAAGCACTTGGAAAGCACGAGCCCCAAAAAGAGAGAACCTATGAGCTTCGGAAGTCTAGACACCCAATGGAAAGTGAACGACTCCTAAAGAGCGACACGCAGATTAATCTAGAAGGAAGCAGACGAAAACTAGAACCTAACTGGGTAGATAGAAGAATGGGAGCTCAAACTCTAATAATGGCAACCAGAAGAAATAGTAATTAAGAACTAGAACTAAGTAATTATCCGAAGTTGAAAGGAAAGGAATTATCCAAAAGAATTATTTCACACAAAGTGAAAAGCCTTCAAACCATCTGAAGTAAAAGCGCCGTCAGTAATTGAAGCTTTGCCACCGAGAGCAGACGATAAGAGCCAGTGGATTTTGGGAGTATCAAGTGGAGAAGAAATCATCTGACGAGGTGAGACGAGCCATATTCGAATTGTGTCAACTGAAGACAGGTTGCGGGTTCAGCATTGATCCAACTAGATGGCATCTGAAGGAAGAATTCCGACCCAACGAATTCAACTAGGAAGGATACACCAAGGTGAAAAGCCGTTAGAATACAGCGAACTGTAAGTTATAATTTCTTATTTCATTTTGGAGGGAATACATGTAAGAAGACACGAACGAGAATTATTACAGAGAAAAGCTGATTCAACGGAAAACTTTATTATTGAGAATAAAGCTAATATTTCACACAGGTGTTTAATATAAAAGTCATTAATTATAGAGAGCTGAAATATATTTAGTGAACTTTATTATTGAGGATAAAGTTAATATTATTTCACACAGGTGTTATTAGTAAAAGCCATTTAAATATAGTAAGCGGAATAATTCACACAAGAGAAAGAGATTTGCCATTACATATATTAAGAATAATTCACACAGGTCAAAAGAATAAAGTCATTATCATTCACGCGCTTTAGAATTCACACAGGTGAAAGAGAAAAGCCAGGGTGACGTATAGTGATAGAACTGAACGAACTCTCGCGTAAACGGAAAAATTAAATAGTGAGGTATTATTTAATTGAGATAGAGAGGCTCAGCATTCATTCTAATAATATTAGGAAGCTTGCACAAGTAATAATTAGTATTAATTGAGGAATTAATTTCAAGTAAATCACAGAGTTTGTGATATATGCAATTTAGTTTAGGTAATATCAAGATGATATCGGAACTGTTAATGAGCTTCAGAACTATTGATAATTCATTGTATGATTAATGAACCGTGTACAGAACTTTGTAGACAACAATTTTATAGGAATTGAAATTTGAAAAATGTACATAAGCCTTATTAAGTTTTAAATGTCCACTCAAATAAATCTTTTTAAGATTTTAATTTGCCTCCGGCTACTATTTCTCTTTACTTTGCTATACCAAGTATGCGTTCTGCACAAATATCGCAGCATTAATAAAATAGAATAATATACAATTTTAATAAAGAGTAAGTTAAACAAGGAATAAAATATGGTTTAATGTGGAAATCACACATAACTAAGATAAATATATAAAAAAATAACTAGCGCAAGAGAAATGCACGATAAGATATCGGCTTAGTCCTAACAAGAATTAAAACACGATAAAATTTAAAAATCGCAGTCCTGTAGAAATGCAGTTGACGGAATATGATCGAGAGTTCAGATAATGCTGTTTTGCAGTAGCAGTAGTTCACCGATCTGATCAGCAGGAAAATGGAGAAAAACTTACAGCATTGTCCTAGTCTTACAGTCACTAGTTATCTGCAGTTTGAATCGTAGTTTTATTCATTTGGCCAGATTAGATGATTTCTTGAAGCACAAACACATCACAGTGAATTTTCACAAATTCCATAGTTTGCTGAACACATCACTTGGCGATGAAACAAAGTACGGATAAAATGAGCCTGTCAGCTCATTGTCCGTCAAACTGTCCACTAATTACTGCATTAAAATTATGAGTCTCCAACCTAGACGATACTCGTCCTGTTAGGTGGGAGAATTTTTCGTGTTTACAAGAGTGAAGCCGGGACGATCTCTTGAGTATATTTTATATTAATTTAAAAACAAAAGTGGAGGGAGGATCCACAGAAAATAAAAAGCCAAAAAATAATTGGTAAAGAATGATATAAGACAGTAAGAATTAACCAAATAGAAGAGGTCAAATAGTGTTCAAAACAAAGAAAAGGGTCAAGTTCCCACTGGAAAATAAGGTTGCGTAATAAGGCAAAGTAAGGATGCCATAGTAACGAGACGAAAGGGAAGATAGAGCGAAAGAAAATAGGCTGAAAATAATTAAACAAGGAAAATTTTTATTCCAAGTTAAAGTAATAAAAAAGGAAGAGAATAAAATAAACAGTTAATAATAGAGGTAAATAAAAAATAAAAAAAATGGCACGACAAAAAGTAAAACTGGAAAGCCGAAAACGTGCCAAAACTTATCAGTCAATAATTATTCCTATAGATATTACGAATGAGACGAATTCCCTTAATATCACAATTTGCACAGTAAAGTGGACTATGCTGATTTATTAATTTATGTATTTCCTCTCTTCATCACTTTCCGCAGCATTAATTATGACATATTAGCACTTTGCATATTAGTATCTTCCACCCATTGATTGAATGGGTAAACTCAACAGAAACTTGTAATAATGGTCAAAGAAATCTCCAGCTCAGAGATGAATTCTTATGTTCCAATTTATATCATTCAGAAATCAATTGATGATTTTCTAAAAATAGCTTATCTGTTGTTTCGATTTGTTAGTGCAAATCATACGTTTGTGCAAAAGTTATAAATTATGATAAAAATTATTTAGCGAGGAAGTTTGTTGGAAATCTATACTTGCTATTTTCTAATTAATTATCTTTCAAATTCATCTGCCATTATTCCAGGCTTTTACTTATGCTATCAAATTTGGCCGTTATCTTTCTGCCCGTTTGTCACTTAATTCGCTGAATTTGAAAAATGACGCAGTTCTCCTTAATATCCGCATCGTAATATCCTTAGCAGACAAAGAAGCATTATCTTTCTCTGAGACAAACATCAGGGGAAATTATCTGAGAAAGGATGGCTGAAGGTTCATAAAAGACCAGCAAACTATTCGTATTTAGCCTAAACTTTGCTTGAGGAAACTACATGTAGATGTAGTCATCGTGGAAATAAGATAAGATGGCTTAATTTTGCTAGATAAATTTAACGGATAAGGGAAAACAATATATGGCACCATTTGCTTCTTATACCTAATAGCCAAATTGAAAGAAACGAAAAAACCAAAAAGCCTGTATATTTGCATTGACTTACGAAAATTAAATATCAAAACGAAATCAAAACAGATTATTTTTTATGAATTAAACATTTTTATAAATGTATTATAAGTCATAAATTTATTTCTCTGATAAAAGGAAAATATTCCACTAGCATATATACAATGCTAGTATATTATATTTTTTAAGTCTATCAAAAATGGTGAATCTGTTTATTAATTTTATGTACAGTCCATTTCGTGAATAAAACACCATTAATGACGTAATTTACTCATGGATTGATGTTCCGTGACGTAATAGCGACATTTATTGCTAAAATTCATTACTAAATCTTATAAACGAAAACATTTTGTTTTTGTATTTTCTACAGTTAGAATATATTTTTATATTATTGTTATTATTTAAATAATTTTATAAGTTTTTAATAACTTGTAATGTCGATGCAGAATTTCCTCATATTAATTCTTCCATATTTCATTCAGCGTGAAAAATTCATTGCGAAGATGTTTTGCTTCTGTTGCATTCAACCTTTGACTGAAGCTTCGAATAATGAATACCCAACGCTTGATATCAGTCAAAGGTTGAATTCAACGGAAGCTACATAAGTCAGAAGCTACGTATAAGTAGTCCATATTCACCACTGGCTTACGAAGTAACTTCATGCCAGAAGTGGTGAACGACATCCCGCGAAAAGACCCTTTGCGGATAAGTTTCTTCACCGTCTAAGCGGATAAAGTTTTTGCTGTAGCCGTTCTATCCAGTGCTTCAGAATACATATTTCATCATTCTGACTCTTGAAATATTGAAAAACGTTACAAATTGTACCTATGGATTGGCTGTAACATTTCCCTCACGTACTGATAGTAACTTGGTTTGCAGAGAGGCCTTTTCTATGTTTGACGTCATGATTTCCAGGCGAACCTAAGTGATCAGATTTTCCTATATAAGAAGTCTTTCTCTTCTGAACTCAACGTAAATCGCGCTTTATCGCCTCTTATCGTTCGAAACACTTGATGTATTCATTTTTATCAATGCTGATATTTTTCATATTAGAATTCAGAAGAACTAGGATACTATCAATCATGGAATGATAGACGAAGATACTTCTTTGTTAAGTATTTTTATTTTTTAATAATTTAAAAATTGATGGGTAAGACCTGTAAATATGAATGAGATCATATAAAAGGCTTTGAGGCACTGAAGACCTGTTCTGTGAAAAGTACAGTCAAACTGGAGGTGCCAACTGGATCTGAAGATACTGTAAAAGATTAAGCATTTCATTGAAGTAGCAACTTGTAGTAGAACTTATGAAGCAGGAGTCGCAGAGATTTAAAAACGAAATAACATCATAAAGACGGATATGTGTTTATAATCGGACAGGACTGACAAGAATGCCTTAGTATCGACTGTACTGTAATCTTTTTTTTTTTGAACTTCGATTCAAAGAGAGTACTTAACTACGTCTATACCGGGTGATTCGTAAAGTACTGGAAAGTACTGGTGGTTCTCACCCCCCCCCCATATCTTTTAAACTACTGCTCATAAAACTCTGAATTTTTTTATATAAAATCGTCAAACATATAAGAGTTATACTTTCAATTTATTATTTATTCATTATTATTGAAATTCATTTTATTTGAGTTCAAACACCCTCAATATCATGGGCGGAATTAGGTCTTGATATCTGGGGTGCGAGCTCACCGGAAGGTATGAGGTATTTGTATACCAAATTCAAACACCAAAACCCAATTTAAATGTTCGGTTTTTAGGCCTAAATTAATAATTAATAAAATTATTATAACAGAAAACATTTTTATTTATCTGTAAAAAAAATTATCATCCCAAAAATCTGGGGGAGTGGCAAACCCCCTAGCCCCCCCGTAAATCCGCCCATGCCCAATATATCGAAATTATTATCTAAAAAAATTATTCGACTGTCTCCCAAAAAAGTCATTTGTCAGAATGCATTTTCAAAAAAATAGTTGTTATTTTTTTAAATTAAACAAAGGAATTAATGACAAAAGTGTTAGATTAAATTTTCCTAATTAGGTTTCTGTATCATTTGAATATTGGATCCATATTTTTAGAATTTAAACAACATCACAACAGTTATTTAAATATACGATACATTGGGGGTGTTTGGACGCAAATAAAATGAATTTCAATAATAATGAATAAATAATAACATGAAAATATAACTCTTATATGTTTGACCATTTTATATAAAAAGTTTCAGATTTTTATGAGCAGTAGTTTAAAAGATATGGGGCTGTGAAAACCACCAGTACTTTCCAGTACTTAAGAATCACCCGGTATGTCTTCTCCTTTGTCATTATCGGAAATAGATCGAATGCCGATACAATTAATGTTCCTATGTAAAGCTACGTAATGGTGACTGGATATAACAGTCGGATAGAACAGATAGACGGAACGAATGATGAAGAAAGAAAGGTGGAAATAATGCAGGGGAAACGGAGAGCCCCAAGAAAACCTGCCCGTCCATCACAAAATCCATACAAGAAAATGCAATCCCGATACTCAGAGGTGAGAGGCCGATTCTTAGCGATCTTACTGTACTTAATGGGTAAATTGCAATTATCTGTCTCATGAGATTCTGCACATTATATTCTAAAATTGTATTCTGTAATATTCTATAATTGTATTCTATAATATTACATAGTGTATTCTATAATTCTGCACATACAGGGTAGGTGGCCTTATCCCTTCTTACTATTGTTCCGTGGTCTACATCGTTGATTGGGTCAACGGATTTAAAATCTATTGTCAAACATTGTAGCTGAGATATCCAGCTTTAATAGATGTCAGAAGTGTTGAAGAATCAAAGCTTAGTATGTTTGTATGCATTAGAATCTTATCGTCTCGGCGAATGTCGATACATTTCACACCCTAACACTTAAAGCCCTCAACTATTTGTGGGTGAATGAATGACTCTTTTGAAGAATTCAAGATTCTTTGCGTTATTCCTGATACATTAATTGTACCCAGTGGTGTAATTTTTTTACAATCTGCTGAGCTGCACGTAAAGATGATAAGTCCAGCAGTAAAACGGAGCTTCATAGTAGATGCAATAGTGGACATCGAATCAAGCCTTTCATATCAAGAAATGAAATAAGCTTCATAAACGTTTATCGATTAATACAAAAATATTATAAATTGGGGTAGTTGTTAGTTTACAGATGGCTGGTCGTCTGTTTAGGAATGAGGATGCATAGGAATAGGAAAAAAGAAAATTCGATTTCGCGTTATACACGTGCGTCATAGCTCAACAAAGAAACTCTAAGCTACACTAGGAATACACAAAATTTACATCTAGCAGCAAGGTAATCCCGTAACCTGATTAAGATTCTAAGCTCAACCTACTTCCAAAGTTGCAAAAGTAAACAGTCTATTGACATTGAGGCCGCGTGGGCTGGAATGCACGTCATAACCTCCTATCTGTCAGACCTAAAGGAGTGTATTGAGGTCAGCAAGATGAAAACAAGCAGGTGTTCAATTGCCAGGGTTCCTTCTTAGGACACGAATCTCCAATATGAGTACATATTCAGGGTTAAAGAGGTAAGCTAAAGAACACTCCCACCAACGGCGACAGAACGGACATAGATTTAGGATCATGTGAAAAAATTCTCTTGATTTAGAAGTAATACTTTCTTCTAATTTTTAATGATCAAAAAGTTACTTGAAATTCTCTGAAATATTCCATTTTGGCACTCAAGAATAGATAAGTGTTCTAAATTGTTTTCTGAAATCTCTACAAATTTCTGCTCTTGTTAAAGTTTTAAGGGCAGAAATTAAAATAAATTTTAATCAAATGGAAAATTGAATTATAAATTTTAGCATTACTGCTTCATTACAATGGAGATAGACAGTTCAAATTATAGATTAAATTAATTATAACTTAAATTATAAAACGAATATCAAGCTAATTAGAATGATTTGAAATGGAGAAACTTATATAATGTAATACTTATTGTAAGATAGTGTTATTGAAAATAAGTTTTCTTTGTTCCATTGTGCAAGAAATTAAAAGCTCAAGTTATAATAAAGCTAAACACTGCAGGAGTTGCTTCAATAGACCTCCCTGAAAGCAACGTAATTGAAATTGAACTGGAGCTAAACAATAGCAAGATTAAAATATCAAAGATGAAACTTTCCGTAAATGAAGCCCCTTGTTTTCTCTTCGTAGTCTGAAGATTCTATTCTATTTTTTCTTTATTCTATAATTTTTTTCTTAAATTAAATACCAATAGATTTTTCTTAGCTGATACGTAAAATTTTCTTATCTATATTTTAACTCTCGAATAGCTCTGTTTAAGAACTAACAATTTTAAAATTAGAAACCATCTGTATAGAATAAATTTTAATATCGATTTTTTTTTCATCTTATCAGATTAAGTGATTTATAAATTAAATTATTTGTTGATTTTATTTAAATGAATTTTTAGCTTATTTTTTAAAATTAAATCAGTATATTTGCATAAGTTTCTTCTCTAACATTCATTTGACGTTTGACTGAAACTTCTTGAAAACTTAATCCCACCCAAAACACTTCGTGTAAAATAAGTTGCCAAGACTCACATGCTCATAATGCTTTCACTGTTAAAAAGATATGAGATCTCATGTAGAGCCAAGCCCCTAACTCTACGAGGCCTAACTCTACAAGCCCTAACTCTAAAAACCCTATATCTTGGTCAAAAAGTATGCCTTGGCCGTTTCGTGGCTGTCACACAGACAATCCCATGGAGTTATGTAAAGGATATGGAGTATGCCAAGGCACACTTTTTGACCAAGATAGTAGGGTTTTTAGAGTTAGACATGTATAGTGAGGGGCTTGGCTCTACATGAGATCTGATAACTTTTTAACAGTGAAAGCGTTATGAGCATCTTGGAAACGTATTTTACATGAAATGTTTTGGGTGAGATGAAATAGTTCCATG
>JAFIDM010012231.1:99904561-99924963 GCA_023159025.1 Thereuonema tuberculata
GACAGATGAGAGTTAAGCTTCGACCGTTGTTGAAGCAAGAAGTAAAATGCCAAACTAAGAAAGATGGCGATGGCTAATGGAAGATGTTGCATTGCAAATTCAACATTCATATTTGATATTTTTCAAAACATTCAATATTGTGAATTCAAATATATACATATTTATACACAAATATAAAAATATATAGAATTATAAATATAATTAAAAGATGTAAAAAATTTCATCCATTTTCTTTGAAGAAGGGAAAGTCCCGATGACAGAAGCAGCACCTAAGAATAGCTAAACTAATCCTTTGTGTAAGGAAGGCAATAGATCTTGAATCGCCACTTTTCGAGGAACGACCGATATCCGAGACTTATGTAACGCTTCTTCACAAAATGGTCCAAGAGTCTCAACCGCGAAAGGAACAAAAAAATAATGTTTTTCAATTTTAAGTATTCCAATGTAATCGACCAAAAAATTTTGGTCGATTACATTGGAATACTTAAAATTTTATTGGTAGCAGCTTTCTTTGCAACAGATCTAGCTGTATTCTTAGAGAGAGAAATGTGAGAAGGAGCCAAAGAGTCAGAACAAGTCGCATCCCAAACAAGTGATCTGGCATTTCGCCAAGGAATCAGGGTCATTCCATCCACTCTTTTAGAATCATTATGGCAGAGACTCGCGGGTTCCAAACGCACAGGGAAATTTACAGAATTGAGGGCTCTGCAGAGAATATCATTAATTTCACAATGTCGTGAGTATCTTCCGGTTGATTTTATACACGATAATCCATGTAAGCCGTCCTCATGAACTAGTTCACCACACATACAATTGTGAGGAGTGCACATATTACAACCTAGTCGGAGAGCAATACAGATCCTAAAACTATTGTTTTCAAGTATTGTGCCAAGGGTTTTGGATGGGAGAACGTTAAGCCAGGCATTAGACTCCGGACAGAGAAAAGCCAAAAAACGTGCTTTACTGGAATCATCTGATAAATCTAGTCGATCCAAAATCACCTTGGAACTTATCAAATCCCAATTTTTCTGAAAAGTGAGTAACGATGGCCTGATTTCATATATACCGTCCCATATTGCTATTCCTAAATTATAAAAAGAAATCGCCGTTGGATCTGCATTAGGAAAGTTTAACATCATGAGACCAAGGGCGAAGTTGCATTTATTGATGATAGAAAAGCTGGTAATCCAATATGAATGGCACGACGAATCCCAAGTCCACCGCATTTTATAGGCAAAGAATATAAAATGTATTTCTCATCCTCCAAAAAGACATTAATAATACAGCCGGATTTCGATGTAAGGTCACCCGCATATAAGGTCACTTTTCTAAAGTCCCGGCTCATTGAATAGGAATTCTTTGATATGGATTATCGGATATGTGGTCAGGTCTTAAATACCGTAATCGCATATAAGGTCACTTTTGTCTGTGATTTCAGTGTTGCCCAAGAGTTTGAAATTGACAAAAGTGTTGTTTCACGAGCAAAGGATAGGTAAGAAAGGTTGGTGGTGGTTGGTCAAGGAAAGCAACGGCTAGTGATGACCGATATAAGGTCTTGCAGGCGAAAAGAGACCGAAACCAGATAGCGGGCAACAGTGCTCAACAGCTCCGTACGGCTACCAGGCGACAGGTGGCCCGGTTTACTGTGGCCAGTCGCCTTCATAAAGGTGGCCTATTCGCCCACCGTCCTGAATGCTGCCTACCCTTGACATCGGCGGCACCGTTTACAATGGTGTAATGAACACAAAGAGTGGACATCTCATCAAAGGAGTCACGTCCTCTTTACCGATGAGAGTCGTTTGAGTCTCATAAACGATTCTCGGCGCCAGTTGATATGGAGAGAGGTAGGAACACTCTTTCATCCCACTAACATCAGGGAAAGAGATCGTTAGGGTAGTCCTGGCGTGCTTGTGTGGAGACATTATGATGAACGGAAATAGGGAGCTCCACATTTTCGACAGAGGTTCAGTTACCAGAAATCGTTTCTGTGATGAAGTTTGTGCGTCTGTTGCGAGGTGCCATTGGTCCAGACTTTGTTTTTATGGACGATAATGCAAGGTCACAAAGAACAGGTGCTGTGCAGGACCTACTCGAAACTGAAGATATCCGTCGAATGGATTGGCCAGCGTTCTCCACTGATTTAAATCCCATTGAACATGTGTGGGATGCTTTGGGAAAACGCCTGACTGCACGATCATATCCACCGGAGACCACCAGACAACTGACACAGATGCTCATCGAGGAATGGGCACTCTTACTTTAAGAACTGTTGGATAATCTGGTGTTGAGTATGGACAGACGATGCTACGCAACCTTTGCAGTTATGGGAAGTCATATCCCTTACTAAGGGACGTTGCGTTGTTGTTCTCCCCCTTGGCCAGATAGTGTTTTGTACCAATGCCATTCTGTCAGTAACGCCTTTTTCTTCTTCGTTCCATACTGTATGCGTCCTATTCATTTCTGTTACTACGCTTTCGTCATCCTTTCAGTACTACCTTGTGCCTCTGTAGTTTTCATGTCTCCTAGTTGAGTTTGTGCGGAATTACAGCAAAGTCAGCAATGTTGCTTAAGTTTTGCACACCAGTGTATATTAATACACACCAGTGTAAAAAGTTTAATCCTACAGAGTTTCAGACAGTTTTGCTGATTTTGGGGCCCTTAATGCAAAATTTAAAAATTTTTCTTTCTGTCCGGCAGTAATACGTAAATTCTCATTCAGGGCCCCATCATAGTGCTTAGTAATGAAGGCTATGTTGGGGCCCTAACAGTGGAATTTTTATGAGGAGCGTAGCAATCCAAATGCAGAAGCCAGATTAACTTTACTTTCTAACGGACTGTACTAAATACGCTTAGTACAGTCTGGTAGTAGGCCCACACCCGCCCATTAGCTGACGAGCAAGTCAGTTAACGTGAGACGCGCTTCTAAGCGAACTTCTAGTTTTCTTAATATTAATGAGTAATTGTAAACACAGTTCCCGATATAGGAACATGAATAATGAGAAATTAAAAATAAAGATAAATCTGGGTAAAAAAAATAGTGTATCCCTCGGCTGTTCTCGATTGTTTGTAACTTTCGAGTGTGAAAATACTAATTTTACTTTCACTCATCTGCCCAGTGCCCCATCGGGGACCCTCCCTAGGCTCTCTGGGCTCGGGGCCGTCGGCGATCGCCGACCTGCCGACCTGGCCAGACCGCTCCTGGGTGGGGCTACACGTAACATTAGCATTCGGATAATAGAATGTTCTCTTTCTCTGTCTGTACATCAGTGTACATCTGAGAAGATGTACACGGTAGTTGATAAATGGTTTTCAAAATATATAAATTATTACATAAAAGAAAACAAAAATGCACGTAACTGAACAGAAATTCACTGCGCTAAGTTTGGTTTTTGTACAGGGAATTGGAGACGGTACCGTTTCGAGTTTCTACACTCTCATCCCAATACTGGGCGGAGTAACTTGAAACAGTATCGTCTCCGATTCCCGGTAGAAAAACCAAAATTAGCTCAGTGAATTTTTGTTTAGTTATGTGAGTTTCTGTTTTATTTTATGTAATAATCCTGTCACGCATGTTAATTTTAATTTTTTATTTAAATTATTGTTTCTTTACTATTGTTACAGGCAAACTTTACTCAGATACAATACAGAATGGATTTTATGAATAAATTCTTATCATTTTTAATGTATGTAGATTTCAAATATTTAATTCTCCACCGTGGTTCGTAAATCAACCTATAAATTTGTATAATCACAGAAAAAAATATATGTAAAAAAAAAGCCTTACGTCCAGAGGGGTTCGTGAAGAGGCACTGTGGAACTGCAGCAACCCCTATTATAATTATCTGTAACATTATAATATATTATATAATAAATTACGTGTAGCTTTTTACAATATACAAATAATTTAACTGCATTTGTTAATTAATATAAAGTTCTGGTATTCACCAAGAATGGATATGGATGGATATGGATGTCACATTTCTATATTCAAGGTACAAACCGCTATTAGATAGATGAATCACGATTTTCAGATAGAAATTGATAGCAAAGTAAATTTCCGATTCACGTGCTTTTTTCAAATTAAGACTATTTTGAAGAATATAAAGGAAAAAAACTAAGTCGATTTCTGAAGAGCTACATGAAGTTTATACAGGGTGTTTCATTCGCTATCGAACCCTGATTTTCCCTTATAATTTTCAAACTAACGGAAGTAATGCAGAGAAATTTGGCACGGACATACCTTGGTTTAGGAGAAGCATGGTTACGGAAGGACACAAGTGGTGGCGGTACTATCTAGGCCGATTGTCGCGCTTTGCACGAAGTGATGGCCGATTGCGTTTTAGCTGTCCTCGGCATTTGTTGTTGAAATATTCCATGAGTTTGTGAATCAATTGGATGACGAGGAACTCCGAACTGGCTATTTTCAGCAGGATGGAACCACCTGCCATGCCTCCAATGTCAGCATGGCTGAAATTGTTTCTTTTTCCAAGGTCGTATCATTTCTAAGGGACTTTGACCACTAAGGTCACCTGACCTTACCCCATCGTATTTCTTTCTATGGGGCATGCTGAAAGGGAAAGTATATCACAACAAGCCACGAACTCAAGAACTGCAAGAAAACATTCGGCGGGAAATTGAGGCTATGATTCTCGATGTGCTGATGAATACCTTCCGTAACACGGAGGGGCGTGTGCAGGCATGACTTGATGCTAATGGCGACGACTTTCAACATTTGATATGAAATCATCATGTCAAATTTCTTTGCATTACTTCCATTAATTTGAAAATTATAAGGGAAAAAATAGCGATTTGATGGCGAGTGAACACCCTGTATTTCGGAAGACGCTGATTCATCTGGTCAGCGTTAAATAATTGGACGACAAGACCTTCTTAAATGCTGTCATTTATTGTCCTCATGTCATTCAATCACATATTTGTCTCTGTTTTGGTAAGGAGAGCTTCACTGAGAGAATAAATTTCGGTCGAGTGCTTCGGATCAATTTGACTATTCCAAAATCTACAATTTCTTACTTAAGGATAGCAGCAAAATAGCAGTCCAATGGCTGAATTTTTCTGCCTCAACCAAACGGAACTAAATATGCCAGAATATTAATCTAGATTCAAATTGAGAAACATTTGTTTTAACTGAACTGGCTATTAGGAAGTATTTAAGAGCATTTCAAAGAATCTTTAAAAGGTGCAAAAAAAATCCTTACTGGAATCACTCTGTTTTTATTGTGCAACTTTAAATAAAATATTTTATTGATTACAAAACTTTTAACATATTAAACATATCCTACTTAATAAACATTTTTTTTGTGTATAATGGCTTTCACTGGAGGATAAATGAAAATATCTTTACCATCCCATTAAGCTAAATAAACACTGTTGAACTTAGTATCCAATAATTGCTAACAATTTAATTCTGATTAATTCAGGAACATGGTCATCTTTCTTTCAAAACCTTCCGGATGTTTGTTATGAACTCAATTTAAATGCAGATTAGTTTGGCATATTTGCATCCTATACAGTTCCTATGTACAAAGCGGCTACAGGCCATTAAACAGTAAATTTGTAAGCAACGAGTGTATAGGAGTTTGAAATAATAAAAACAAACAAACTAATAATTAGCAATGCCATGAATCTATTTTTAGTAAATCAATCGATCTAGTTTCCTTTCAGTTAAGAAATTATTAAAAATGAAAAATATAATTTTTCTTTTGCTCACAAGATGATAGCAGTTGTTATATTATATTGAATTTTACTGAATCTATTAAAAATCTATTTTTAATTTGAGATTACTGTTATTGAAAACAAGTAAAGTAACTCGTTTTATATTGAAAATTACTGTTTTGAAAAATAGAGTAAATGATAAATTAGCTATCAATGAAGATGATGCAGTGCCGTCCAATTTATACAAAGCTGTAGCCAAATAATTCTAAAACTCCGCATTGTGGTTATGTGAAATTTGCAAAAAAAAAATGAAATGCTTTCTGCTAAGGAATTTCTATTTGGTATTACTGATTTCTATATTTTATTTGTTATCAAGATTAGAAAAAGAAATAGTTTCTACTGTATCTTAAATAAAGATATGTAATATCTAAATTTTTTTTCAAGCTTCAACGTCAACGTCGCTCTAGAAAAAAAGAAACTTCTCCCAAAGCTATGTTCCAATGATCCAATGCAAATTTGTAGTTGATGTTGTTGTGTTTTTTTCTCTTTTCAATTTATTGGTTTGTTTTATGCCAATCTCTTTAGGCAATTTAGAAATATTTATGTAGTTATATTTTTAAAGCGAAATAATTTATTTTGAGATTTATCTGCTTGTGCAGAAGTATATCTACTTGAAATAATATTTGATAACGATTGCTACATGTGATTCGAACTATTTGATCAAATATCGAGATTCAATGAATGAATACTGAACTTCTTTTCTGCAATGCAAAATTATATCTTTATCTCTATTCCTTTTGATTTTGAATCTTTACAAATCCGTCCTTCCGAAATTTTTGGCAATCTTATATTTCAATAAATATTTTCATTTAATACAACTTCAATGAATTTTTCGACAATCTTATTTTTATGTAGATATAAACCAACTACAATGATAATCAAAGCGAAAGTTAGTAAGATATCTTTGTCTCTTGTCAAATCATCGTAATTAATGTTTCTGATGTACAAAATTCAAAAATCAAATTGGTAATACATACTAGCATTAACACTTAATGGAGGTGCTACCGTGACAATTGACATGTCCACTTTAAAAAAATTAACTTTAAGAAATTCACTGCTTGACAAAATTGACTTTAAAAAATTGATTGCTTAGAAAGAAGCAAATTCTGAGTTTGCTAAGTTTAATATGACAACGCGAAGAAGGAAAAAAAAAGTTGAATGAGGATAATGGAATTTATAAAGAAGGTGAATGAACAGAAAATGAAATAAGCACAACAAAGCGATGCTTCTTTCAAGATCTATTTATAGATCTCTCTCTCTCTCTCTCTCTCTCTCTCTCTTCCTATTCAATTAAAGCGCGGAGAATTCTAAAAGTCAAATACGTTGCTAACAAGTTCCTCTAGATTTCATTTTAATTAAAATAGAATATTTTATTGCTATTGAAGTAGAATAACGAAAGAATGGGAATGAATTGCATGAAATTTCTTTCATTTCTATCTGTTTGTCTATCATGAATTCTATTAAACAGAAAACCGCAGTTTGAATCTCACATCGAATTGAAAAAAGTTTATAGCTTACTTGATAATAGTGGCATTTGTGCACACCATTTCGGGATATCAATGGAGAGATTTAAATCCCATAACCGTCACATCCTTTGAAATAACTGTGACGCTAACGGTAACCACTAAGGACGAACTATTTTATTCGTTAATAACAGCTCGTAACTTGCCAATGAACCTGAGAAATTTTTTATTCCTTTCTTAATGATTCATTTATGATATTAAAATATTTTCTTTATTGCTACGTTAAATTTAATTTTAAACAAAAAAAATACACTGATACTTCAATGCTAAAAAACAATTGCAACAATGTACTTATGTATTTTGTACAGAAATAAAAGTATAAAAATTATAAATTTTACATAAGAATCTACGCAGATGTCAAATTATCATAAATCAGTCCTGCAATTGAGACAGTTTACAATAAAAAGTTAGCAAATTTAGACATACGCCGCTTCAATTTCGTATTTGCATCTACCCTGATAAAATTCGAGTTTGTCATTTTTTTCTAAAATGAATAAAAGACATCATTTATGTTAAGAAATGAAGTGATAAATATTAGAAGTAGTTGGTCTAGGCTGGACAGAGTCAATCAGACGAGAAACGTAGGGTCATAGACGCTTTTGGGATCGATCTCGTACGGTTTCCAGATTACCTGTTCCTAGATATGTAAGGGCAAGGCCATCAGTGAGGCAAACAATTACCTGTTCTAACGAGACACCATTACCTCTGTTACAGAGACACATGTTAACTGCGAGACCCGACGGCATGCGGCTGCAGATCTTTCTATCTCCATAAGACAAGCAGTCTCGGCCAAACTGTGTTCCGAGGCTTCATTAAGGTGACCATAAGCAATCCTCACAATTAGGCTCGATTTAATTGACCTCGACTCCATCTGCATTGAACTGGGGTGAATGAGAAAGGGAATGAGAAACCTATGAACCCCAATTCAGTTTCCAAAGTAATTCTGACAAGCATTGATATGAAGAGAGCTTGGATCTCGATATCAACCCACTAACTTTCCGGAGACAGACAGTTTAACACTGGCGACGAAATGGTGTGAATTAGGATAGAAACGACACTACTATCTTCTCGTCTTTTCTAATAGCTGTCAGTTATTGCGATTATATTTTGGATCGACATGTTCGTCCATTTCTCAAAGGCAAAAATCCTGTAGGAATTGACAGTATTGTCCTTCCCAAAGAGATCGCCTGACTAGTTGGTACAAAGAGAAACAATCAGTTGCATGGAATGGCTATCCATATCAACTGAACTCCACCTATTTCATCTTGACCTTAAAGTGTTGGGATATTCTGAGAAGTTAGATTGCAGGTGCCAATAAAATCTCCACCTAACATTCAGAAGCTCAGATATGTTCTTTTACAAGAATGCGTTTAATCCAGTAAAACATCATTCATAAAGTTTTAGGTAACCCCTGTATTTCAGCCCGAAATTGAAATTCTATTATGAAATTGTCATATCGAACTTTTGAATGCCAATCATGGTTATTAATGCAGAATAATTCGAGGCGTTATGACGGAATTCTCTTCTATCAGCACAATATTGCACTTTGTTATCATATTATTTCGTTTACATGCATTAAACAATTTTTATTTTTTTCCATAATTTGATATTTGTTGTTTAATTTTTGAACACCAACGTATTAACCTCTTATTTCATATAAAGCACACATTTTGAATTTAAGACAGTTTTAAAAGTTACAACAACGTTTAAAAAACATTATAATAGATAATATAAAGTACTAAATGAATTTACGTATAATTAGTAAAAGTACTTTGTACTTCCCGAAAAAAATCAGTCCCTATATTTCCTTACTTTATTCCAAACTCTAATTGAGTTAATGAGAATAAAAATCTTACGATCGGCTTCTTCACTCTATTGGTGTAGGTCCATGATTGGTACAAAAAAAAAAAAAAAAAAAAAAAAAAAATGGTAAAAACACTCTTTACATGAAAGAGTTTTGCGAAATATTACTTAGTGATGAGCAGGTTCTACGCAAATAGTGTAATGCCAAAGGGTGTAAGAATGCATTGATATCAGACAACATAGGTCGGCACATAAAAAAAACATAGGTCGGTTCACATATAAAAAAAATCGTAACCAATAGAAGAGGCATTCACTTTATATAAATTAAGATTATGTAATCTCATCTGAGAAACTTGATCTGAGAAATAGGGATTATTAATTAGATATCCTAGTATTTAAGCTACTCAAACAGGATTTTTATCCCCTAGAAAAACAATCTCTCATAGAAGCTTACTTTATTTGTATATTTAATTATTAAGATTACAACACAAGAATTAAATAGGAATATATTAATATTTCAAGAGATGTAGATAAAATGCAGCAATCGAAAAACATCTAAAACCATTAGAAATGACATGATTCAAGTGAAGGCCAGATCAACAAATCCGGGCCGAAACAATGAAAATGAAAGATAATCCATTGGTGAAGATCATGGATTGTAAAATATAACTAAAGCTAACACATGACTGCTGATTCAACAGACGAAATATGCAATAAATTATAATCCGTTAAGACATAAATACAAAAATATTTGCAAAGGACAATAGTGTATGTTATCAACAAATAAACAACATCAGTAAATAAACACTACATTTATGTAGAAACAACTTCTACCTTAAGCATGAAGATAGCAATTAAACTTGAGTAAACAATTTTGGGGATTTTGTGAGTAAACTGATGACTATGAATTCTGTTTGAAGAGATTTCATTAATTTTATTGATAACCATGTGAAAAGGTCTAAGTTGTGTTTAAGCAGATTAATTTTATTGAATGAACAAACATTTGATCCATTATACGTAGTTCTTTTGTGCTCTTGCACAAAACAATTAGGTGCATTTCTATTAGTTTAAAGAATTATTAAAGAATTTTTTACTCACTTGAAATTTAAAAAGAAAAATAGAGAAAATTTGTTCCATTTAGTAAGAGATCCTTCAAAATAACTCTTTTTGGCAGATTCTTTCTGGTAGGCTACCCAAGCATTATTTTGAATTCCTACTTGTGGTTTCTGAACTGACTTTGAAGCATTCAGAAATTAATCAGTTTAGTAATACAAAATGAAAATTAATACGTAATTTAGTGGATTCAATTTCCATTTTTCTAATAAAGATTAAAACTTGAATGGTTTCTTCAAATTGAATGAAACATAAAAAAAGACGTAACATTTGAAAAATAAGAAGACATTAAAAAGGTTTGGAGCCATTTTACCATTTAGTATAATGACACCAAGTTCCCCAACCCAAAAAATGTTAGAAAATTCTTTGTAACATATTTGTGGATATAAATGAATTACCTGCAAGAAAAAAATCCTCCCCAAATAAAGATGTGTGATAAAATAAATGTCAAAAAGAATAAGTGTCAATTATGCTTGAAGTAAATTGCAAAAATGAAATAGTAAGTAAATCATGAAGCATTGTTTAAAGCAAGAGCTGTAACATGCAAAATAGTTTTTGTTTTGTAACAATAAATAAAAATACATTACTGAAAAATTGTTACTTTGAAGAAAAGTCAAGTCCTGTACACAGCAGACCGTGTAGAAGAAACAGTTTTTTTCTCCAATGTACCAATATGGAGAAATAGGAATAAAAAAAAATGGTTCGATTAAAATATTACCATTTGTTTAAGCATCTGTAAAGGAGAAGACATCGTTATTTAATTCAAAGTTTGAATAAATATCAAAAATAACACATTAAACTTACATAAATTCCACTTTATTACTTAACTCCCTAACTCCAAACTGCGATATTTCGAATTCCTTATCGGATATTCTTTTTCAAGCTTTTTACAAAGGGAAAAGAAACAATCTTTCTTCCTTCCAAAATTAAAAATATTGTAAATAATATCCATGAATTCTAAACTAAACAACAACGAAAACGATGATTTATTGATGATTTATTGATGATTTAGTATTAATCTAAGGTGTAAGAAATTTAATTAACATTCAAGAATTTAAAAGTGGTTTTCTTCAAAGATAAAAAGTTTATTTCTTCAAGGAGAAAGAAATTCTTCAGTTTTGGAAAGAAGTTCTTCAAATTTGAAAGGACATTGTATTTAGTTTGATTCTTCAAAGATAAAATAATTTTTATTTGAACAATTTGGACATTTTAATTTGAAAAAACATTGGATTCAGGTTTTGATTTAGTTTCGATTCTTCAAAGATAAAGATTTTATTTAAAGTTTGAACAATTAGGACGTAATAATTTATAATAAAGCTTCGCGCTTCATATGGCACGGAGCATGTGACGTTTTGTTATTGTTTAGTTTAGAATTCATGAATGTTATTTAAAATATTTTTAATTTGGGAAGAAGGAAGATGTTTTCTTTTCCCTTTGTAAAAAGCTTGAAGAAGAATATTCGATAAGGAATTCGAAATATCGCAGTTTGGAGTTATGGAGTTAAGTAATAAAGTGGAATTTGAATAAATATATTGATTTGGATATCGTTATAAAGTAACTACGCATAAAGTATTAAAGAATGAATGTAGGACTTTTCTCAGGCTGTAAAAGGATCAAGAAGCAAGAGAATAGCTGTAGATGTGAGGACATTGAATTGTTAATGAAGACAAAAGGTAAAGTTAGCAAACATAAACGTTTGGATAGAGATCGTGAAGTTTCTTTTCTTTAAGTATTTTGTGTAAAAGTAGTAAAGAGGAGAAACGCTTTTAATCATCTAAACTCATGAAGAAACTCTTCAGGTGAACAAGTGGCAAGTGAATCTTCGATATCCGATGAATAAAGCTGCTAAAGTTTGTTTGCAGATTCATGAATTTCAATGGCATCTGTTTCAGAAAGCTATTAGTGAAACTTGTCGCAAAGTGAGTGACTACATGAATAAACTAAATAATCATGTTCCACTACATCTCCATTCAAGAATTTCCTTTGAAATAAGCTTTTTGTTTACAAATAAACCTAATCTTATCTCAGATTTACGGTTAGATTTGTGAAAAAAACAGCATTTTTATTTTGATCAAAGCCTTGTTTTATCAAATAGTTTCTTGTGTTGTTATTAATATTCCAGAAAACAGGATCAGCATTGCTTCAGTTTGTTCTGAAAGATCTGTACGATCTAAAATAGCTTCTTTTAATTCTTTAGAAGCGTGCATACTTACAGACTCCAGATTTACACTTCCACTACTTGCAGCTTTAAAATGAACAATTTCAGTATCGTTATTTGGAGAATGAGATGCAAACGTTCTGTTAACATTTTAACAACGTATATGTCTAATTTTGGTATCTGACTAAGAACTTCACTTTCTTTTGTTTTTTTCTCTTGTAATTTTCTGTATGCAGTCCAACTCAAACGATTTCGCCTGTCACAGGCACGAATAACTCTCATTAATTAATTACTTGAATAATTTAACACCGAACACAATAAAAAAATTAATAAATAAAAATAACTTTACTCTAAATAACCGTGATCCATGATATTTTAACAAATTTAATACCTGACTACCAATTTAACGAAACAGCTTGATTTTCAACCCATAAACAACACTCAACCTGATTTTTAACCCATAAACAACACTCAACCTGATTTTCACGAAAGCATTTAGCTTATCATATTTGTAATTAATGTTAGCCTAACATTTAACAATCAATTATTAAATTGACGATAAATATGTATTAAAAAATTCAAATAATGCAAAGAAAATAAAAGTAAATAATTAATTTACAATAAATAAGTTTTCGGAGGAATTTTTTTTTAAATGCGGGCGAAGTTTTCAAAAATCGTTGCGGGCAAGTTTTCAACACTCGATGGAAATTTTGAGCCTACAGTAGTTTTTTTTAACGAGTAATATATTAAAAAAAAAAATTCCTCCGTAAATTTCCCGCCCTCATAAATTTGCCGCCCTAGGCCTGGGCCCACCTGACTCGTACCTAAATTTGGATCTGATTGCAACTAAACAAAATCAACAGAAATTAAACATTTTTAACGTGTGGCAATAATTGAATAATAAATAAATAATAAAAGCCTACACATACGTTAAAATTACATTTAATAAAAGACAATTTACATTAATTCTCCATTTTTTTTTCTTTTCCAGATCTACCATGCCAAATGATCCTTTTTCATTTTGGAAGATCCCTCAGACCATATTCGTTTCAATATTCTTTCCTTCTGCTCTTATTGTTTTCATTTCTTGGTTGACATTTTGGATCAATCCAAACACAGCAGGACGAAGGAACATCCTTGGTTTAACAGCAATTCTTTCTCTTTATACACTGAACAGTTCCATTCAAGGCAGAGTGCTAAGGCTTTCATACATTAAAGCAGTGGATGTATGGGTATTCGCCTGTCTCTTCATGGTTGCCTGTTCTATTCTAAATTTTGCTGTAGCTTTCATAATTGTCCAAAGACAGGCGAAAAACAAAACAAAAAAATTATAAGTATTTATAAATTACTTGAAACAGATAAAATTTCAATTTAAGAACCTTATATAATTAAAAGAATCTATTTCGATTGTTGCTGAAAAATGATTTAGCTCAATATAGTTAAATCATCGAAAATATCATCCACGAAACTCTACTGGCGTAGGTTGCACCCATTATTTTTTCCAACCACTAAATTAAATATTTCAAGTTGCAAATAATAGGTTTGATCATGGCCACCTGTTGGTTAGTTTTACGTAGCTTTGACGTTTGGTCTCCAAGAAATTGCTACGTACCTCATATAGTTCGCCTAAATAAATTTCGAACAAATTTGTTACTCGCTGCTCCTTGAGTGTCTTGAGTCGGTTAATTATTGAAGAAACCAAACTACTGTTGGTGCTTAATTCAGTAGTTTCAATATCTGTACACACGTGCTTCACCAGTTTCCACTTCAATGCATTTCCGGTAATTAAAGATCTGTCCACCACAATGACTTTTTTTTTCAACTTTCCAAAGTTGATATCCAATCAAATTGAATTTGGTCAAATTTATCAACAAGTCCATTTCTGAAGGTTTCTGTAAAAAGAATCATGTCCGCCTATGAATCGAACCTACAACCTTCTGATCCCAAGTCAGATGTCTTATCCATTAGGCTAAGGTGACTATTACTCACTTTATATTGTTTTTTGACTTATGTGTCCTTCCCCTTCCCCAATTAATAATGAATGAATTCAATCTTTTTTTTTTGAATCTCAAGATTTTTTATTTATTTCCGATCCATCTGTTGATTTTTAATTCGAAAATGGCAATTAGAACTAGAATTGCCTTAATGTTAAAATATTTTAAATATAATATTCTTACTTAATCAAATTCTATGTGATATTGAAAAACAAGCACGTGTACACGGGAGATGTTTGAATAAAAAAAAGTGAAGAAAGAAAGAAGCACTATTTTCTATTAGATAGAATACTGAAAAATCAGTATTTGTAACTCAAAAACCATCACTGTTTGTAACTCAAAAAACCCCTGAAAGGTATCAATTGTAATTAAAAAAGTGCTTCTTTCTTTCTGGAAACTCTATCTCTAATAGATAGAATACTGAAAAATCACTATTTGTACCTCAAAAACCATCAATATTTCTAAGCCAAAAACCACTGAAAAGTATCAATAGGAATAAAAAAAGAAAGTCAAGAAAGAAAGATGCACTATTTCTATTAGATAGAATACTGAAAAGTCACTATTTATTACTCAAAAACCATCACAATTTCTAACTCAAAACCACTGAAAAGTATATCTATAGGCCTATTACTAAAATTTTTCATTTCTCTTTCTGTCTGGTGCCATTGTTGTTATTTGTGAAAATAGAAATAATTTCTTTAATTTCGCTACGGGAATCGAACATGTAACCTTCTCCTCCGAAGTCAGACGTCTTTGCCGTTAAACCACGAGGACTACATTCTAATCTCTATAAACAAATATAAATATATCACAGATATATGATTCACACACTGGTTCTAAAAGCAGTCGTGGATTGAGAGAACATAGACATCAAAAATTAAATTAAAAAAAAAAACTTTAAAAAAATTTTAGTTTTAGTTTATTTGATGTAATTTGTGTGTGTGTGTGTGGTTTTTTTTTAATAAATAAAAAGTTGTTTTCCGTTACATAAGCGAGGCTTCCGGAGCGAAGCGACGGGTAGCCGACTAGTTAATTTCAAGATATCTTTTGAGTTCTTGAACAAAATTTCTGTACGTTCCTTATATTCTAATTATTGTACAAAATTACATTAAACAAATTATATATTTTCACATATATAGTTTTGTTTTAGAATAAAAACACAAAACTTTAACGTTAAAATTAGAATAAATCTACTGTTTGAAGAATGAAATTTTAAACTAAAAAAAAATAATAATAATAATTTTCAAAGTATTGAAATACTTGTTAAAATACGATTATCTGAAATGGATTTTAAACGTAAGAGCTGTTCTTCTAAACGACATGGTTTAAAAAACAAACAAAAAAAAAAAAACGTAATAAATTAAAAAAAAAAACAACAAAAAAAAAACACAATAGAAAACATTGAAAAGGCAAATTTTTTTCATAATTGGTCTTTGTATCATAAGATACTGATTTTCTACTCGAAACTATACAGTTAAATTTGTAAGAGTTAGCGCAACAGAGCGGGTGACTCCAAAATGGCTGTTGTCGCTACTTTGATAATATAGGGCTTTAGACCACATCGCTGGAATACGACATCTGGTGATGAAATAAAACAAAAGCCAGAGGCGTATTTACACGAGGGCTAAAAGGGCTACAGCCCATGGCGGCAACTTTAGGGAGCGGCAAAAAAATAGGAATAAAACAAAAATCTTATAATATTCAATAATATTAATATTCAAAAATATTAAGTGTCATAATACAAGATAAAATGAAGAAAACATAAAAAGAAACAGACATTTCCTGGCTTTTTGATGTGTCTGTACAGTATATGCGACCAGAGCGTATTTTGGGTTTTGATTATATATCCCTGAAAATCGGTTGAGTGATGACTGTGGCCGTAGGTTTGAAGGGGAAGGGGGGGGGGGGGGGAGTCGTGGGACTACCCATTGGGGTGCTCAGGCGTGGGAGGCGGCGGGGGACGTCTGACAGTGACGTTATACCTAGGCTATTATATACGTCCGGGATTAGCCCGGACAGTCCTGGTATTTTAGTGCTGTCTGGGGTAATGTCCGGGGTTGCAAAAATGTCCGGGGTTTGGGAATTTTATGACTAGCGAGGATTTTTTTTTAAATTTTAGACCTATATGTTCGACATCACGTTTTTAAACATTCTATTATAGCCGTGCCTCTCTCAGCCGACCTTTGAGCAAGCGCTGACGTCGATGGGGAGGCGTGGCTACCGGTTCCGTCATAACTTTTCACTTACAACTTGTTAGCCATTTAGCAACACAACAGGGGCAATGTGTTTATGTTGTTTTCATGTGTGAAGTAACTCGTCTACACGTGTTTGATCATTTTATCTGTATTCGGTTTTTTTCTCATCATTTAGCAATGGGCAAAAGAAAGTGTGTGTTTAATGTTAACCTGTAACAGGAATACAAATTTTTGAAATTGTGTAATGGCAGTAACAATGAACGTGTTTATTACACACTATGTACTGGAGAATTTTCTGTTTCACATAAAGGAAAGGGTGATATTGAAGACCACGTGAAAATAACTAAACATAGGAGTGCTATTAATGCTACTGCTTCAGCAAACATAAGAGATTTTTTTAAAGCCAAAGATGGGAATCCGAATATCAGTGATCTGAATGTGCTGCTAAAGAGGCTACATTTTCATACCACACTATTAGATACAAACTCAGTTTCAAAACATCAGAGTGCACATCTAAACTGGTTAAAAAGTTGTATGATCCAAAATTTTCATTTGCTAGAACCAAAACCGAGGCAATTATTGTTAACGTTATTTCGCCATTTATATTTGATAATATGTTGCGTTCTTTGGAAAACTTTAATTATGTAACAGTAACGATGGATAGCTCAAACAGAAGGGAAGTAAAACTTGTTCCGATTGTTGTAAGATATTTCAGTCTGGAGGAGGGAATGCAAGTTAAACTTTTAAATTTCGATGAAGTATCAGGTGAAACTGCTCAAATTTTGACTCAGTATCTTTTGCCCAAGTGTGTGAAAAAATATAAACTTGAAGCAAAGTTCGTTTGTTATACTGCTAATAACACTAACAGTAATTTTGGTGGTGTGAAGAGAAAGGGGGAATGAAAATGTGTTCAGAAAAGTTCAAAGTGATTGAGATAGACCTATTTTAGGAATTGGTTGTTCAGCCCACGTTGTAAACAATTCTGTACAAACAGCATGTGAGTCTCTACCCCTGGACATAGAAGTTATTGTTATAAAAATTTGTAAATATTACACTTACATACAGTAAGAGTAATAAAACTTAAAAGTTTTGTGAATTTGTGGAAACAGATTACAAAAAAGTATTATCTCATAGCAGCACAAGGTTCCTTAGTTTGTTACCTGCAATAAAAAGAATTCTTTCCATTTTTGATGGTCTAAAATCATACTTCTTATCTTGTGACAAATGCCCAAAATTATTATTTAATTTTTTTGAAAATCTAGAAAGTGAACTGTTTGAAATTTTTATATGGTACTGTTAAACATCTGCTAAATGTCAAAATTAATTCAGAACTTTCTTGTTGTGAATTTTATGATGTAATTAAAACAAACAAACTATTTCTGAAAAAAGTCATGTCTAGTGAAAAATACAACTGAATAAATAAAGTTTAATGTTTCAGTAAACTGTTAAGACTTTTAAGTAATTTCAAAAATATGTCCTGGGTTGGACCCAAAAAAATATGGTAAGCCTAGTTATAACTGTATTTACTTTCTAATGCATATCTTGTGACTGTTATGTACGAAATATATTCCAATTATTTAAATTAACTTTGATGTTTAATTTTCTGTAAACAACTTTTTACAACATATTTTTAGAATGTGTACTTAAGGAAAGGAATGCATCATTATGAACCTATATATGTATATATAGATTTTTTTCATACCCTGAGTAAGTAAATTCTAACGATTAGACGAGTTGTAAATTATCAGTAACTTATCTCAAAATTAAACATTAACATCAGTATAGTTTACTAGTGATAGCTCAAAACTAAACATAAACATCAGTATAGTTTACTAGTGATATTTTCAGACAGGTAGGTCAGGAGGAAGGGCGGCACATCTGGCATGGCCCACAGGCAGCAAAAGTGTAACTCAGCCTCTGACAAAAGCCAATTGATGGATCACCGACTCGAAGTTACTTGTTTGTGTTTTACGGGAGATCATCTATTTCATTTTCTTCGTGTTTTTATATTTAGAGCCTTTTATTTTTTATAAAATACAAACATTTTCAAGTATGATACATCAATACGATAACTGAAAAAAAAAAAACCTTCAGATCGTTTCTCTGCAGTAATCATAGAAACATGACAATTAGACAATGTTTATATTAAAATTACGGTAGATAGAAACATCTTAGTGACAATTGCTGTGAAATATGTTAAAAGTTGGGGAAATTTGCAGTCATTCTTGGAAAACGAAAATGTACTTCTTGATAAATATTTTGCCTCATTGCAGTGTTTTCAGCAATGATGAAAAAAAAAAAAAAAAGATAAAAAAAATAAAAATGCACTTAAATATTAAGATTATTTAAGTAATAAGACTAATCTAATACTTTCTTACACGCGTAATGCAGATTTTTTTTCTATAAAAATAGGAAGAAGTTTCTTTAGGAAGAAGTTTTACTAATCACCCGTCCCTTTGTCAGCGAAAATTGGCAAAGCTTGAACCCCCGCCTCCTTATAATGCTTTCGTAACACGTGAACGGCCCCTGCCTTCAATAATGGATTAAGAATTTTAGGCAAAATTATTAACTTGATTGTTAATAATTACAGTGACAAATAGAAATACAATAATTCGAAACACAAAAGATAGCATTTCCAAAAACTGTTGAAATAATACATAGCTAACAATTAGGTCCTCTTTTAACCTACTACTAATTGTATAAGCATGGGATATCATAAAAGCAGACTTAATAATTGTTAATAACATACCACAGTCAAGTCATTACTGGTTATTATTGTACTCAATATAATTCACTTTGCAGAACAGTTTTCGAACATTTCCTTCATTGACTGCATTTCATTCACCGTTGGGGTTCACCACTGAAATGTAACATCATTCATCTCATTTTTTTTTTATTTTATTGTTATTATTTTTTTTATTATTTGCTATACCAGTTTTTAAATTCATTCCGAAGAATTCAAGCGCGCCATGTCTCAGCAAGTAAGTATTTTTGTTTTATATTTGCTTTGTTTTGTTTTTTTACCATTTTTGTTAAGGTTATTTATTTAAGGGAATTTATGTCGGACTTTTTAACGTGACCATTCATAATATGGAAAAATTGCTAAAAAAAATGCTGTAATCTTTTATATTGCGAAATAACTGACTAAACGAATTTATAAAGAACTAAATTTTTGAATTTTAGAATTCAGCTTCGGCCGTATTACAAGTTCCTAAGCTTTAAATATATATTTTTTACTTTGTCCCTAGCTAAAATCTGTTTATATAGTTAAAATATTTCAAACATTTAAAAAAGATCGTTTTTTAGTAAAAGAAAATTTCGTTAATAGAATTCCTTGAATTTTAGAATGACTGCCATCTTAGCGGTTTAACGAAGATTTAATATAGCGTTCTTTTTTAGGCCATTTTATTTTAATTAAATAGATTTTCATTATTGTACAATTAAAAGAAATCGCTTTTAGTCACAAAAATTCGAGAATTGATTTCATTCTTTTAGAATTAACCGTCATCCATCTTGGCAGTTTAAACTTGGTTTAGTTTAGCATTCTTTTAAGGTCATTTTATTTTAATTAAATATATTTTAACTATTGTAAAATTAAATATTTGATTTAGTAAAAGAAATTCGAGAATTGATTTCCGTTTCTTTTAGAATTAACCTTCAGCCATCTTGGCGGTTTAAACTAAGTTTAGTATAGCATTCTTTTAAGGCCATTTTATTTTAAATAAATATATTTTAACTATTGTAAAATTAAAAGTTATCTGATTTGGTAACAGAAATTCGATTATTGATTTCCGTTTCTTTTAGAATTAACATTCAGTCATCTTGGCGGTTTAAATTAGGTTTAGTATAGCATTCTTTTAAGGTCATTTTACTTAATTTAATT
>JAFIDM010012231.1:99925325-99943652 GCA_023159025.1 Thereuonema tuberculata
AATATATTTTAACTATTGGAAAATTAAATGATATTTGATTTAGTAAAAGAAATTTGAGAATTGATTTATGTTTCGTTTAGAATTAACCTTCAGCCATTTGGCGGTTTAAATTAGATTTACTACAGCATTTTTTTAAGGTCATTTTATTTTAATTAAATATATTTTCATAGTTAATCTGATTTCGTAACATAAATTCGAGAATTAATTTCCGTTTCTTTTAGAATTAACCTTCAGCCCATCTTGGCATTTTAAACTAGGTTTAGTATAGCATTCTTTTAAGGTCATTATATTTTAATTAAATATATTTTAATTATTGTAAAATTAAAAGTTATCTGATTTCGTAACAGAAATTCGAGAATTAATTTCCGTTTCTTTTAGAATTAATCTCTGGCGATCTTGGCGGTTTAAACTAGGTTTAATATAGCATTCTTTTTAGATCATTTTGTTTTAATTAAATATATTTGAACTAATTTCAAGCTTTTCAAAACTTTAATTTGAATCCACTGTGTGATTTCTGAACATTAGAATCATGCCTAAGGTCTTGTTGGAGAGTCTTGGGGCCCAACAATTTTTTAAGTATTTGATGATAGCATTAAAATAGTTTAATAACGATTTTAACTAGTTTCAATTTTATACTAGTAATTTAATAATATTGATTTGTAAAGAATTTTAAGACTGAGGAATATTTACAGCCCTGTGTATTGTAAATATTCCAATGATGTTGTATAGCAATAAGGCAGAAAAGTTTTTTTCTTTTTTCTTTTAGTTTTTAAATTAGTTCTATTACATTCGAAGGAAGTTTGAACCCGAAACCCTTTCTAGACTACTTTAATGTTATAGAAATAAGGAAATCGAAATAGTTTTAGTGTTGCATAGCTTTCTTCGTATGTTTAGTTTAGATTAGTCTAAAACTCACATTGGAGACTCTGGTCAGTGTCACCGGAAAAATGTATCATTTAAATGTTATATGAAGATAGAAACGTTTTAGGTTTTGGTCGTACCAAAGTAAGGAAAGCATCTACAAATGGATGGAGGAGTTTGAATACAAAGTGAATAGTCAAAATGGAATGGTAGTTTTCTAAGATTGACAAGTTGCTTTCCAGGCTTTACCTCGAGACATTAATATTCTTTTCTAAATCTTTCAAAAAAGGTGAAGTTGAGAGGAGATACACGTGTATTGGCTGCTCTCGGCGGGAAGGCAAAGCTTAAACTGCGGACATTGACATCATTGAAGTCCAAACTACCTCTTCAGATAATTGCTCAGGCTCTAATTTAAGCAATACCAACAATATAAACATAGGAACACAACGTTATATAACTAAACATAAGTAAACTTAGTGTTTTGTATAACTAATTATGAAGAACACAAATGTTATAACTACTCTCGGAATATACATTTCTAATAATTTGTAATAACATAATAGGAAAGCTTCTTTTTAGATCAAGCTTCGTTTCAGTCCTTTCAGTTTTCAATTTCTACTGTTATTAGCGTAATTTACAGTAATTAATTAGTCTATACATGAAAGAAAAATTAGCTTATTTAATCTGGGAGCCATTTTGAGTTTTAAACTTTATCCATAATGAGAAGGTTAGGTAATGAATGCAAATGAGAATCTTTGGTCTTTATTTGATAGTTTCACTTTCTTTACTGTTATAGATTTTCATTAGAAATTGAACATTCTTAAATCCCTTAATCTAACTATTTCCCAGTGATGTCTGGTAGAATTGCACGAGCAGGATAATTCAAAGAATACCTAAAGGCATTGATGGACATCAGACTTTACATTTTAAGTCATAGGTATTGATTAGGTCAGTTTTAAAGGAAACGAGATAAACACAGAGTGAAGGGGGACAGCTTAAGACGTTACTTTAAAGAAATGTTTAATGTGTGGGAGATGAAAATAAACGGCTATTTAACATTTGGTTAGTAGTATTACGTCTCTTTAAAGTTATACTGTTAACACCCTTTGATTAAATAGAAAGGGATTATTAATATATAAAAAATGTTGGCTTTAGTAGTGAAAAATATGGCATCATTTGCCTAAGAGCAATTGAAAGTTCAATTATATTAACGAAGTGAAAAAACCTAATCCAGTAATTTCCGGTTTCATCTATTAAGAATGTTTTTAAAAGTATTAGGTGTCATTTCTTCATAATGTCTGAGCGAAATATGGATACAAAAACCATCGTAGATGTAGATTCCAGATTTTACTAAATAATTTATGCGTGGACAGGAGTTTTCCTTTTTTATTCAATTATTGTTTTGGTTAGTTTCTAAGATTTCAAGAATGATTAATGAAAAAGCAATGTCCTAACATTAGCATATCAAGGTTCGATGTTTCCTTTTTTTTTCTATAAGAAGGTAAACTACTACTCCTGTTCACAACCTTACGGTTGGTGGGTGGTATTATTTATGAGTTTTCTTGGAACCAATACCGAGGTGGTTTTCCATTGCATTCCTAGGAAACCATTATGGCTTCGAACCTGAAGAGAAAGAGAAGAAGCG
Organism: Thereuonema tuberculata; assembly: GCA_023159025.1. Lineage (NCBI taxonomy): Eukaryota > Metazoa > Arthropoda > Chilopoda > Scutigeromorpha > Scutigeridae > Thereuonema > Thereuonema tuberculata. The sequence goes on from JAFIDM010012231.1 coordinate 99,927,832, forward strand.
GATAAACACAGGAAAGCAAGTAAAAAACATCGATATCACTTCCGGGATTCGAACCCACATTCAGACAAATCAGTCTCCTGGCATGCTGCCCCTTTCATCACAAGTCTGTGGCTCAACGGTCCTTCATGATTAAATATTAATTACTTCGGCTACTGTTTGAAGATTTTTTTTTTTTAATATCTCATTTTCATTTTGGAAGTTTGATTCAATCCAAATCCTGCTTTCATTTCTTAAACTATCAGATCAATGAAGATTAAAATAAATCTGACTGTCAGCTCCCAAAAATGGTTTTTTTTTTTTTGTTTTTAATCATTTTTTCAAACATATTTAATATTTATTCTACTTTCATTCTTAGGCAGGATCACAGAGGAAACGGAAGTCGGACGAGCAACCTGCAGGACGCTCCGAGAAGAACTTGAAGACTTCCGATGGAAAACCAGTCCCCACTTCTAAGAGCACTCCTAACACTAAGGAAACTCCACCTCCATCAAACCCCAACAAAGTAACCTTAGAAGTGTTTGTGTTGCGGTATGTGGGACATACCGGCATTGCACTGATGCATGGACGCGATCTCATATCCAAGGGTACAATCGAAGTCACAAAAGCAGAAACAGACGACAGCCTGAGGCAGAAGATTGGGATTGTTGTGAAGCAATGCCTTCCAAACTACCAGAGAGATTTCGGTATCTTTATGATCGTCTGTGACCTCCTGTGCGGCACTGCTGTATCAGAAGTTATTCCAAACAACGAAATTTACTCCGATACAGTGTATGCAAGGCTCGCTTCATTCCATGATGATTCGAGTCATGTTCCTTCCATGTGCTTCGAAGAGACAGAACATGGGAGCCCACGTAGCCCCGCAGGAGCAGATAATGTAAGTAGTTCTGATGTGAATCTTATTCTACTTTTATTATCCTAAAACACACATTGTTAGTTTACAATCATACAGAAAAGAAAATTCAGTTAAAATATATTTCTAATCTTCAATATGTGGTTATTTTAGATTTTCAAAAACATAAGAAATAGACAATGGAAATAGATTATGTAAAACTTGTGATGCAAGTTCTGTCTTATTGCTTTTGTTCTTAGTTTTACAAAGAAAACTTTGTTCTTCGCTTTCTTCCTTGCAATTAGAATTCTGTAAAGACTTTGGAATTTTACACTGAAGTTACAACTAATTTTTCAAATAGTTTTTTTTTTTTTTTTTTTTTTTTTCACAAGTCTTATTTCAGTTTTAATCGTATTAGCTGACTTGTAATTATTATCCCTTAATCTCTTAATTCTCAATACTTTTTCCAGCAATTACTTCGAACGCCTAACGGGACTATAGATTTTAAACAGTTATATATGAATAGGATTATGCTAGTGGGAAAAGAACGTTATTATATATTATAAAAGCGTTATTTTGTCTGTCATAAGACTTTTCGTTTTTCCAATTTTGTGACCAAACTATAAGAGATAGAATGGTCATGTAAATGGATAAAATGTAGATCTTTTTAAGACAAACAAAATGCTACAAAAATCTTTCGAAAAAAGTTTTTGGTTTCCAAGATGGCGCCTTTTAAAGGGTCAAATTTTGACTTTTTCTCAATTTAAACGAAAAGTATAAAAGATGGAAGAGAACATTATATTGAGAAAATGGTGGTATTTAAAAGTTCTATCGAACGATATATCACTTTTTCACAAACGCTTCAGCGTTTGCAAGATACATGCAAAAATGTGAATTTTCGGTGTGTGACGCCGACCCGCAATACATCCGAGTTATTCGGAGAAGCCACAACGGGCTGGAAAGTTATATATTCTCCGACGATCGCAACATTAATTTGCTAAATAAATAGTTTTTTTTTTGAATGCTATATATGCAAGGGTTCCGGAGCGAAGCGACGGTACCCGGCTATTATTACTATATATTATAAAAACGTATATTATAAAACGTTATTCTGTCTGTCATTCTGTAAGCAAAATGCTAAATTATAAATTACTAAAATGTTACTGAAATAGAGAATCTACTCATAAAAAATGAAAATATATTAAACTGTCCAACTATACTGATTGGCGACGTAAATATAGATATTTTCAAAATGAATAAAAACAATGTAGTACAGAAATACGTAAAACTTTTGTGCAATAATGGTTTCAAAAATCGTCTTTACGGAACAACAAGAAACTGTACAATTCATGGAAATACGAAAACAAATATAGATCATATTTTCATAAATAAACATGATATCAAAACACCAGGAATAATATGTAAAGAACGAATCGGATAACAGTTGAAAATGAGAAAATAACACATCCAAATATAATCTATAAAGAACTAATCAATGATGTTAACAAAATAAAATTCATGAAAATCTACATATATAAAAAGAAAAGTCCTGACTCACTCACTCACTGACTCATCAACGCTCACCCCAAACCCTTGGATCTAGAAAGCTGAAATTTTGCACAGAGGTTTCCTTTATGATGTAGACAAGGAATAAGGCCGGATTTTTCGAAATTCGGGATAGGGAATAATCTGGCAAACTGACGATGAAGTGGATGGCGGCAATCCCAGGTGTGTGGCGCCAACCCGCAATACACCTTAGTGAAGTGGAGAAGGGCACAACGGGCTGGAAAGTCGAATATTATCCGATCTCAATATTAATTTCCTAAATAAATAAAGTTTTTTTATTTTAATGCTATATACGCAAGGGTTCCGGAGCGAAGCGACGGTACCCGGCTAGTTTTTAAAAGATTAAAAAAGAGGAATCTATTAAACATCATATTAACTTTACTTATTTTTATTTTAATTCTTTTGGTTTTGTTAACGGTTACCATAAAATTGCAAAATAGCAATCATCACATGGTTGTCTCTTAACATGATCACTGGATCAGAATTGTTTATGGTTATGAACCACTATTTAACTAAAACACTGTCCGTGATTCATCTCACACCAAGTATAGTTTGAAACCTACAGATTGAAATAGGATGAATACAAATTAGTTGAACACAATTTATCTGGTGAACAGAATTATTTCTTGTCATAATGTATCGTTGGCCTATCGAACGGGTGGGGCTCCTAATGCTTCGTTGGCCCTCCTATTACTTACAAAACTGGAAAATATCTAGGATGTTTTTGTTTTGGGGTAGAAAGTTCATCGTTTTGTTTTCGGATGAAAGTTTGACTCGCGCTGTTTTTCCTTTTGTTTTTAATATTTATCACTTTTTGAATAAATGTAAACATAGGATACTGTCCATATGGAAGATAAAATAGTTGTTCCTGACGTATAATGTTATTGTATCTATAAATGATCAGACTTTCATCTATTTCTTTTATGTTAAACAATTTCAAATGATCTACAAAGTAAAGAATTGCAATGTTAGGAATTAACAATGACTTCAACAAGAAATGAACACTTCAACCTTTTCCGGATTAAAATATTAATGTCATGTTGATTTGGAAATAAAAGACATATCAAATTAAAATAGAATACAATTGAATATATTTATTAGAATTTTTATTAGAATTGATTTTATTAATTTAAAATACCGACTCCTAATTTGAATCTGCAAGGCTTTTTAATGTTTGATGTAATTCTTTATAAGGATTTTTAGCAACTTTGATTATTTTTGCTATCAACTTATTATTAGTGGAATTGTTATTAATACTGAAAATGTGTTGAATTGAAAAATATATAGATTAAAACTTAATATAATTCATTGCTTTTTACAGATATCGACATTTCAGACACCATCTGTGAATTTTATGTAAGTAATATTTCAACAAGTCCTAACTCAAGATTATTAATAATTAAAATAGATTGTCATAAATTATAATACATGCCATTTTCAAGTGCCAAACAGTAGGATTCGTGACTTGGAAACTACTGCTTCGTACAGCGTTGTAGTATATTTGTCAGTCTACTCAGGATTCATGAAAAATATAATAATACTTTACTAAGCCGTTACTTGTATTGCCTACAAAGGGAAATTTAGATTCTCTTTTAAAGTTTGGATATTTTTTGGAAAACAAATAAATACTATTTTTAAATAAAGCTATATACATATATAAAGATGGTAAATATCCATATTTTATCCATTTCCATAGTCTTATAATTATGCCATCAGAAAAATTGAGTTTGTGGTAGTCAAAAGTTAACTGTTCAAAAATACTGTTGCATCCCTTTTTACAAAAGATCGTTAAACATAATTGTAACTTTATTCTATGTAAATATAAATTTCGAACGATAGAGAGTCATTAATGGCAATTAAATTATTTTTGAAACAGTCGTACTTCCCCTGGAAATACATCTCCTCCGCCAGTTCGAAATTGGAAGGATGAAAGTTCTGGTAAAGGTACAGTAAACTTTAGTCGTTATTTCAGAGTTAAAATACAAACTAACCTTTAAATAAGTTGATACCTGTCAGGATATAGTACTTGCATGTTTTAACAGCAGATTTCTCAAATTCCCTTTTTAGAAATAAGTCCAAATTACAATTTTTTCTTTCTTTTTTTATTTTTTTAAGATCCACTGAAAGTTTTACTGGAAATTGCTGACGCACATTTAAAGGGATTCGTTGATGCCCATGAACTCCAACGTATTACTAAATACATAGCAGAAACTGCTTATTTTAATTGGCTTGACTCCATCCCAGAGGGCCACGTTGGACACATGATCATTCAAGGGAATCCCGGCACCGGAAAAACGACAGGAGCCTGGGCCATTGCAGGTAATGTCTAACAAAATTCTTTTCATTAGCAATTACTACAGCAACACTACAATTCTTACAGCAGTTACTACAATTTCTAAATAATCTAGATCAATCTGTACTCGGAAATCGCAGAAACTGAAAGTTTTAGGAACTGCTGACTTTTTGAGCTGTAGCTCCGGATATTCATTCAATGGGTGCGAATTTTTGATCCATGTGTTAAGAGTGTGTTCCAAGGGAGATTGTGAATGTGGTTCCTTTTTGTCTTCGTCTCCTGCAGAAAGCCTCAAGGAAGTTCATTAAATTACGCATTTTGGAATAGTAGTAGATAATCGAAAAATGAAAAAGATGTTCTTTTGTTGTCTAATGACAAAAATCTCTGATAAATGTTTAAAAGTCAGTCAGGTGACGGAAGTGAACCGAAAATCCTTCCAATCTTAATAAAAGCAGCTGAGGAAAATATTCATTGGCATCTGGAATCAACTTAACTTTGATATAGTTAAGACAATATAAGTTATATTAAGGCATTTCTGGAAACAGGGTTAAATTAAAAAAGGAGTTACGGTAGGGCATCAGTCACAGGAAAGTTCGGGAAAATTGCTCCAGGCATTTCATTATATATATTATATAATATTATTAGATACAGTAAAACCTCGTTAAGTCGTCACTCAAGGGACCAAACATTTTTGACGACTTAAGCGGAGTGACGACTTAGGCGGAGTGGGAATTTAAAAAAAAACAAAACACTGAAATATAGTATTTTCATGAATTGCTGTAGGATTCGGTGAGAAAAACACGATTTTCAGAAATCAATACATGCAAATGAGTGGAAAGTAAAAAAAAAAAAATAATTTTTATAGTTACCACATTATAATCATTTTAAAAGCAAGGCAATGTCTGTCTTTGAAACGTTCCAGCCAACCATTGCTGCCGCCAAAATCTTCAATGTTTAACTCCTTAGCAGTTTCCATGGCTTTTTCTTTGAGAATCACGGTAGAAATCGGCACATTTTGCGATTTGGCATGTTTTAGCCATCGAACTAAAACCTCCTCGATCTCGTCAAACTTCGATTTCCTCATTCTCTTTCTTTTGTCTTTGCAGTCAGCTTCTTCAATTACTTGTTTCGATGAAAGAATATCGTTTAATGTAGTCCTGGGAAAACGATGTTCTTTGGCAAAAGCTGTTTTCGAAACATTTGATTTTTCAAAAAGTGCAATTAAGTCTTTTTTTCTTTAAAACATAACGAGGTAAGTTTTCGTTTCCCTGACATGTTACAAATGTAATCGAACCACGAAATTGCAAGATAAAAAATAGCCGTTACTGTGGGGCTTAATCGGTATGAAATGAAATCATACTCAGTATCGGTCAAGAAAAACGTCTACACAAGAGTCGCAGCGAGAAGTGTGTAATTTCCCATGTGAATTTTCCACGTGAAAATTCCCCGTAAAGGCTAGGCTTTCTTAGACTGAAGAGGCGGGGCTGAAAAGATAGGCAAAATTGAGAATAAAGATGCTTTTCGCCATTTTTGAGGGTGACGAGTTATCCGGAGTAGAATTAAATTTGGTGACGAGTAAAAGAGGGTTATTTTAGATTATTGTCTGAGACCTTGTCGGGACCAAAGGAAAACGACGACTTAAACGGAGTGACGACTTATCCGGGTGGCGACTTAACGAGGTTTTACTGTAGTTTAATGATAAATTAACAATTGCAATTTATACAGACGCAATTAACTTGAACATTTTTTCATTTTTCTTTTTTGTCTCTTGATTTTTGTACACATATCACTAAACAACGGCTAAACCGATTTCCTTATAATTTTGAACGATGTTTATTTATGATACAACTTAATTTTTTTGTAAAACTACCAGAAATACTTTATTTGTTTTATAAAGTATGCATCTTTCATGTGACCATATATGATAGTGAATAAACGTATCTAAAGCATTAGGCTTTTTTAAAAATCACTTGATATTCTCATCAGAAGAAATGCTTTCTAATTTCGGAGAATTAGTTCTTAGTGATAGTGATATACGAAGACACAGTTGCTTTTACTTTTTCAATAAGTATTGTTAATTTTATTTTTACATTTCGCTGTCTCAACTTATATGAAGGGCCTAACTGCAAAAGTCACATTCTCCACTTTTGGCGGGAAATGAGTTATTGATATATTATTATTGTTCACATTGAACTGTACCTTATTCTGAAGGTTTCAGCTATCAAAACTCTTATTCTCTTATATAAATTTAATGTTTAAAATCACGTTTTGGAGCAAAACTAACATTCTCCACTGAGGATTCTAGTGCAAAACTCATTCTCCACTCAATGGGGAGCTGTATTTTGGTCACGTGATGTAGTCATGTGACACAGACAGCAACAGGTTATGTTTGGGTAAGAGTGAAGTGTTAAGTTTATTGTGATGTCCTCTTTTTTTATTAATAATGGATCAAAGTGTTAAACCTATTGATAGAAATATTGGCGAAGTCCAAAGAAGCGTGTGAATACACCACTGAAATGGAAGAGAGCTCAAGGAAAAACCCTACGGAGAAGAGTGGCGATCTAATGAAGATTTTGAAATTTTTCGTCAATGTTTTGGATGGACCTGAAATACATGTGCCAGGAGAATATGAGGAGGAATGCCACGATGTAGATGAATTGCAGACTTTCTAGATCTGATTTTGTTCAATAAACTGAACTGTTTTGATGACAATCTATAGTTTTTTTTTTGTTTTGTTTTATTTCTATATTGTGAGAATAATTTGTAAAATTTGTTTCTTCAATAAACAAAGTTTTTGTGCCAAAAAGTATGCCGGTTTTTAAACTTTTCATCCTAAACAAACTAAATAATATCGTGAGTTACATTATCTTCTCTGATAATTTCTAGAACGCATGGTGTCAAAAGTAATATTCTGCAAACTATTGAAGTGCAGAACTCACATTCTCTATCTGTAAGTACCAAAAGTCACATTCTCCATGTTTTAAAGTCATTTTTCCAAGTTATATGTTGTGTATGATTTGAAACAGCATTACACACCACATTGTCTGACTACATTATATTTTTTAAAAAAAATGCAAGTTTCAAAACCTTGTTTTATTGAAATGAGAGGTTTTTCATGTTTCCTGAAAAATTTGCTAAAGTGGAGAACGTGACTTTTGCAGTTAGGCCCTTCATATGTCCCTTATCGAATTTATTTATTTTTGGATTTTAGTCCGACTTTCTCATCGATGAGAATTTCTGCTTTCATTTAACTCAATCCTATTCCGTTATTAGAAGTAAAATTTACAATATTTTTTCTTAACCTTCTAGTCTTCAGGCTATTTCAATTCACCCTTATAAGGTGTTATAAACAAGTCGTATCTAGCGCTGACCACTGTCCTATCTCCGCACCTGAAAGTATATAAATCTCAAAAACCTTTGGGAGACAAAACGGAGCCGCTACTTCATGCGTTGTTTTCCTTGTAACTTTGTAAAATTGTCCTGAACAATAGCGTATCTATTCTTTTTTCATCCACTGAAATGAGTAAATACTCGTACTGGCCTTTCTGGGACAGTGAAAATTTAAGTATCGAGCTTGAAAGATGGTCACCAATCACGAGTATGAAATTGAGAAACAAAAAAGTAATTTGACAAAAAGAACAATATCATATCTGCAAACAGGAATGGGATATCGCATCATCTCTATATTCTATCAAGAAATTTAGAAAGGGCGTCACATCTCTCAGAGCGTATACACTCTTTGACAAACAAATAAGAAGAAATATCCAATTGAGACAAAATTTGGTACGTTTATTGTACATGTATAGAAAACGAAAATGATTAAAATTTCAGAACAATTGGATGATTATTCGACGGAAAGCTACATAAAGTGAGGTCAATTGCGTTGGTCTATTTCGGGCCTGGATACAAGCTGTTACCGACGTGGCATTGATTGATACAGTTGGCGGATGGTGTTCTGCGGGATTTCTTGTTAAATGGCGTCCAATTAGCTGGCTAATTCGTCGACATTCTGGGATGGTCGCAGGCGACGCCCCATCACATCCCAAATGTGCTCAAGGAGAGAGGTGTGGTGATCTGGATGGCCAAGGAAGTGTGTCGCAACCACGAAGACAATCAATGGAGAAGCGTGCTGTGTGTAACCGAGAGTTATCTTGCAGAAAAGTAAGCCCAGGGTGCTGCGAAAGGAACGGCAACCCAACAGTCTCAGAATTTCGTCAACTTACCGCTGTGGTGTGAGGGTGCCACGGAGGAGTACCAAGGGCTATCAAACAAAACGGCATCCCATACTTTAACTCCCTGTTGTCGGGTCATATGGCGTTCGACAATAAGAGCCGGATCCTGACGATCTCCGGACCGTCTCCCGACATCTGCGCTGCTGGTCGGGGCTAAGTACAAAACGGGACAGTCTTCTACAAAACCTAGTCTTCAACTAACGATCCGCTAAGTCACTTCAGTATTGGTCGCGCGTTGCATGGTTGATAACGACTAATGTGGTTCTGTAACAGCTGCTCTGATAATCGCTCCATCTTCCCGTAATGTCGCGCCCTAGGCTGTCCGCTGCCCTCTTGTTGCTGAAATCTTCCGTTCAGGACCCATTCCTGCCAGCATCGTCTAATTGCCGCATCGCTCCGATCCAAATGTCGAGCGATTCGTCGGTTTGTTCACGCAACCTCACGTAGTCCGTTGACTCGTCCTCTTTCAAAATCCATCTTAGTCTTAGTGGCTGCGAATTCGCCGGCGAGGCATTGCTACAGTCATAGTAGGAAAACTCAATAGATTGGAAACTTTGTTCCTGAAAGCGAGATTCGCTGTTGTATACACCATCACGATGCTCAGTTCCAATGAGCTCTGGATATTCATTCAATGGTGGCGAATTTTTGATCATCTGCATATTCGGTCGAAAGGTTTTTGTATGTGAACGTTACTACCTGATTATTTTTCCGTCAAATAGTGTGTTACTCAACTTTTCCCTTAAATTTATCTTGTAATGATTTTGAAGAAAAAAATGATTTATACGATGTTAACTTCGTTTTATGACTAATCCTAGATATATAATCATTTCAAAATATACTTCTTTTAACACTACGTCTTTTTATTTGTTGCAGGCTTTCTAGCGGAAGCTGGTATTACTCATAGTAATTGTGTAATTCAAGCCCAAAGAGATGACCTCGTTGGACGTTTCGTGGGCGACACCGAATACAGGACAAACAAAGTCATCCAAGCTGCCCGGGGAGGGGTTGTCATTTTTGATGAGATCTATGCTCTAAACAAGCCAACTTCTCAAAATGACTTCGGTAAGGAAGCTTTTACTACCATTATGAAGTACATGACCTCCGATGAGGCACCAGTCTTCATTTTCTTGGGTTATAAAACCGACATGAAGTCATTTGTTCAGATGAATCCAGGCTTTCAACGTAGAATAAAGCATGTGATCAACTTATCTGACTACGATTCAAAAGCCCTGGCAAACATAGTTAGATTCAAACTGAAACAACAAAATCTAAACTATGAGATAACTTACGGATTCGAAGAGCAATTCAGTAACCTTCCCCAGGAGCGCGTGCATCTCTACAATGCGTCTCTCTCTCAAGATGTCGTTGACAAGGCATTGGCCTTTGCCCGAAATAGAGTTCTGAAACTACCTCACAACATGCGCAAGGGCAGTGCTAAGAATATCGTTTCTTGTGACTTCGATGAGGCTTTCATTGAAATTGGCATTGAATTGAGACAGAAAGATAATCATCATGATTATTTTGGTTAGATTTAAGGCTTAGTTTTAGTTTTGTTCTGAATTATTCATCAGTTTTTATTTGTCTTGATTTGTCAAAATTAATCTTTAAATAGATAAATAGGAATCATATAACAAAGCAAAAAAATTCCACAAAACTAGGAATTTTATCAAAACATTAATTCATTCTATTTGCTTGTAAAAATTTTGGATAAGATAAATGGAACAGAAACTTTTGTCATGTTTTAAAAACTAAAATGTAAAATAAAAACTATCATTTAATAAATGTTATGCTTATTTATTATTACACTTAAGTAGATCACTTTATCTTAAACTTAGAAAAAATATAAATATAGTTTTATTTCTTTGCGGAATAAGGAAATTTCAATAGAAAAACAATGAGCACCGTTATTTCTTGACCATTTTATTAGATTTAAGGTGTCGTGTAAAGACTACTTTTTCAATGGCCATTAAATGTTCATCTGAACTAACTTATTAAGCATTTCCCATCTATTCCTATTTAGTTAACTCCATTGTACCAAATAGTTTTTATCAAAATTATTATATTTCTCAACTACCTTGTATTTTCTTAGTCTAATCTTTAAAATTTACTTTAAGGCCAAAATTTGCAACTTTAGATAACTTTAAAATTCTAATTATTATATTATTATTATTTTAGTTAGTTTCAAAATGACTGTACCCTGGACTCTTGAACCCTGATTCCTTTCTTCTGCATTCTCTTAAAAGTTGCGTTATTTAGAAGACGTGACATTAAGGTACGATCTATAGTAAGTCACAAAACATGTGACTAATTACTTATGCTGAAGCGTTCCATTATGCTTGTGTTCTACTTTGGCTTCCGTTCATGGAGTCTTAAATAATTAAAACATCTTTGAAACCGAGTCACATTCATGTCTAAGGCAACCGTAGTCCACAGCCACAACTGCAAAGGGGCCTCAAATGCTTCGTTTCTTAAAGGACAATAAAGGATTTGAAATCGTCTTTCCGCTTAGACCTCCCAGAAATCCACTACTGATAACTGTTCTTTCCACCCACGAAGAAACTCACAAGGGACAGTGTCCAATCCGTCGATAACTAAGATTCCTGGGCAAGGTTTTTTCAAATTATCTTAAATAATAAAAAACTCGCCAAAAGGAAAATTGGCGAGATAATTCAGGTGCACTCGTTCCGCGGCCGCTATGAATTGTTTTCTGACGATATTGCAATGGTGTTTGTGGGAGAGATTTTTAGTAGCGAAGAAACAACGAGTCAAGTTTGGAACTGAACTGAATTGATTTATTAAACAGGAAACATGGGTTTTTATATATTTTATAAAGTTGATATTTATTGGATAAGTAATTAAAAATATATATAGTGATTGAACAAGAACATAATGAATTACATTAATTAACTAATTAAATGGCTGCAACGGAAATGAATTTAAAAATAAAATAGAAAATCAATAATTAGGAAATAGAAAAAGAATGATTTAAAATAAATAACGATAAAGATTACTCTTAAAATACAGATAAATACAAATTAAAAGATTTCTAAAAATATTTACATGTAAACTGTAACAATATTTCCTGTAGGCCTGTGTATCGAGACCTCGTTGTTTACTGGTGACTGCTCCTAGCTGATGATCGCCATATTAGCATCAAACAGCTGTTCTAGGATGTCCCTTAGTAAACAACACGGTCTCATCCATTGATATTTATTAATATTCACTTGCGCAGTCTTATGCGCTATGCGCTAAAAAAAATTAAAATCATACTAACAAGTAAGAATTTATATTTTAAAAACTGTTGACCGATTACCCGAGTTTCCGCTTTGACCGCTTTTGTTTCCGCTTTTGTCAAATATTTCTAGGATTTTTATTTTTTTTTTGGTTCTACATTTTCCATTTTTAAAACTATCGAAAAAAATTCTGACCAATCAACGAAGAGGGTATGCGTGACTGGATAAACGCTGACGAACAACAAGAAATTACAGATGAAATGATCGTCAGTAAGGAAAATGAATCTAGCGATGATGAAGAAGACAGTGACGATGAAAATCGACATATGAAAATCTCCCATGTAGATGGACTAAAAATTATCGAAAGTGCTATTGAATATATAGAATAACAACAAGAAGAAGCGACACCAGCAATCTGTTATCCTTAAAAAAATGGCGAAACAGTGCTGCAGAAAAACGCCGTAGTAATGTAAAAACAAAAAAAAAAAACAAAAACGATTAAGGACTTTTTTAAGAAAAAGAGCTGTTCAATTATCTTTACAATATGAATTGCATGTGGTGTATCTGTATATCTTTTGTATTTGTTAAAATATACATTTAAACCTATACGATTTATTTTATTTACAATTTTTGCTTTAACAGAGTTATTCGGTTATCCGAGTTAGTCCTGGTCCGCATTAACTCGGATAATCGGGACTCTACTGTTTATGGTTTTGCAATCCGCCGTCTTCGTATTTATTGATATTAACTTTTTTTTTTTTTTTTAAATATTCTAAAAAAAGTCATGGATGTTTTAAAGTTAAATTATTTAGTCATTTTTCTTCTATTTACCACGGTATTAAATTATTTAGTCATTTTCCTTCTATTTACCACGGTTGAAATACCGAGTGGCCATAATTAAACAGGTGGTGTTCTGTTGGGTAAATTTAGTAATTTTACTATTCAAAACCACAGCGATTACTATTTCGCAGAAAATTTTTTTTTAGCTCCGAATGTCGCCACACCAGCGGGTAAACTGTACAGTGACAATCGCCCAGTGACAAATAACAGACGTCATTAGGTACGCGGATATAAGCCTCAACATGAGTCACATCGGTCAGTTCGACCTGCTTGACGGTGCTGTGAACGTTATACGTAATGCTCTATTTACGTGATCGTGCGTTGCTTGTAAAGTTTTATTATGAAAATAATAGTAATGCTTCCATTACACTACAGTTATTTCGAACAACGAAAGGCCTACAGAAAGGTCCCATGACTATTAACAATTTGCGAAACATAATCTCACGTTTTGAAAATACCGGATTTACAAGTGCAACCAGGACGGGGACGCAAACCGGTATCAAATGACGAAGTTGAAGCTGTTGCAACATTCGTAGTGGAAGCGAATGCTGCACACGGATCTAGCAGTACTCGAGCAGTATCCAGGCAACTGGTATGCCGTATTCAACTGTATGGAAATGCATGCGCAAAGTGCTGAAGTTTTACCCTTATAGGATTAGCCAAATCCAACAACTGGTAGAAGGGGATGTGGAACGGCTCTTGCATTTCTCTCACCTGTTCCTAGCTCGGATGGAAGTGACCTTGGAACATTCTATGAAGAGGCACTGTCAATACACACAATTGTTGGATTTGGGCTACTGAGAACCCTTATGCTATTGAACAAATGCTGTTGCATCTTCTGAAGGTCACAGTGTGGTGTAGCTTTGCCGCCTCCTTCATAATTGGTCCGTACTTTTTCGAAGAACTGCAACCAACTGGACCAGTGACATGTTCTGTCACTGCAATGCGATATCAACAGATGCTGAACAATTTCATTATTCCAGAACTTCAACAGCTTGGATGTCTTGACAACTGTGTTCATGCAGGATGGAGTGCCCCCTCACATAGGATTGACAGAGCAGCAAGTCCTAGGTCAGCATTTCACCGACGACCACATAATAAGTCGAGCATTCCCGACGACGTGGCCCGCTGCTTCGCCTTACCTCGCGCCATGGGACTTTTGGTTGTGGGATTACTTGGAAGCATTGGTTTACCAAGAACACATTGATAATTTGGCAACACTGAAGGACCGAAAACTGCTTCACGTGAGACAAATCTCTGGAGATTTGCTGGAGTCCGCAGTAGAATCTACAGTCCATAGAATGCAGATTTTGGACGAAGTGCAAGGACAATATATTGAACTGTATGTATAGCTGACTAACAATAAAACCTATTGTCAACTGTACGCTTTTGTTTTATTTCCTATGTATGATTAGCTCACCATAAAATGCCGGTATCCCCCCCCCCATCCCTGGTGGCCCGATTCGGATCTAAAAAAATTTTCCTGCTAAATCGTAATCCCATGGTCTGAATTTTTTATACATCAAATTTGGCCCTTATTAGCCCAACAGTTTTTTGCCTATCGCGCTGCAAACACTTCCATTTTAATTATGGCCACCAGGAATAATAATAATAATAACAAAGGAATCGTTATACGAAAACTCATAATCAAAAACCAACTTCATCAAATGAAACTTCAATATTTCGTCTTTTATTGCGAAGACTTTATCAAGATCTCTATTTACAATTAAAATAACTAAAAAATAAATATAGACAAATGAAGATATAGAGATGGTTGTAAAGGAATCGTTAGTTGATATGTGAAGGCAATTTAGAAATGTAAAGACCATGTTTTGCTCCCTAAATTTTTATGCCATGTTTTATAGTTCTTTATTACAATCAAGGATTGATTCTGAAAGGTATGGAAAGAAATATTTCTTCGTTTACTGACATTCGGATACATATTTGTTTATTAATCAAAAAATATTAAAAAATAAATAAATAAACAGACAGCTTTCTTATTAGCAAGCAATATTTACATCAAATAAGATTTATTCAATGGGAAACTTTGGCTTAGTCACGTTAAGACGCATGGTTATTGAAATTCTCAAAGGAAGATCGCCTCTTAGCCATAAATGTAAAGGTCACGTTTTCACATTTAAAATGATTAACTTCCAATAAAATGCACTTTAAAAACTTTTCACTTGGAAGCATTATCAAGGTAGTTCTATATGAAGGAGTTGTTTAGAATGACGTTACCGCAAACAAAGGAATCGTTATACGAAAACTCATAATTAAAAACCAACTTCATCAAATGAAATTTCAATATTTCGTCTTTTATTGCGAAGACGTTATCAAGATCTCTATTTACAATTAAAATAACTAAAAAATAAATATAGACAAATGAAGATATAGAGATGGTTTAAAGGAATCGTTAGTTGAATAATTTGCGTTTTTTTTAAAATATATACAGGGTGTCCCAGGAGGAAAGGTATTTTGGGAGGTGATAGTATCGACCATTTTAAGCAAAAAAAGTTCTTATGAACGAGTGTCCGGCAAAACTCCGAACGGCGGTCCCAAATTATGAAAACCTCCGAACGGCGGTCCCAAATTATGAAAACCTCCGAACGGCGGTCCCAAATTATGAAAACTTTTTAATGACAAATAACAGTATGACTGTGAAGGATAACACATAGCCAGAGTTATTACATATCAAATCATATAATTTTCGCTCAACTTATTTAATTATTGTCCGAATATGTGCGACCTTTGACTAAAGCGTTATTACTCTTGGTGCTTGCGATAGCACCAGCCATGGCACCAGGCAACCCCCCCCCCCCCCCCCCCCC
>JAFIDM010012231.1:99950129-99968688 GCA_023159025.1 Thereuonema tuberculata
TCAGGAACAATTTTTACCGTAATATTTTAAGGACAACCGTACGAAAAGAAGTTCGAATTATCCAAAAATTCGAATTACATACATTCTCTCAAACAGAAGAGATAAATAAAAAAGATTAACTCCACGATCAAAGATTTAACACATAAACTTTATTTACGAATACTGCTACATTTTTTTTCATTAAATCAAACTTTTTTACTAGCTTAATTATTTATCACTTTCAAAAAAAAACGGCAGATACTTTTAATTGCTTCATTGAATGTAATCTTTGTGTCCTAGGATATGATTCCAACCTCTGCCAGGTCCTCTCGTTCTTTTTCTATTTTTTCCATTGCCATTTTTGCTGCTCAAGATTTTATCTTTGTTCTTCAAATAATTCGATAATGTATTGGATGGAATTCCAAATTCCTTGGCGATTTCCGATTTCTTTTTAAGGCCTTTTTCCACTTCCTTAATCACCGCTACCTTTTCAGCTAATGTTAATGACTTATAAGGAGCTTTAGCTTTTGACAATGGCATAGTAAGAGCATAGAAACAATACTTAAAGCACAAGCACAATAACTAAAAATGTATGTAACCGCATTAAATCATTCACAGGAAGCGCACGTGACTCTTAAGACCAAAGGGGTGTGGGAGGGGGGAGGGTTGACAGAAAAATCCTCGGAAATCCCCACATTGTGACATTTCAATCCTTGCTTTTGTTTTCCTTAGAAAGATCGTTAAAATAAATAATGTATCTTAGCTGAGAAAAGTCTCAGGAACAATTTTTACCGTAATATTTTAAGGACAACCGTACGAAAAATTCGAATTATCCAAAATAAAATTCGAATTATCCACGATTTTTTAACATTATTTCAATACAGAATTCTAGGGACAGAGCAAAAAATTGAATTATCCAGAATTTCCAATTAAACAAGTTCGAATTATCCAAGTTTCACTGTATTATGTTTCAAGAATCGTTGGTTGCAAATCATGCTTTCTTGCTCCTTACTTTTTCTAGATCTGCACACAAAAATAAAGCAGCTTTTAAGAGCTGCTGTCCGTTTGTCCGTCCGTTCGTCGCCATCTTTACAACTCAAATTTTTATAAATCGTATAGACATGAGTAATACCTTATTATAAAGCTTATGATTTGAAGAAGCGAGGGAAAGTACAAGTTACAGTCTGAAAATAAAACATGTAGAGGGTCACTAAGAAATCAGTTTTTTAATGAATTTGAACATTGCGTTTTCGATACTTTTTTTTATATCTGAACTGAACTAGTTGGGCAGAAATTGTTTAATTTCAAAAAAGCAATTTAAATGTAATAAAGCTTTTTCTTTTTTTTTTTTTTTTGAGCTTTTCTTAGCTTTTGAGCTAAGTTTATTGAATAATTATTGCCTTTATTTATCAAATCACAAAGTTTCGCTTTTTAGTGACCGGTGTATGAAATTTAAAAGAATGTGAGCTCCTAAGAAGGATCTGTCTGTCCATCCATCACCACCTGTAAAGTTCAAACTATAAGTCGGATAGATCTGAATGATCTACAAATGCTAATGAATCTATGAATGAATGCTAAAAATTAAAGCCCCGCGAACACCATGCAATTTTTCAGCAACTTAGTTATCCGATTTTGACGTCACGAGTTGATATAGACAGTTTTGAGCCCGTTTATATGCAACTTGACTGCAACTTTTGTCAACCGACTCGAGTTGTTTCTACACCTGCAATCGAAAAATTGCATCGAAGTCGCTGGGAATTACCCAATCACAGGGCAGCGTTGCATGACGTCAGTCGTACGTCACGCCCATGGAAGAAATGGCGTTCAAAATGATTCGATTCGAATCGATTTTTAGACCTGCTCGTATTCAATGAATATCAAGAGTATTGTGAGTTTCTTTCATGCATAAATAAAGTTTATACTGAAATGCAGAAATTGTATGCGGCTGAATTTATCATAGAGGTTTCAAAACCTCGATTTTTTCGGATTTTCCACATCGGGTTTGGGAAACGTATTGCATTATGGGATTCCTTCTATCACCACCGACTTCATGTCAAGTTGTATGATGTTCGGGGTTAGACAAAAGTTTATATCAACTCGTGACGTCAAAATCGGACGTTTAAGTTGCAGAAAAATTGTCTGGTGTTCGCGGGGCTTTGATTTCCGGTCAATGTTCACTTCCTTTGCTCACAGGAAATGGAAGGGGCCGAAAGTCGAATAGACATGAGTAATATCTTATTGGAAAGATTATGACTTTTAGAGGTGGAGAAAAATACGAGTTTAGGCTTGGGGTCACTTCTTGTCTCACAGGAAGTAGCCGAAAATGAAACATGTACTGGTATGGTTTCATGTACAACCTGCCACCATTTTTTTGTCTTGTTTATGAGATGTAAAGAATTCTGTTGAGAAGAAAAAGGTCAATGGAAAAATCCAACATAATTAACAATTCTAAGGTTCTGTTATCTTAGATTCAATTGTTTTGATGGTTTTATTTTATATATCAAATAAGCTCAGTACTGTACCATTTTAGAGTTTATTCATGAAGATTGACATATCTGTATATTTAACAGGGATTAACATAATACGAAAATTCTTGATCGAAATTTATTTAATCTTCAGGAATATCTGAGAGAGTTGGAGTTTTTATTTTTGCAGAGAGATTATGAATTGTTTATCATCTTTGCTTTGTAAAGGGAAACTGAAAATATCTGCATTTTAATAAGTTAATTTTTGATTTTTTTTAGCAGTTATATTTTTTGTTTGTTTTGTTTTTTAAGTTGAGATTTGTTGATAATTTAATGTGTCTAATGTGTTTTTATGTAACTACAGTAGGATTTTGAAAGGAATTTCAAAATATATGTTATTACATAAAATTCTTTCATTTTTATTTTCTGGCAATAAAAGATAAAGTTAGAAAATTCCAACAAACATTGTCTAGAATCGAATCGAAAGAAAAATAGCGGAAAATATCTCTGATGACCAATTTGGATTCAGAAGAAATAAGGGAACCAGAAAAGCCATGCTAAACCTCAGATTAATTATACGAAAAAAAAAAAGTCTAAGAGTGAACAAACCAGTCTTATAGCCTTTATAAATTGATAAAAAAAAACTTTTGACAGCATCGATTGGAAAATTACATTGCAAGTGCAATAAACTATAAACTTGGTTTCGCCAATGTACCTGCAAACGGAATTTTTGCATTTAAGGGCGTAAATGGCCGCTTTCACATGCACGAAGTTAACCTGTGGTTTAAAAATATTGAATAATGACCTGGTTGTAAGGCGACTAGATGCGGTAGGCACAATATTAAATGGACTTAAAATTATAGACACTGCTGGAAACAAACTCGGATGGTAATCGATGGAAGCGTGTCTTTTTTGCTGCATGGGGTTTTTCTGAACATCTTTCTTCTTTTTTCTTTCTAAAATATTTCCGTACTACATATACTTAAAAAATTGATGGATACTAAATTGCTACTCTTTCATCCATCATGATTAATCCATTTATTATCCACATTTATTGCATCTTTGCAGTGCTGTAATTAAGGCTTAATAGTTCTCATGATCTCTTCGTTTAACATCCTTCCATTCGTGTCTAATGCATTTTTTTTTCCTTTTACTTATCTCTTCAACTCAATCAGATTTCCAGATTCCATTGATTATACAGTATATCAGAATCACTATCATTAGATGAATTTATTTCTAGTCGATTGTTTCTTATATCTAATCCTTGAATTGTCTTCAGCCAGCCCTGGTCCTACTCAGACAGAACTTCATCCGGGAACTTCATTCCAACTTCGAGAGATGCTTTTTTTTTCATCAAGCTATTGAATGGTTCAAAAATTCCCCAGCGTTTAAAAATTGCTGCCGTAGAAAGACAATCTTGACTTAAGACAACTGAATACATGGTATTCATATATACGATCAATAGGACATTTACCGTTTCTCCTGCACTTCTCCCACCATTCTTTCTCAGTCTTTCTCTCCGTCTGTCCTTTCCGTGGGGTAGCACAATAGATCAACGGTCGTGGTGCTCGGCTTCCCTGCCATCCACACTCACCATATTACATTACATTACAATAGGATACTTTTGTTTTAAGACCAAATAATAAAAAATTACCAAAAAACATAATGATTGTAAATTTACTGGTTTGTAGTTTTAAAATGAAATTGATGTAATTATCTATTCCTTAGTCATTATCTTGATTTTAATGACACTAAAGAGGCTAAACTAAAAAACATAATAAAAACAGCACACAATTTTTTTTTTAAAAAAGATTTATAAAAACATTTAAAAAATATTTAGGAGCCTTTCGAATTCTTCCGCGGAACTTCTCTTCAACATCAGGTGGACATTCATTGATTAGTTTACCAATATCGAAATGATGTTTTTTTTTTTGTTTAATATCGGCATCTTATCTTGCGAAGATAAACATACTCGTACAGCTGGCGGGCAGTTTCAATGCTTAAAATTAAATGTGCCCATTCTTATACGAAAAAAACATATTCTTATAGCCCAAATTGAACACTTCGCATATTCCTCTAATATCCCAAAACTCTGAATTTCTATAGATTAGTTTTACCCAAAACCAACAAACATACATAAAATTAGGTATTAAGGGTTTAACCGATCAATAAGTCTTACAATTAATTGTTTCATATCATCTTAAAAAATTATCATGTTATGTACATAAAATGTCTTCAAGTATGACGCTTATGTATGTAGTCATAACATTTTACTCAACTTCTCGATTATTAAAATATCATTTCTTTAATAATGATAAAACTTTAAAGTTACTTGAAAAATCAAATTCATTTCCATTCATTTTCCATTCTATTAATATTGAGACGGATAGTTTTGTTAGGTATTCAATATATCTTTTAGCTCTTCAATCCCCTTTGACTCGGTTACAGATCAGTTCCATTTAAGTAAGTGATATAATTAGAAATAACATTAACACAAAAAGATTCATGTATTGACGTGATGATAAATAGAAGAAGAAAGAAATTCATCGTTTATCAAATATTTATTTTCAACTGATGTAAATTTGAGATCGACAAAGTGAATGGCAAAAGTGACATTGATAGAGGTATCTCATGTTTTACAGTATGGTTCTTTGGATTACAGATGATTGTAAGTAATTGTAACGGTCCCTGGGTGAAAGATTTCAGATCAACAATGAGCATTTAATAGACAACGTTTAATGAATTTAACAGAAAATGAATTACTGAAAACAAACAAACATGGAAGTATTTCATATTTGTTAATCTTTATTAATTTTTAACAAGATCTGTCCAAATTTATATATAGAGATTTAATGAATCTTTAAACCTATATGACTAATTATTCTACTTATGATATCTTATTTAGAGATTTTTCAATAAAGTGCAATAATTTTAACATCACAATAAAAACATACACGCACATAAATAAGGAATCATTGATCTGTTTTTAGTGTTTTCGATACCGGGAATCCTGAACAGCTGTTTCAGGTTTCCAAAGCATTATCATTCGCCCAGTATCTGACAGTCAGTGATCCCAAGAAGCAACATAATATTAACAAAAAAGCTAAATGTTAATATTATTTCCGCACGCTAAACTTGTTAAATTTATTCTCTTTTTACAATTTAATCCTTATTAAGCTAAGCGGTTGCTAGAGGGTAATAAATTTCTGCCCTTTTTTATTCTTAATTTATAATTTGTTGTTTTTTAATACGAAGGGCCATTATTTTGTTTCCTTTATATGTTTCTTGGGGGTCACTGACTGTAAGATACTCACCGAATGATGATGGTTTGGAACTCTGAAACAGCTGTTCTTGATTCCCGGTATCGAAAACACTAAAAACAGATCAGTGATTCCTTATTTCTGTGCATGTATGTTTTTTATTGTGATGTTAATATTATTTTTGCACAATACTTTTTGAGTAATAAAATAACCCAGATATGTAGATCGAAAAAACTCTAACCCTTATTCAACACACCCACTATAAAACAACTCCAAATAGCGATAATTCGCAGACATCATTTGAAATATCGTGCATTTGAAGTTGTTTTAGAGTTGTTTGATGAATATTTCAATAACTTTGAGGATTTCCTATTATTCCATGCCATTTTCTCCCTGCATGATCGCTTTTTTTTTGTGAAGCTAATAGTTTTAGAAACTTCTTTTATATTAAGAAAAAGAAAAAAAAGAAAAAAAAAAAACCAAAACATCTTGAGTGAAATTAGAAAGTAAAAAAAGGGTTTTCTCAATTTGAAAGAATTATTTATTTAGGATCTATTTGTACTTTAGGATTTTGCGTTTTATTTTAATTTAAAGACAGTATGTGACTAGAATGCATTTCGAAAGGCTTAAAAATCTCTTAAAATGAATTTTTTGAGACCCAATTTAAATTTCAGAATTTCAAAACACAACTTCTATTTTCAAGATTTCTTGAGAGAAAGACAAAAAAACTAAATAAAACAATTACATAACGGTAAGAAAATTTGAAATAAAACTTAAAACTTTAAATTTAAAAAAATATATTTGTTATGACGCTTCGCTGTTCCCTAGTCATTGTTCATTCAACTAAAAAAAATATGAAAACCACTTGGAAGCAACAGATGAACAGATAAATAAATTAAACAGAAAAGATAAATAAACAACTTAAAAATAATTATATCTTTGACAAGATTAGGTTTTGTATTTCCTTTGGCTAAAATACAATTCAGATTTTAGTGTAGCTATACCGGTTCAATTCAACTGAATCTCTTTTTTTTTTTAATATATGTTGTTTTTATTCTTGTTTTCCTTCTCTTGTAATCAGTTTTTCTCTTTGTTCATAGATAACACTTTTATACATCTTTTTCACTCCTCAAATTTTCATAATAGACTGAATTGTCTTTATTTTGTTTGTTTCGAAAATTCTGAAGCATAAATTATTGAATAAACGTTTATCTGAAATGTACAGGAAATATTATCTGGAATATATTATGTTTCAGTATAAAGTATTAAACAATTCTTCAAAATCTACAACAACAGAACATACAATTATGTATCTAAATGACAAGGCAGAATCAAATAAATTTTAATATGCAATCTTTTATCTGCTAATGTAATTTTCAAGTTGCAATCGGGGCACATATAAACGAATCGTAAGATCACGCATGATCTGGCTGTTTCCTTTCAAAACACCTGACATTTGGACGTCACCCCTCATTTCACTGCAAAATCTAATCTAATTTTGTTGCAACTGTTCTTCTCATCAGGTGCAAGAAGACAGTAGGTGCGAGTAAATTAGATAGTTTCTTCAAAATACCCAGGGACCTTTCCTAGTGTCTTTCACTCTGCTGATGATACTTAAGACGTATAGGGAGGTTATATCTCTTTCCTCGAGCCTTAGCAGCAAACGGAAGTTGACCAAAATTGCTGCATTAGTTGTGCTTTAAGTGTCGAACAGGCGATTACCTCCGCAATTGACACTTTCATTTTCACTGAAACTGTCGACGACCTGCAACAATAAACAGAAATCGATTAGAATTTGATAGGTTTTTAATGCTGCTGAAATTGCAGTGCCATCACCAGTGCAGAAAAAAAATAAATCAAAAATAAAATAACACAAATAATTCCTATTTGCTAAATAAATTTGTGAAATTTTTAAAAGCAAATCTCTTTGGGTCGTTATTTTCTGAAAATTATTTAAAAATAATGATTATTTAAAAATCGTAACATTCATTTGAACATCATATTATGAAGATGTCCTATAGCAGAACGTAATATGTTTGTTTATGTTTGCAGACCATAAAAACTAATAATTGACATCTGAATTTGAAAAATAATATTTTGAATCTCACTTAATGTTTCCAATATGACCAATGCAAATCTATGGATTCGTTAGCAATACGGCTATTTAATATGTTACCCAGAAAAACTAGATTAAGTTTCTTGACTAAGATTATTCCCCAAATCAATTATTATAAAAATTATTATTAAATAATTAATTAATTACTCCGTATTAGATTAAGTTTATTCCCCAAAAGTAATTATAGAAATAAGTTATGTTTTTAACAATATTTCTTCTTTGCAGACATATATTGATGAATCCGTTTGACATTTTAATGTTTATGACTTGCTGTAGAAATTAAGAAAAAAAGTTAAAAATTAAAAAAAAACAAAAAAAAAACAATCCAGATACTCAAATCTCAACAAAACATAACCAAAATTATATTGATAAAAAAAAAAATTCTGATGTATAAATAAAAAGATGAAGAAAACGATTATATTAATCCGATTAATTTAAAGGCAGTGAACTTATGTGGGTAGTTTTGCTATTACAGTGTTACCTCCGAATAACGGACAGTCACGGGACCGGAAGTTTCGTCCGTTATTGGTAAGGTGTCCGCTATAGGGGAGGACTATCTTTTTTTCATTTTTTAGCTTATAGCATGCCATTTAATGAGAAATTACGTACAATCTTAATTAAATTTCTACAATTACCATTGCGATATGAGAGAATATGAACAAGTGCAAATTATTTACTATATTCCTTTTTAAATGAGTTCCTAATCCGTTTGTCTTACTTAAAATAATGACAAAATTAATTAAAGTACATAGAAAATTAATTTCTAGCCATCCATTTACTAAAGTTTGACCGAATTCTCTGGCTTTTTCTTGAAGCAAAACACCGCTTATAGGAATGTTCTTTGCATGAGCACCGCGCAACCATTTTATGACCACTTCGTCGATTTTGCTTGTTAGTTTTACGAAACTTCCAATTCTTCGAATTTTCTTTTGAATTCCCCATCCACATTTTTCTAATCTCATCTTTGTCCTTCAAAAGTTCACTTATCTGAGTTTTTCCAACTTTAAAACGTTCAGCAAGACAACGCACACTCAGCTTTTCTTTTTCAGCAACTTCAAGAACATCAATTTTTTCTTTCAGTGCCAATCTCTTCCTTTTTGACGCCATTTTAATTCGCACTAAATTTAATCAACACGTTTATAGGATAGCTTTATGAGGTATTGACATTTACAAAGCAACTGCAGTGAAAAAAAGGGCCTCAGATTCGTGCATGGAATCATGGGACACCGATACAATGTATCAATGTATGGGACACCGATGTAAATACAACCATGATGTGTTTGTCGAAATGTTAATCGAAAAAAAAAAATTTTTTTACAGTTAAAATAACTGTCCGCTACTCAGAGTCCGCTATTAGGAGTAGATAACATGGAATGTCCTATTGTAAGGGACTGGGACCCGCAATAATGTCCGCTAATTAGAGGTGTCCGCTATTCAGGGTGTCCATTAAAGGAGGTAACACTGTATATATTCTGTAAAATACTTCAGTTGTTGATAGTTCGATAATACGATTCGATTCCATAATATGATTTACACATCTTAAGTCTACAGGAAAAACTGTAATTAATTTATTTTTGAATTGTTTGAAATAACAATTTTGCTGCTCATGCATCTCGCTTTCTTATCATCTTGTTTGCAGTTACAATTTAAGAGTTAGGTTTATCATAAGCCTATCTTGTTTAATCTGCGCTCTTCTTCTTTTTCTTCAGATTATTTAGATTTATTAGAAGACATAGAACTTTTTCTGTATATATATTAAATTGATAGGGTTTCTGTAATATTATAATAGTCTTGAAATTCTTCAATAGCTACAAAAAAACCATTTTGCCTGTCTCATGTAATGTTCGCTAGTGTATTATTGTCAACAGAGTCAAATAAATACTCATTGTTTCACTGTACAGCTCAGCTTGATATTTTTGTTTTAGTATTTAAATTTTGACTTTCATTTGCAAATCTTTTTTTTTTACTTAAACCCCAGAGCATTAAAACTTTTCAAAAATCTAAAAATTATGTTAGGCATAAAAGTATTTTAAGTAAATGCAAGCTAATTCATTTTAGTTTTACTAAAAGTATTGTAGTTTTATGGATGATTCTGATTTATCAGAACTTTTCTCAGTACATGGGATATTTAGAAGTCTGTAATATCCGGAATTAGAAAACTGTTTTCTATCTTAAACATTTTCTCATGTTTTCTTTCAATTCAGTTTATATGTTCAGACGTATAATGAATTTTACAAAAGAGAAAATGCCCAACTAATACCAAAAGTCTTTAGGGCCCTCGCAAGTAAGAATCGTTTGATTTTAAACAAGAATTACATTAGAAATTCAAAAAAACAAGTAATTTTGATAGGAGAAGGGAATAAACCAAAAAAATATTCACAGAAGTTATATTATAGATACTTCTTCCATAGAACATCTAGGCGAGGTTCCAAAAAAAAGATGTATTTTTGTAAAACGAAGCCATAAACCCAGTGGCGTAGCAAGAGGGGGGCCCCACGATGAGACGATTTCATGTTTAAAATTTATCGTTAGTCTTATTCACAACTTTTTTTTTTTTTTTTTTTTTATTTTTGGTTTTTTTATATTAGATTTTTTTTTTTTTTTTTTTTTGATTGTTGAATTAGAGATCCCGGTTTTTTTTTTGGTTTTGGAATAATGAAACTCCAGCCCCGGGCCCCCAAAGGCGTTGCTACGCCACTGCATAAACCTATTTTAAGGATTTTTCTCAGTCATTTAAGCGAGATTTTTGTATGATATAAGCCACCCGACTTCCATCCGGGCAAAGTCGTGGCTGGAAAGCTGCTATCATATAAATGAAAAAGATCAAATATTTCCTTTGAGACACCAAAAGCCACCTGTACTGTTCCTTCCTGGGTTCTCAGCACCAAGTTCTCCCTGGTGGCAGTGATTGTATTAGAATTAAATAATATTCTTCATTCGTCAGGATATCAAGACTGAATCGGGAATCGTTGCCAATGAATCATTTGTTTCCTTTTGATTAGCAGAACTTGTTAAATTTCTACTTTTCAATGAAGAATTCAAATAACGTCATTACT
Organism: Thereuonema tuberculata; assembly: GCA_023159025.1. NCBI lineage: Eukaryota > Metazoa > Arthropoda > Chilopoda > Scutigeromorpha > Scutigeridae > Thereuonema > Thereuonema tuberculata. The sequence goes on from JAFIDM010012231.1 coordinate 99,961,006, forward strand.
CTTTTTACTAATTAAGAAATGACCTTTAGAGACTTTGTTGGAAAACAGAGTTTAAGTTATGGAAAAAAATTGTTTCTTTCTTACGAAGAGAAAATTTAAGAAGCAATTAGGACGAATAAGGTTAATTTGATGAAAAGAAAGAGTTTAATTATTTTAACTTTTGTAAAAGCGAAATGGCAGGTGTTGATTTGAAAGAAAAAAGATTCATTTGAATTCTTATGAAGGAAAAAAAAATTAATGAAAAAAACCTACAAGTTCTTTTCTTTAAGAGACATTCATTCAAATTACTGAAATGAAAAAACGATAATCAAACTGTAGAACTCTGAAACTAAAATTCTTAAATCTTATATTTTCAATTCAAATTACTAAACGTTATATTAAATAGCCTCATTTCGTAGATTAAGAATGTCTACAAATGTCGTAAAGTGTAAGAGACGCAAACTGTGCTTCCTGATAAATATAAGGAAGGGTTTGTGGAACTTTATGTTTGGAATGGGAAGGAAGTGTTGGACTCTGTAGATAGTAGTCTTCTTCGCCATCGGGTTTAAAAGTCAGGAAATCGATAGCCTATGGTCTTTTGAACTAAAACCGCGATATTGCAAAGCCAGAAGGGAGTTCTTTGTTCCTAATAAGTCACGGACAGTGAGTCGATTGCATCTTACACATGCTTAATCTTTTCGAAAGTGTATCTCTTGTTCGAAACCATGAACATCATTAGGCACGCATCATCCAGGAAGTTAATTGGACCAGAATTGGAAAGTTTCAGTGAATGTCTTGAATAACAGGGATCCCGGTAATGATTCTCTAAAAGAGGTTCAATACACAACCTGATCGTCCTTTCAATCCTACTTTTCTTTCTTTTTTACTTTAGTTTAAATAACTTTTCAAATACATCTCCATACTTTATTATTAGCAGAGGGATAATTGCATTCGACATTAATCTAAAAATTAGAAATGAAATTAATTTATAAGAAAATGGATTAACAAAATAAAAACACGTTTAATTTGAATTTGGTTTTTACCTGTTTTCTCTTTATTTACGTTTATTTCTATTTATTTACCTGAATTTAAATATAAAGGCTATTACTTGGATAGAAATGATTGAAAAATATTAAAGAGCGAAATTCCACTAAGAATCTTAATTATAATGGGGAACAATCCTTTTAAATAAAAATCATGTTTGATCTTATATTTCATTAATCTATGTTCAAAAATCAACTCGGCTCGATTTTAAGAAATCGACCTTCGAAAAGACCCGAAATGATGCATTCAATAATTGCAACTTTCTTTCATACTTGTTTCAAGGGATCTTCATCTCAATGTGCTGTTTAGTTTGCTATCAGTTTATCTAACACATACGCAAATTTTTTAATCCAAATATGCAACCCATACGGAACTGTTATGCATTTAATCCATTAACAACCACATGTCTTTATCATTATTGCAAACGTGTATTCCGTTCAAACTTCTCAATTGAATCCTTACTATACTTTTTTAACTATTTAAATAGCTGTTTATTTATATACATATTTAATTATAAATGGGCTTAGAATTCGGATGCAAAAATGAAGCCATACATCTGAATATGATAAATAATTTATACAACAAATAATTGAAATAAAAATACACGAAGCTTCGCCGTCGAGAGACAGCCTCCTCAAGTCAGGAGGAGGCTGTCTCTCGACGGCGAAACGTCGTGTATTTTTATTTCAATTATTTGTTGTATAAATTATTTATCATATTCAGGTGTATGGCTTCAGTTTTGCATCCAATATTACGCAGTACACGTAAAACCATATTTTCTATAGGCTTAGAATTCCTAGCAATAAATTTTAATGATTCAAATATTAATAATATTAACAAAACACAAAGAGAATATGAGTGCTCTGACAAGCTACCATATTCTCTTGGTGCTATGTGAAAGTTGTAATTATTGAAACCTGTCTTTCTAGTTTTGAGAAAAAAACAAAAAAAAAAACAAGAAGAGTTATTATATATTAACTCTTTTAAGATCCACATAATGATCAACACTGTCAGAGCACTGCCAAGCATAACATTTCTTAAAAAAATAACTTTTCTTTTTTTTTCTTAAAATATGAGCGTTAGCATATTAAAAAGAAAGTTTAGTTACTTAAGTAATTATATAGAGTATATGTTTTACTTTATTTTTCTGAATTTAAGCACTTCTAATTAAAAATCAAAATTAACGAGAATATTAACTTTTTTTTTTTTATAATAAAATTCAGTTAGTGAAGTATTACATTTAAAACTTTTACATAAAAATTTAATTTTTTCTAAAATAAAAGCAAAACTGAAATAATTTTAAATACAAACAGTAAAAGAGTATCATCACAACATGATAAAAAAAGTTTATTTAATTAAGTAACTAATCAATTAAAAACCAAAGTTCACGAGAATATTATTTATTTACTTTTAACCTAATATTGGTTTTCTGTGTAATATTCATAACATAAATGGAAAAAAAAAAACTTATATTATCATAAAGAAAGATGGCAAAAAAAAACAAAAAAACAAACAAAAAGAAAGTATTAAAAAAAAAAAAAAAAAGAAATAATTTCATTCCGAGGGGGCTCCGAACTGCGGAACCTAAGGCCCCTATTACACTAGGCCGCCAGGCGCCGCAGCCAGCTCTGCCACCGGTGACTCAATCGGCGACACGTGCAGGGCAACCGTTGCACCCAATTGGGTGCATCACTCGTTGTTCGGTCCTACGGTAATTCGGTAGTTCTCTGTGTTCCTTGCACTCTTTTCTACGCACTGTTTGACTTCAGTATGTCTAGTAAACTGCAGATTGTCACTGTGGAAAGGAGTGGAAGTGAAAGTGTAGACAAGACAAAAGGGAAAAGCAAGAAGCAGGAAGAAGCCCTGAAAGAGTGCCAGAAGTTATTGGACACAAAAGTGAATACCGAAGATTTCATTTGTGCACTTGAACAACAACCCGCAATTTGTGTCAAATCCATCCGATCATGCTACACGAGAGAACTTCTTCGGTTAAAGGGTGTCAAAAGTGGTTCAGCTGCAACCAGGAAAAAACAGTACATATACTTTGAACAATTACGTTTTCTAGAAACTGCAGTGAAAAAAACTACTACAAACCTAGACGAGGAAGACATCGTGAATAAGAAGAAAAGAAAACTTCAATTTTGTTTGATAGTGGGCCTACATATAGTAACTCTCAAAATAAATCTAAAAAAGGAACCAGCGACGACCAGGAGCTAATTGAAGTTCTAAAGAAAAAGATTGCATCGGAAGAGAAATCTCGCACTTTTGATGAAACAGATGAGGATAAGTTGTTTCTCCTCTCTATGTTAACCGAGATTCATAAAGTATCTACTGAAAAAAAATTACAACTCCGGGCAGATATGATTTCTCTCGTCGCTGCTGCCCAAACACCTGTACAGCAACGATGGCAGTAAGTGGGTTGCAGTAAGTGGGTTTTACTGGACCCTCCAATCCTATGCCATCCCATCAATGCTACAGTATCCTAAGCAATCACAGCCTATGCAAATACAGCGCATGCAACAACAATGTATGCAACAACGTCCGATGGAACAACATCCTATGCAACAGCAAACAATGCCTCAGCCAGGACTAGTGAATCAACAACCAATACATAATATATACATGTAAAACAATTTGTTATTTTTTATTATTTTTTTGGAAATAAATGTTCTTATTAGTCATACTGTGCATCAATTTCCTTTTGTCATAATAGGATAAGTTTCGCATTAACATACAAAATTACATTCAGTAATGCGATTGAAAAAGGAATAAAAGTAAATGTATATTAAGAAATATGGAACAAAAGTTTTCATATTGTTTAAATTTGAACTGCTTTCAAAACTACTGAATATTTCCTAATGCAAAACATTTAATAACTTAAAATACAGTTTATCGGTTTAATTACCTCAAAGTGATTAAGAGTTTTTGTTAACAACAGTGTATGCAACAACGTACGATGGAACAATGCCTCAGCCAGGACTAGTGAATCAACAACCACAAATTCATTTTTTCCAGACACAGTTTCAACATGCCTTTACAATCTCCTCCATCTGCAGACACTTCAGTCACATCAAATGAAGATTCTGTTACTCAAATGAGTGAACCTTTGCTGTTCAATATGTAGTATATATACATATAAATACTTAATATATACATATAAAACAATTTCTCATTTTTTATTATTTTTTGGAATAAATGTTCTTATTAGTCATACTGTGCATCAATTTCCTTTTGTCAACAATAGGATAAGTTTCACATTAACATACAAAATTACATTCAGTAATATGAATGAAAAAGGATAAAAGTAAATGTATATTAAGAAATATAGAACAAAAGTTTTCATATTGTTTAAATTTGAACTGCTTTCAAAACTAGTGAATATTTCCTAACGCAATACATTTAATAACTTAAAATACAATTTATCGGTTTAATTACCTCAAAGTGATTAAGAGTTTTTCTTCTGGTATGATGCACTTTCTCATTTTCGTATCTTTCCCGGTAATATCAACCTTTATTAACGACAATAATTCAAAGAAAGACGATTTAGACATTCTTAAATAATTTAAAAACTTGTTGTCGTCTGAGCATAGTTCATCAAACAGTACGGTACAACCCTTTAGACTCCCTTTACGATAGCATATTGTGTACATGTATTTTTCTCGCCCTTCGCCTTCTCCTTTTCATTAAAGGAGGAGCGTAAATGTATACTTGTTGTCCGACATTTCCTCTCATCACTAGTGCACAGTTGATTGACTGCGTGGTGGCCAAACCGAGTGGTAGCGGGACTGGCTGCGCCGCCTGGTAGCCCGGTGTAATAAGGCTTGGTATGATATAATGCCCCGCCACGACTCTCCGCCACCCGTGTCTGGCAACGTGGTCGCGGGGAACGGCAGCCAGTCAGCAGCCAGTTTGTGGCGACACCACCGTTTGCCCTAATCTAATAGGCTCCATAACAATCAATGCCCAATGACGAGGAGGTGTCACCAGTGTCGCGGCTGGCTGCGCCGCCTGGCGGCCTAGTGTAATAGAGGCCTTAGTTTCCCAGCCGAGAGAAATATCGTTACGCCACCTTAACAATTGCTTTCTTACGATAGCGTTGAGCTATTAAGGCAACACTTCAAAATCGATGAGAATAACGCCGACCTTCTCGAAATCTGTAGAGTATTGTCCTCAATCTATATATATTTTTGAAGTACTTCAGTGTACTTTCATCTCACAAAAGGGCACTCACATTTGAAAGATACAAGGGTACAGGCCGTGTCGACTCCTTATCAATGTATTACACATATTTCCTAATTTTTTTTCGCCACAAAATCTTTAATTACATCATCAATTTTGACCGATTTCGTGAACCTAGAGGCCTTTTAACCTAGAGGTTGGTTCCGGGGAACACGCTGAACCGTAGCTTTCGTAATACTGTACAGTACATTACGAAAGGAACCATTACTGCTGAACCTCCTCGCGTCGGCCCTGGCAGGCATGATGACATTTGCAAGATTTGCGTTACTCCCTTGCATAAAAGTAAAAGCAAATGAAAACCTCCTAAAGTTTTCAGTGCCCTCTTTTAGCTGTCAAATTGGATGAAAAATATATCACGTAATGTATATTTTCATACTTCGAAACCAAACAGCTTCAAATTTAGTAAACAAATTGAATAAAATAAAAAAAACCTTATTTCCTTATTTTATTAAAAAGTGATACAATACAAAATTTATAAAATATTTTAACTTTCACAGACGCTATTTCAATGAAGTAATGTCCAAGTGAGTAAGATGAAAGATGCCTGACTCACTGTCAGTGTTGGGGAACTCTGATGTCTTAACCATGTGATTCCGTTTTTTTGGAGGTGTAGCCAAACGAGAAACTTTCAGAGCAGATTTCCTCTATTTAGAAACGACATATTAAAATAAAAATAGTTAATTTAATTGGCCGCGAAACCTTTACGAAATAATCGCCTAATCTTGAATATAAAAAAACCCAAAACACTTCGTGTAAAATAAGTTGCCAAGACTCACATGCTCATAATGCTTTCACTGTTAAAAAGATATGAGATCTCATGTAGAGCCAAGCCCCTAACTCTACGAGGCCTAACTCTACAAGCCCTAACTCTAAAAACCCTATATCTTGATCAAAAAGTATGCCTTGGCCGTTTCGTGGCTGTCACACAGACAATCCCATGGAGTTATGTAAAGGATATGGAGTATGCCAAGGCACACTTTTTGACCAAGATAGTAGGGTTTTTAGAGTTAGGCATATATAGTGAGGGGCTTGGCACTACATGAAATCTGATAACTTTTTAACAGTGAAAGCGTTATGAGCATCTTGGCAACGTATTTTACATGAAATGTTTTGGGTGAGATGAAATAGTTCCATGAAACGGCCAAGCCATACTTTTTGACCAAGATATAGGGTTTTTAGAGTTAGGGCTTGTAGAGTTAGGCCTCGTAGAGTTAGGGACTTGGCTCTACATGAGATCTCATATCTTTTTAACAGTGAAAGCATTATGAGCATGTGAGTCTTGGCAACTTATTTTACACGAAGTGTTTTGGGTGGGATTTCATTTCTTTTTGTAGGATGAGATCTGATAACTTTTTAACAGTGAAAGCGTTATGAGCATGCGAGTCTTGGCAACTCCTTATTTTACATGAAATGTTTTGGGTGGGATTTCATTTCTTTTTGTAAGATGAGATCTGATAACTTTTTAACAGTGAAAGCGTTTTGAGCAGGTGAGTCTTGGCAACTTATTTTACATGAAATGTTTTGGGTGGGATTATCTATTACAACTAAATTTAGTTTTAAGATTATTTAGAAAATGGATTTTTTTTTTCAATACCCTACTTTTCTGTCTTTCTATTGGTCAACTTGTATATACAAGCTGTTTGCACTTTTGTAAGAAATCACATTATTACACAGTATTATTTAGGCCGAAGCATTGACGAGGGTACGACATATTTCAGATCCTAATAAAATCCAAAGTATAAAAGCTAGATAAATGAAACTTAGCGTATTTCATTAGTATGGTATCTGCATCTTATCCTGAAAATTTGAGCTCTCTAGTATTATCCAGGCCGAAGCTATGAGGGTTCGATAATACATAACCAGACCCCCCTTTTATGAGGGGTTGGAGGGTGAAAGTTACGGATTTCTTAATTTTTTTGTTGTTTGTGTGCTAATACTAGCCTGCATACCAAATTTCAGCTATCTAGGTCTTCAGGAAGTACCTTAGAGGTTTTGATGATCATGAGTCAGTCAGTGAGTGAGTGACGGAATCGACGTATTTTAGGTATTAATAAAATCCAAAGTATAAAAGCTAAATAAATGAAACTTAGCGTATTTCATTAGTATGGTAACTGCATCTTATCCTGAAAATTTGAGCTCTCTAGTATTATCCAGGCCGAAACTATAAGGGTTCGAAAATACGACGAAACACTTCCAGAAAAGGTACGTAGTGCCCTTCCTGCCTTCGGCTCGTCTTGGCGGGGGCACTGCCGTGCCCCCAGATAATGAATAAGAGCCTATCGTGCCTAACATTTCGTTGTAAATATTTGATACGAGTTCCAGGGTCATATTGTGATGAGTTTTATATTTGTATTTATATATTTATTTCTATTTATGTATTTCTATGTATTTTATCTTTTACTTCTTTTACAAGAATCACTT
>JAFIDM010012231.1:100029844-100057927 GCA_023159025.1 Thereuonema tuberculata
TTTTTCCCAATTAATTTGACTGAATAATTTATATTTTATATAGTTTTCTAATCTTCGACCAAAATTATTATTCGTTTTATTGATTTGAAAGATTTTTAACCAATTGTATCTAGTTATTTTTTCATTATTTTCATTATTTTTTTCCCTATTGACATTATAAATGTTATTCATAATTATTTTATAAATATTTTCTTCTTTAATAGTAAGTATTTTTAAAATTTTTCCTAATTTTTTTTTCCCAAAATTTTTCTTTTCCAACCCTCATCCCTACTATGAAATGGATTCTGCGTTTGAAGAGGCGTGGCTAAGTCTAAAGTTGTGGTGGACACACTTTAGGCAGGTGCGAAAGAGCAACGAATCTACATCTATCTCTAGATAGATGTATATCTCTAATATATATACAGTGGAACCCCGCTATTCGTACACAATCCGTTCCGGGAGGCAGTTCGAATGGCGAATCATTTTTTCTCGTAAGATATAATGTAAATTGGATTAATCCGTTCCAGAACCCAGAGATGATTGCTTATTTAAACTTTTGTAATAATACTTTAAGCGTAAATTCATAAAAACTATGAAAACAATAAATATATAGGCTTCTCTTATTATGTCTTTTTTTTCAGTATAGATGATATGGTTGATTTCGCCATGCCATACTGAGTTGCCAGGTCAGAGACACGAGTTCCACTTTCAAACTTCGCAACGATTTCTTTTTTTCAATTCAATTGTCGTTCTCACTGCTTTCCTTTTAGGCTTAGTTGAATCAGTAATCTTTTTTGGACCCATGGCTGCACTATTTTCAATAAAAATAACAAAAAATAACAATAAAATATCACAAAGTTTCATGAAGCTTACATGGAAGCTAGCACGAGACTGAACTGAAGCGACCGCGTGGGGCGGCCAGTAACAAGGTCACGCTGTCCTAATCGCGAGCAAGCGTACGAATGGCGAGTTCAATTTCACTTGAAAAAGTTGGACGAATAACGAGTTGTACGAATAGCGAGGTGGACGAATGGCGGGGTTCCACTGTATATAATGTAACATCTACACATTTTATAAAAGAAGTAACGTTTCTGAGTTTATTTGTTTATTTGTTCACTATAAACCCAGAAACTACTGAACCAGAAATTCAAAAAATCAAGTAATTTTGATAGGTGAAGGGAATAAAACAAAAAAAAATTCGTAGAAGTTACATTATAGATATTTCTTCCATAGAACATCTAGGCGAGGTTCCAAAAAAAGATGTATGTATATTTTGTAAAACGAAGCCATAAACTTATTTTAAGGATTTTTCTCAGTCACCTAAGCGAGGTTTTTGTATGATATAAGCAACCCGACTTCCATCCGGGCGAAGCCGTGGCTGGAAAGCTGCTATCATATAAATGAAAGCGATTAAAAATTTCCTATGAGACACCATAAGTCACCTGTACTTTTCCTTCCTGGGTTCTCAGCACCAAATTCTCCCTGGTGGCAGTGATTGTAGACCTTAAGTAATATTCTTCATTCGTCAGGATATCAAGACTGAATCAGTAATCGTTGCCAATGAGTCATTTGTTTCCTTTTAATTAGCAGAACTTTTTAAATTTCTACTTTCAACGAAGAATTCATTTCATCTTGACTTGATCTTTCTTTATTATGAGATGAAAGTAACGTCATTACTCTTTTTACTAATTAAGAAATGACCTTTAGAGACTTTGTTGGAAAACAGAGTTTAAGTTATGAAAAAAAAAATTGTTTCTTTCTTACAAAGAGAAAATTTAAGAAGCAATTAGGACGAATAAGGTTAATTTGATGAAAAGAAAGAGTTTAATTATTCTAACTTTTGTAAAAGCGAAATTGCAGGTGTTGATTTGGAAGAAAAAAAGATTCATTTGAATTCTTATGAAGGAAAAAAAAATAATGAAAAAAACCTAAAAGTCCCTTTCTTTAAGAGACATTCATTCAAATTACTGAAATGAAAAAACGATAATCAAACTGTATAACTCTGAAACTACTATTCTTAAATCTTACATTTTCAATTCAAATTGCTAAACTTTATATTAAATAGCCTCATTTCGTAGATTAAGAATGACCACAAGCCTTTATCTTCGTAAAGTGTAAGAGACGCAAACTGTGCTTCCTGATAAATATAAGGAAGGGTTTGTGGAACTTTATGTTTGGAATGGGAAGGAAGTGTTGGACTCTGTAGATAGTAGTCTTCTTCGCCATCGGGTGTAAAAGTCAGGAAATCGATAGCCTATGGTCTTTTGAACTAAAACCGCGATATTGCAAAGCCAGAAGGGAGTTCTTTGTTCCTAATAAGTCACGGACAGTGAGTCGATTGCATCTTACACATGCTTAATCTTTTCGAAAGTGTATCTCTTGTTCGAAACCATGAACATCATTAGGCACGCATCAGCCAGGAAGTTAATTGGACCAGAATTGGAAAGTTTCAGTGAATGTCTTGAATAACAGGGATCCCGGTAATGATTCTCTAAAGAGGTTCAATACATAACCTGATCGTCCTTTCAATCCTACTTTTCTTTCTTTTTTACTTTAAATAACTTTCCAAATCCATCTCCATACTTTATTATTAGCAGAGGGATAATTGCATTCGACATTAATCTAAAAATTAGAAATGAAATTAATTTATAAGAAAATGGATTAACAAAATGTAAACACGCTTAATTTAATTCAAATTAAGCAAATTCAAATTGGTTTTTACCTGTTTTCTCTTTATTTACGTTTATTCCTATTTATTTACCTGAATTTAAATATAAAGGCTATTACTTCGATAGAAATGATTGAAAAATATTAAAGAGCGAAATTCCACTAAGAGTCTTAATTATAATGGGGAACAATCCTCTTAAATAAAAATCATGTTTGATCTTATATTTCATTAATCTATGTTCAAAAGTTTACCATTCTGAAAATCTCGGCTCGATTTTAAGAAATCGACCTTCGAAAAGACCCGAAATGATGCCCTGACGTCATTGAAATAGAAACATTCTGTGATTGGTCAGACGTCGTTTTCCGTCTAGGTTAATTTGCAACTCAAAGCAACTCCAAAATTTAGCTGATTTTTTTAAATCCAGTTTTCAGGCTTGCCTCTACCAGAGTCCATGTTTAATATGGATAATTCAGGACATTTGGCGATGACAGATTCCCTAATGTTTGTCATTATTTTTTTCGAAGGAAATGAAATTTTTGTTTCTGCCGAAATTATGCGTGAAAACTGATCAAAGATAAAGACTTGTAGGTTTTTAAATATTGTTTCATGTTGTATATGAAAACTTTAAATATTTTATTTATATAATTTTAGATCTGGGAGAATTTCGTATGGCAATTCTGCTATAGCCTATTTCAGCTGCAAAGAATCACTGCTGGCGGGTCTGGGTTCTAAAATTGTGCGGGACCAAAAAAAAGTATTTACTTCTTTTTGTAAATTTTATAGTAACAATACACATTCACATAATATATACTGACAAGGAGTCGACACGGCCTGTATCTTTCAAATGTGAGTGCCCTTTTGTGAGATGAAAGTACGCGTGAAGTAATTGAAATATATATATATATATATATATATATATATATATATGCTGGGACTACGCTCTACAGATTTCGAGAAATTCGGCGTATTTTCATCGATTTTCAAGTGTTGCCTTATTAGGTCAATGCTCGTACAGTATCTCTCTCGGCTGCAAAAGTAAGCTTCCGCAATTCGAATTCCCTGCGGGGTGGAACTGAAGTGAATAAATGCAAAACAAATTCAAACTAATAAGAAACGCAATTAAGATAATCAACGAAGTTTAGTAGATAAATTAAATATTCCATAAATTTGAAGAATTTTCCAAAAATTCAAACAAATCCCTCTGATTTTAATAATGGATTGAATTATACATTAGTCCAAAATTTCAGAATTTCACCTGAACAATTTGCTGAATTAATAAGAATTCTATTCAGAACAGAATGAACAGGGATGAATGAACAGAATTTTTTTTTTATATATAAATAGGAAACCTTGTTAATGACATTTGCTAAAGATAGAATATATATATATATATTCTACCCCCCTGTCTCCCCGGGTAAGTATGAGGTAATCCAAGAAGTATCGATTCCAAGCGGTTATGGTAAAAAAGCGATATTTTATTCCTTTTTGAATGAACTCATTATTTGATAGCGCTCGCCATTGTTGACGGACAGAAGCTAAAAAAATGAACATTGAAATTTACTTTTTAATCTAATAGGCTAAAATTAAAGAGTTATTTTCTTTTATTTCTGAAAGTTTGCTTATTGCTAGCTTCGTCTTTTTAAAAGTGGGTCTTTTTAAAAGTTATCTTTTTAGATTCGGCTTGAGGAATGAGCCCGAGTGTGAATTATGTGACTTGAATGAAGACGAGGATCCCGACCACGTCCTGTGGCGTTGTCAGAATCCTCAGCGTCTTCTCATCCATAATAATTTCAGGATTTTTCTATCACGAAGACATATATCGTACCCTTGCCCGGACAATTGTGTTCTTCAGATTGTAAATTATTATTGTAACTTTGCTCAAAAGATGTGTCTTTGAGTGGGTCTTGTCTTTGGGTTATTTTCAACCTTTTTTTTTTTTATTTTTAATTTTTTTTTGGGAGGGATCGTATGTTTGATTTTATCCATTTAATAATCGGTGATTATTGAGATATTATGTTCCTATTGATAAATGTAAGTGTTTTTAGTATCTAATTGGTTTTTCCTTTTTTCTTCCTTTTTTGTGCTTGGCTGGTTCGTTTCTCTTTTTTTTAATTTTTTTATTACAAGGTCTGTCATTACAAGTACAGCATTTTTACTAGGGGGTAGGCCTACATTATGATGCTTACTTCAGTTGCTCAGTAGTGGCCGCTGAGCGCGAAGACCTCTTCAGCTTTATTTTTTAACTTGGGGACATCTGGTGTCTATTGCAATATATGGAAATTGATATAATTGTTATTTTCCAAAACCTTTTTTTTTTGTAATGCTTTCGATCCATTCATGTACAATGCGGTTTCATGTTAAGCTATTGCCTCTTTTTAATATGTACTTGGATCCAACTGATCTGCCGGGTTGTGAGAGCAATGCCTAGGGGAGTTGCGATCTGCGCTGAAATACATTGGTTGAGTCTTTGACGGCCAGTGTGGGAAGGATGCGACTCATACCTTGCGCATCTTCCAACTGCTGAATCTTGTAAAAATTGAGAGCTGCACTATTTTTTAAACCCCCCATCTTTTTTTTTTCCTCCTTTTTTTTTTTTGATCCTTTTTTTTTTCTTGTTTCTCCTTTGTCTTATGTGTTGTGTTGTTTTGTGCGGACACCAGAAACCTGCTCTGTAGGTATTGGCCTCCTTGTCTTTATGTACGACTTATGGCTCTTCTCTCTTTGCACCACACACACACACACACACAAAGGGAGTGATAAGAAAAAATAATTTGAATGTAGTCCCGTGGCCTAATGGATAAGACATCTGATTTCGGATCAAAAGGTTGCAGGTTCGATTCCCGTCGAGAACGTTTCAATATTTTTTCAACAATACGTTTCAACAATGCTCTTTGTGAATCTGTCGACTTCCTCGCAACTATGAACAATGAAAAACCGTTTTCCAGTGTTGCACTAACATTGCAATTATTGGAAATCACAACAATTGCGCCTTGTGAATTTGTCGACTTCTTCTCAACAATGCAACAGGAACAACCGTTTTCCATTGTTGCAATGCGCCGGACAGACAGAGAAATAAAAGATTTCAAACTTTAAAATGTACTAAACTTTATTATGTTATGTTGATGTAATTTATTTTATCCAATTTCCTAGATTGAATACTTTGAATTGTGCATCAATAGTCGTTGAGATACGTAGTGAAATTATATCTGAGGATATATATAAGTGAATATAATTTTGTGCTAAAGCACACATTTAAGAACGACCCAAAATAAAAAAATTTAAAATGATAATAAAAAAAGGAAGTGCCATTCCGGCATGGCCGAGCGGTCTACACGGCCCTGCCGTGTGGTCGGTGTGTCGGAACCTGGGTTCGAATTGTCAGGTAGGGCTAGTCCGTGGTCCATAGTTGGCCAAAGTCGATGAAAGGAAGGAAAGAAAATGCTAGGAAAATAAGAAAAAAAAAGAACATGCGGACATTGAGATAAAAAGATTAAGAGAAAAAAAAATAATAAACAGTAGATAAGCGGATTCTAACCGACAACTTTTAAGCACCAAGCTATAACTGAAACTAAAATGATATAGTTACATTTACAGCATTTAAGCTAATATCGGAAATTCAATGAAAACCATGCCAAATGTTTCGAACGTAGAGGAGCGTTGACCCCTATAAATACCCTATTCCTTTGTTGTTTGTGCCTCTGAACACGATGGTGAAATCCGTTTGTCGATCCGACCTTTCGTTCGGGAGTTTTTAGGGGGATACAATGTCTGGGGGGGGGGGGATACTTCCATTTTTAAATTTGCCTTCTCTTCCAGCCATTTCTTTCTGGCTTGTAGCAGAGGTCCTTGCTGATTCTGTCCCAGTGGGATGCTTCCTTTGATCTGAATATAAAAAATTAAAAATAATACGCGTATTATGATAAAGCGAAATCTTCATCAAGTAAAATAAACAAGTGAAATCTTAATATTTGAAAATGTTAAATTACCGTATATGCTCCAATAGAGGCCCCCGGCGTTTATTTGCAAAACTAGCCTCGGCTCCCGGCGCTTAATAGAGACCGGCTGCTATTAGAGGCCGGCCATTATTAACAAAACCCTTCAGAACGCAATATTTTTACACATAAATACCGGCTAATATTACAAACAGCTACTTTATTTGAATTTCACATGCTACGTAAGACTGTTAAAGATAAATGGCAATGTCTTTCTGTACCGCAGCCCGCCATCTTTATAGCTGCTCACCGCATGACGTCAGCATCAGCTGCCTGCTAATAGAGGACTTCACTTTATTCGCGAACTTCACGTTCTCACAAAACACTCGAAATTGTTGTACTGATTCAGAAGGAGTCTGCTCTTGTACTGACCGGGGTGGGGGTGGAATCTTCCCCTAAAGTAGCGTGGGATAGAGAAATGCGGAAGTAACGGTACATTGTCGCATCGTCGTGAGTTGACCGCCAGTCAAAGTCATGTTGGCAACGCGTTGAAGTAGAGGTGGGGAAATTATGCGATAAAAATAAAAATTGAATTTTTTAATCCACAAAATCTGGGGTGGGGAAAATACGTGATGGGGGAAATTATGCGCGTAAATACGGTAAATGGCAATGTCTTTCCGTACCTTTCGCTGCTATTCGTCGTCCGAATCCGTAATGATGAGCGGCCGCCTCACCGGAAGTTTCTTTCGCGTATTCCACCGCGCGAATCTTAAAGGCAATGTCAAATGCCTTTCGGCGTTTCGGCGGCATTTTGTAAGGCAATATACCGTAAGGTATTACGCACGACTATAAAGATACGGACGCTTACACTAGTACCAGTAGGCAAGTATCAGAGACCCGGCTACTGTTAGAGACCGGCTACTATTTGGCCGTGTTCCCTCTGCAGCCCACCGCTTATTACAGACCGGCGACAATAAGAGACTCGGCGTTTATTGGAGCATATACAGTATGCAGTAAATGTTTACATATGAATTGATTACTTATAATTAATTGTTAGTAGGAACTTTTGAATACTTTCATGTAAAAGAAACATGAAAATTAACACAATTTTCAAAAGAAACATCAACAAACATAGGCCTATTATTACAGTTAATGTGATATTTTCAATGTCATCCCGTGGGTGGATGAAATCGTTATGTCAGAAAACATCATCATTACAACATCTGAATTCATCATAGATCTGAAAACCATTTTCAATTATCTTGTATTGCAAAATCAATTATTTTTATAATACAGTTTTTGCTGTGTGAATATCAAAGTGTAAATTAAGACAAAACATTCGTAATAACAGAAGTATTGTTGCTAAATAGATATTAGTGTAGATAAAATGTTTGATCTGATTGATATGCAGAGTAAGACGAGAAATACAAATTGAATTTGGTTTATCAAGATCATTTTCCTCAAAATTGTTCGCCTTTCAAAAATGCTATTGCTGTTACTAGACTACTTGTGGATAGACCTTCTGGGGTGTTATACAATTCAAAACCATTTTAATACTATGTTATTGAAACAAGTAAGTCTTGAAAGAGCCTTAAAGTAATTCTGAAATTGAAAATTTTTAAATAATCAAGTTTAACATGCACTAATATAACCAAAGGATGGAAAATAAAGCCTGCCAATAGCTAAATTTCAACGCCTTGTGCTTATTGACGGGAATCTAGGACAGCTGTTTCGTTCTTATTAGAACTCTTTAATCAGATTTACCGTCAATGATAAGCTCACAAGGAAAGCTCGAACCCTAAAAATTCAGAAATGAAATAAATTTTAGCTGCGAAATCTACGCGGAAGATATATAAAATGGGCCTTAAAAATCCTCAAAAATCGGTCGTTTTACCTTTCAAAAACCAAATGGTGCTAATAATTTGTCATTAACTCAGAGAGCTGTAAGACATCGCTGGCCTTTTGATAGGAAAGTAAAGTATCGCCATCTGTTGAGTTCTGAGGTAACCTTATTCAACAAAGATCGTCGATATAAATTTATACGTAATTAACTTAGCTGAAAGATTCCCAATTGGGAAATATTCTTAAACATAAATCTTAATACGATATTATTAAAAGTCTATTAATATCATACGTGATTAATTTAGTGAATAAAGAAATGAAAGCAAAAATTAAGATAATAAAACCACTTTTAAATTTGAAATAGGCTAGCAAAATAAACAAATACATAAATACAATAAATGAAGATAAAAATTAAGTTCAAATTCGTAATATTTTTATCAGTCATTTTTTAACATGCGGTATAAATATTCCTTAAAAAGACCAAAACATACAATTATGATAAAAATATTTAGTTAAAATTACACATAAAACGACATGTTGCGAAGAGCAGATCACCTCTTTTCGTCAGATAAAAGTTCGACGAGTGCTCGACGAATTTTTATCTCTATAATTCAGAGCGCAAAAATAACATACATAGAATTTGGAATATCTTTTGCGTAAGCTGTTTTTATTCCTTCATAAAAATCGGAGAATGATCTTCCCCATCAGTAGACTTTGCATCTTTATATTGTTTCAATACAATTCTTTCTTTAAACTAAAATAACAGTAAAAGAAGTTATCCGCAATTGATGATACTAAATACAAAAAATATTAATAAAAATGAAGAAAAATATTAATGATATATAAAATTCCGCATAAAATATTGTAAATTATTACATTGATATTTAGCGCTTTGAATTACAGAGTATTTTTATAGTACTAAACAAAAATATTACGAATTTGACAAAGTTTTTATCTTACTTTATTGTATTATGTGTTTGTTTATTTCGCTATTTCAAATTAAAAAGTGTTTATATTTACCCTAATTTTTGTTTATATTTCTTTCTTCATTAAATTAATCATACAAGACAAAAAAAAATCTTGTTATAAAATCTAATTAAGATTCTTTCCGGAAGTTTAAGAATTTTTCCGAATTTGAGAATCTTTCATTTAAGTTCATTACGTATAAATCGTATATTTAGGACCTACGTTGAATAATCAGAACTTAAAATCAGAACTCAACAGATGGCATTAAATTTTTCTCGCGGGCACGGCAATATCTCTTGACGCCTCTAATGATAAGATCAGAAAGGCGTGGGTAAATGTGGCTGAAGAGTCAGAGGGACGAAATAGCTGTCCCAGATTCCCGTCGATGATAAGCTCAAAGCGTGAAAGTTTGGTTTTAGGTAGTATTTATTTTCCATTCTTTGAAAATTTTTAAATTTGAAAAATAAATAATAAGCTTATTTTTTATATATATATTAATTACTATCATTCCTGCAAAATAGTAGACGAGTGGTCAGGGCGCTCGGCTGCGGGTTGGAGGTGGCGGGATCGATTCCCGGCCTCGGCGGAGGGCAGGGATTTTTCCGTGCTCCTTTCACCTCCAAACGGGTGCTAGGGCCTACCCAACCCTCTCTCGCATGGGTACCGGGTTTCTTTCCCAGGTTCTAGGCGGGCGGGCGCGGCCCCAACTTCGTCCCGTATCATGGAAGCCTGACCTCCCGCGCCCCGTACGCCGAGTCTGGCGTGGGATTAGAGAGAGAGATAGAGACCTGCAAAATAGAGCATCTATTTTATAAAACAGAACTTCAGAGCATCCTGCTCCTTGAAGCAGAACAAAACCCATTCGCTCTCTTAACAACTTCGTACCAAAACACAGCAGAAATGGAGAGAGAAAGATAAAACATTTTAATCCCTTCGATTTTTCTACAATAATACATTGAAACAACAAACGGAAAAAAATTACAACAACATGATTAATGATAGTACGATAGCAATCAATACAACACATTACAGCAGTACAATAATAATAGAGCTCTATTAAAACTTACATAAATACTAAAATAATAAAACTCAAAAACCAAAAAGTCGTTTCAACAAACAAACAAACGCACTAACATATACAAATTTACAGATTGCTCCCGACTTTCGTAAGTGATTCATTGCATAAGTCAATTTTTACATATTTCGGATTTGTTCCCATTCAACATATCATGTATCGTAAACAAATAAGCAAACAATACACCAGTAATACAATGTTGTACTTAAGAAAAATACATATTAAATACTGTACTTACGGACGGACGTATTAAATAAAAATAGATAATACTTACATCTTTATATTATGCATAAATTTGCGAAAAGAAAATGATGAGACAATGGCCTCCATGGGCTCCGTAAATGTCAAATTCACGATAGGCAGATTAGTGACATCTAAGGAAGTTGGCACCTCGAAGTCACGAAAAATGGATACCTCTACGTTAGTTCAATGAATGGGGCTAGATGCTCTACTTTCTTCACAAATCTATAAAGGGATATCTGAACAATATCTTTAAAATTCTTTTCTTCCCATATCTTCCGACAGCAAAACAAAAACGTCCAACGACATTCTTTAGACTTCCAGAAATCGATATGTGTAGTATCCACTTTCTGAAAACGAGCATGTCGGATATTTATGATACATATTGGAGTTTACGTAAGATGAGGTTTTAAGTAGAAAAGTAAAAAAATAAATCTGCAGAAGAAGAAGATGGTCAAGAGTCCCGTAGCCGAGAATAATCACCAGACCACAAAGCAAGGAAATGAAGGGACCACAAAGCAAGGGTTTGAAAAAAAAAAGCAAAAGTCGCAAGGTCCCAGGAATTGATAATATCCTCGCCTAGATAATGAAAACAGAAAGCGATACAATAGCTGAGGTTTGGCATTCAGAAATCTTGCCTGAAGATTAGAAGAAGTGTGGTAAGACATATAAAGAGGAGACCTCACCATCTGGAATAATTCCAGGGTTATAATACTACTGTCAACCCAAGCAAAGTTTTCTGTAGAATCGTATTGGAAAAGATACATGCCCTGATCGATAAGAAACTGAGAAGTGAACAATCTGGTTTCAGAGAGAACAGATCGTGTTCGGACTAGACAAATATATTGAGGATTAAAACAGAATCAATATTTGGAATTTCAGTTTTCTCTCTAATTAATGTTGTCGATCTTGAAAAAGCGTTTCAGTTTCAAAAGAGAGGAAATTTGGAGCAATAAAGAGCTATGAGCTCTCTCAGAAGATAAGCAACCTTGTTCAAGTAATGTAAATTGAATGTAAATGCCAGATGGAACACGATGGTAAGCGTCTCTGAATCCTTCACAGTTGAATAAGAGTGAGACAAGGATGTCTGTTCTCGCATTTATTGTTTCTTATCACTCTTGATAAAGTCATGAGGAGAACAAATGCAAATAAGCAGAAGGGAATATATGGTAGTGGAATATATCTAATGGAAAAATTAGAAGACTCAGACTTTGCAGACGACTTCTGCCGCTTGTTTCATTCCTTCCGGGACTTGAAAAGATAATTAAAAGATAATGAAGCTCAAACAGTTGGATTGAAGATTAATTCAATAAAGATATGCTGATTAATGACACCAGCAACTTCGTTTCGCCTTTGAAGAAGAAGAAAATGATTAAATGGATTGCTTCTGTTACTTAGGGACTATTGTTACTCGATCTTGAAACAAGATGTTCGCATCAAAAAATCAAAGTATGCTTTCGCACAGCTGAGTCCATTTGGAGCACTATATGAAGTTTTGATGATGAATTTTGATGAAACTCTTTATCATTGACAGTAGTTTCAAAATGATGAACAACAACACCTATTTTGTCGGAAATCATCAACGCCAAGATGTTTAAAATTGTTTTTTTTTTTTCCTTAATGTTTTCTTAATTGTTGCAATTATGTCAATGATACTATTTACAGGTATCATTGACACTTAAGTGCAGTCACAGAATGTGGATATTGTGATTTAGACTTCAAAGATTAATATTTGAAGTTTAATAACGATGTGACTGCCTCATGATCTGCTAAGCTAACAAAGGATCATCTAAAAAGCATGGTTTTAGAGATGTATTTTTCCTATAAATCGGTGAAAAAATATTTTATTAGTGGATTCTTGGACAACGTACAATGACGTCAAAGCTATTAACGAACTTACTCCCGATTGTAATGGATAGTGTGGATGTAAACCTTTATCAAGCAACAACATCATTAAAATGCAATCCCTCGTATATAATCAGTTTTCTTTACCTAGGTTTGTAGTTATGTTTAAGTACGCATGGTTTAAGTGTGGCTATATTGAAGAAAGGCCTTCAAGCTTCCACAATCTATTGAATTCTATTTCTCTAGTAAAGAAACTAGGTGCCATGAGTTGAAGAGTGTCATTTTGTAAACTGCGGTTGGTGTAGAAAATATTGTGTTTCACTCAGTTTTATACAAATTATTATTATTGCCATCAATATGTAGCTGTATCACTTAATTAAACTATTTTCTCATGTTCTTCGATTTTTCACCAGTTTTCAACGAAAGTTCTAAATTTTTGCTGCTGTACATTGATGATTGCAAACAAAAAAGATGTCTTTGTTCATCGTCTTGTAAGTACTTTCAGTAATGAAAGTTTCATCAAAATCGGTGTGAACACTTTAGATAGTGTCCTTTGTGAGAAGTAAACTACGGGAATCTTCGGAACCATCTATAGCCTACTTTTCAACGGATATCAGTCGTGGAAAATAAGTGAGAGGATCACGAAGAGTATAGAGACCTTCATTAACAGGTGCCTAAGAACAATATTGCGAATATGGTGGCCGGCTTTCATTTCCAATAAGGACTTATGGAAATGAACACAACAAAGAAGAGCAGACCACCAAATAAAGCTGGGCGAACACGCAGCAACATGCGACAATATTGCTCATTTTTATTGCTGACAACCGTTTCCAGAAATAAAAATGAACAATATTGCCCAATATTGCCCATTTTGCTGGGCGAACACGTAGCAACAACTGTGTGTTCGCGCGTGATAACGGTTGTCAGCAATAAAAATGAGCAATATTGTCCAGCAATATTGTCGCATGTTGCTACGTGTTCGCCCAGCTTAAGAGAATGCAAGTCGAGCTGGACGGGACATACTCTATGACGAGCATAAAACAAGCCGAGAAGTGGAACCCGTAAGGAAGAAGAGGGGAAGACGTGAACGACCTAGCCTAGAATGGTGATTGTATAGTTGACAGGTGTACGATTGAGTTAGAACCAAACAAAGGCAATAGCAATAAATCGTGTGCGATGGCGTTCTGTTATTGTATCCAGAGGCATAATAGGAATTAAGTTCGCTAAATTACGATTCAATATCAATAAATAAGATTGTAGAGAAACCTTTTCGATTAATTTTAGTGAAAGGATTTTTTTATGCCTTTTTAATGTTCTAAAATGTAATATCCGTACTTGCAGATCACCATCGTTTATCAATCCCATAATCTTTAAAAAAACAGGGGAAACAATTACCCAGAAAAAGTTCTGAATCGTCGCCAATATTGTTACAAACTGTTTTAAGAAAATCCCTTAATAAAATCCCTTAATTGAGTAAAAAATACATCCAATACTATCTGATTCTTCTTTTCTTTTACTTCAAACTATTTATTTTGTTTCGTTTTCCTTTTAATTCACTTTTCTACTTCTCTTTTTAGTGGCCAGAAATAGAAGTGGGAGGATGGCTTTTGTTTAGAGGACATTCGCTCACAACTTATCAAAAGAAAACTCGCAAATCCTATCTCAGAAAAGAGATAAAGGTCAGGAAGACGAGACGATGGGATGAAGCTGAAGGAATTCTTAGAGACAATGCGAGATAAGCCTGTCCAGTTTCACATAACAAGAAATGCCAGACAGGTCCTTCATATTCATGCTATATTCAGATTCTGTATGCCAGCTCGACCATAAATATATATCATTCTTGATTCTTTTGAATGTATTACCTTAGTAGTCAGTTGCACATCAGTGCTTAATAAAATTAAAATGTACATTTCCAAGATCTTAAAACTCGGATTTTTTTTTAGATCTACGAATTGAATTAAACTTTAAAATTGAATTAAGACATTGGCCTCTCACCTCTGAGTACCGGGGTTTGGTTCTCATGTGGGTTTCGTATGGTGGACGATCCTCGCTGGGCAGGTTTTCTCAAGGTTCTCTCATTTCCCCTGCATTTCTCCCACCATACTTTCTCAGTCTGTCTTTCCACATTTGCGTGGGATAGTACAATAGACTGACAGGTCGCAGTGCTTGGCTTCCCTGCCACCCACATTCACCACAATCAATCAGTCAAACCGCTTATGTAATGAGATTATTCGTTTTTTGCAGGATTTTTTTTTAAATATCAATTCCATTTTATTCTATTCAACATTAAGGATCGCGGATATATCCACTCTAAGACATTTGATATCAATTAATATGATTTAAAATTCAATACCTACA
Source organism: Thereuonema tuberculata (assembly GCA_023159025.1). Lineage (NCBI taxonomy): Eukaryota > Metazoa > Arthropoda > Chilopoda > Scutigeromorpha > Scutigeridae > Thereuonema > Thereuonema tuberculata. The sequence continues at coordinate 100,044,750 of JAFIDM010012231.1, forward strand.
AAAAGTTAATGCCTTTTGTTTGCAAGATGGCTATTTCTCGAGAACAGGCTACTTAGCCTCCATTTAAGCACTAAAGCATGCAAAATATTTTACTTTGTCATACCCAGATATCTTTTACTTATCTGTCGTCAATCGTCATTTCTTAATAGTTTGAATTCGTTGACATTACATCTCCTGAAATGCCTGATAAATATAATTCAGTTCTTGGAAAATGAAACCTCGATTAGTCTGATTAACCTTTAAGAAAATGAAGAAAAAAAAGACAGTAATTTCAAGTGCAACTGAATGTAAATCATTGCTTACTGATCGATAGATGAATCGTGGTGATCGTTAGATTTAGGCCGACTTGGATCTCAAGCTTGCAGCAGAGCGGAGAAGAGAGGGATGTTCGGAAGGAATTGCTCAAAGCTGACAAATTGGACGCAGATGAAAAATTGTTTTAAATGAGATTTAATATTTTGAGAAAAAAGTGCATTAAGTTTTCCATTCTGTATGCTAATAGAAAAAGAAAATATGTGGGGTTTCTTTTGTCTCTCGTTTAGAAAACTGAGCTCAATCAAAATCAATTGAATTTAGTTACGTTTTTGGGAATTCAATCATTCCAGAAAAATCATTGAAATTAATTCTGCGGTTAAGAAAATCTTAATGACGAACCAATGACTTCTAAAGTTCTAAGAAATGCATCCAAGTTATTACTGTTCAGTCAATCCAAAAACAGAAACAAGCATTTTAGTTGAACCAATTAATTCCAAACAGTGAAGGGTTCGTTTCTTAAATCAGTAAAAAACAAAGTAGAAACTTACAGAAGCTGTCAGTAAGTTCACATTCAATTGAAAAAGACGACAAACCTTAAGTTGTAGAATTTCAGGAAAACAACAACTTTACGATTTTAATGAAGGAAAGTTTTTGTGCTTATAAATCCGAGTGATTTTTTTGTATAATAATATTCCAAGATAATTAATATAGTAGATTTGATTGTACTATCAAAGAAAACAATACAAAATCGCATAATAACTAAACAACCACAAAAATCATTGAGCTTATTTTGGATATTTTACTGGGAATCGGAGACGGCGCCGTTTCGGGTTTCAACACCTTCTTCAGCCCGATCCCGCCCAGCATAACCCAGCTCAGTGAAAAGGGACAATACACCAAACGGACAAACAATTAAAACAATGACCCCTCAGTTCAAATACATCAATAATCAAATTAACAATAAAAGAGGGTGAAAACAAATTCACGCTAGCAAATCGCTTAGACTAATAAGAATTTGTCGTAATAAAAAGTTAGTAATTAAATGAAAATTAACGTGCGGACCAAGTTAAAACCTCAAAGAAAACAATACAAAATTGCACAATAACTAAACAACAACAAAAAGACAGGACAAACTCAAGAGCTCCCAAATGGGTTGCTAAAAAAATTCACTTTTATTCGCTCGTAATTCTGGTATAAACGAAAATGCGGCGGCTTTAACTACGAACATTCGAAGTTGAGGCATAAATTTGAAGATTTAAAATTGTTATTATTCCTAGGTCACTAACTGTTTTATAGGTCGCTAATAATACAGATAATAATTCCAACACTCACTTAATGGCTTATTTCGAATACTCTTTAGAAAATATACTGTACGCCTCGATTTTACAAGCAACGTCTTATGTTGCCTCCCGCTGTTTGACGTGTAAGAAGCCCAGAATAATATCTTGATTGACCACTAATGAAATTTGACTTCAAAGCTGGTCGCCAATAGGATTTGCTTATCCTTCGTTATTAAGGAATGCATTTAATGAGAATGCTACTAAAAAGATAGATGTGTAAGATACATTTTTTAGATAGCTAATTTTATTTTAATTGTCAATACGAGGCTAGGGCTAGTAAATTTTATATGAAGTGATTTATCCTCGATGCTTTTTAGGGCAACGTAAGATTATTTTCAGAATTCTAAGGAATTCGTGAAATTATCTGAACTACTACACTACGTTGAGAATCCTGTCTGCTACTGCTACCATTTAGGAAACAAACAGCCATGAAATAAAGAATTTACATTTCATACCTTGGAGAAACCATATATAATGCTGAACAAAAAATTTGCCTAAATATTTAGGCATTGAAGTTCAAATCACTTGATTTTTTTTTTCGCAATAAGAAATTTCTGATAACTCAGAAATACCCTCCTCAATATAAAAACAATTGATTTATGATAAATAAAGAAATAACTATTAACAAACTGCAACAGACCTCAAAATTTAGATCAAATCAAAATTCATTTTCATTGCTTTTATTAACAAAGCAATTAACGATTAACGAAAAAAAATATGAATTTTGATTTGAAAACAGAAAAAATGGGAAAAACTAATTTTAGACTATTGCAGCCAGACTATCACAAATAAATTTATTCAATTGTAAATGAATTAAAATTTAAAAATATTTAGGCTGTTGATAACAGCTTGCAATTTTGCTGACCTTTCTGTTTCAGTTACTTGTCATCAAATTAAACTTATTAAATCACTAGCGGTGCTCCGCGGTTTCACCCGCGTTAAATTAAATATCTGTTTCATACACATTATGAGTACATAACTAAGTGCATCGCATTAACTATAAATAACCATCTGGAAATTATGTGGTAACTTAAAAGGACCAATCACTAAAAAATAAACCGACTTGACAGAAAGTGTCTTCAGTTTGATGGCTATACTAAGAAATAATAAAATAGATAATGAAGTTTTTTACGAATATGATATATATTAAATTATTTAATGAAAATTTACAGTACTTCATTGTAGACGATATTTTTAGTTTGTTCTCCTTGTCTGTAATATATTGTTACCTATTCATAAGATGATCGTTGCAATCTATTAAAAAAAACTACCTACAAATTGATTTTATTAAACGTAACTAAAAACTAAAATTTATGTATATTAAGTCAAACGTATGCTTATCTATCAGTATCTATTATATAGGAAACGCATAGAATTATTCAATGAAATTAACCAAACACATCCACAAAAATTAGTTCGTTGAAGCAGAACTGTTGCTTAAGGGGCCAACCACATGACTGAGCCGTATGACGTTGAATTTAAACCTTTATTTAAATATTTTTAATTATTTAATTAAATTTATTATCTGTATTTATAATGACTATTTTATTGTATTAATTTCATTATATCATACCATGTCCTTGTTATTATACATAATTATAACTACAACTTATTTTATGCTTCCTTCCCTTTCCCCCTATTAATCGTGTGTTGGACCTCTTTTTTGAATCTCAGATCGCCAGATTTGTTGATGTTTATGTTTACTGCTCCGCTCCTATTGATCGTAGCGTGATGTTATACAGCCTATAACTTTTCTCAATAAGCAGGCTCTCTAACGCAAAAAGAATTTTTCAAATCGGACTGGGAGTTCCTGAGATTAGCGCGTTCAAACACACAAAATCTTCTGCTTTATAATAGTAAGTATAGATAATTTCGGGTTGTGAAGTTATAAGACTGATCCACAAATCCTCTTACTTTTTTTTTTATAGTGAAAAATAATTCGTGCATCGATTCAACCATGCTATTAAGAGTTAAGTCAGTAAAATTTCAGTAAAAAAACAAATAAACCAAAATTTAAGTCATTGAAACCTGTTTCAAAATTTTCAGAATTTATATTATTAATTAATTAATTATTATTATTATTAACTCTAGTAAAAAGTATTTAATAGAAAAGACCAGAATAGCAATTTGAAAAAAAAAAAAAAGCAAATTACAAAGTCTTGAGTCATCTTCAATAATTTTCCTAATATAACAACTGCTTGAAGATAGTTACTAAAATGCGAATTAACAGTCAAAAATAAAAGTATTTCTGAAATACTCATTAGAATTTTAATTTTCGATTTTCTTCACATTCTTCACACTTTAATCAAACAGATTAGAGAGATCTTATAAAAATAAAAACATTTTACTTTTAATATATTAGAGATGTCTGCGAATATCTATAATTCATTCTTAAACAATAAATCTTCAATTTCTACTTTAACATATCTACTCAACATCATTAAAAGCATATTTCTGTCTTTTTTGATATCTCTGACAAGATAGATGTGGGATCAGACTTTTAACTCAGGTGGGTTTCAAACTCTTAATCTCATCCATTGAATTAATCGGCCATGCATTGCGATGACTATGATGTCAATTCGGTCCATGGAATCATTGCTTAGCAACTTCTAAGAATGCAGTAGGAAGAACACTAGTGAACACAAATCAGCGAGATTCTGATTTCCACTAACATGAAGCCATTGTTGAATCTTTGTACATTCTTGAATCTTAGTAATCCTGTTAGCCACAAATGTTTTCAACTTAAACGGTGGAGTATTAAACCAAGCAAGAACAACTGAACTATCAGTAAAAGTGTTTCATCGATACAAATTTGATCATCTAAGCTCTTATGAGCATATTGATCAGCTTATGAGCTCCCATAAGTTCAAGCCGGGGAATGGATACTGTTTTCAAGGATGCAACTTTGGATGTAGCTACCAGTCGATTCACTTGTACATTTCCAAAATCATTGTAACTCCGAACATGTTCGACTGCAGCTACCCAAAATTGGAAGTACATTGGTTTACGAGCACATGTCTATCATGTCTCACATTAACTAAATAAATCTATGTCTTGTTCAAAACGTTGCCATTCATTCTCGAGTGAAGACGGTACCGACTCATCCCAACTTAAGTTCTGACACCAGAGTTTCTGCATGAAGCATTTAGCATAAAAAAAGTGGCACAAAAAAAGTGAGGCGCAAAGCCAAGTGAATCAAATAATTTCGCAATTTGAGACAAAACATTGCGTTTGTTAGATGTCGATTCACACTTTGAAGTATTAAATGAAATTCGTCAGTTGTGGGCAGTTATTAGAGTTCTAAAACCTTAATAGCAGGATTTTTTAAATCTTCAAATGCAAGAGCAGTTTCAAATGTTAGGTAAACTCCTTTCTAATGATAGCAACGTTTCACTGCTATTTAATATGAATCACTAAGTTTAACTTAAATGAGAGTTAACTTATACATCTGCCAAATTGGTCTCGACCATACTTTCGTAAAACTTTCCTCCACAAACAAGTTATCTGGATTTCTGAGGTTCTCACAAATTTTGGTTACTGTTTGAGTTTGCATTCACCCTGATGTAGCAGGACAAGATTCTGTAGGATTCTTCTACCTTGACAGTATGAAAAAAGGCTACAAGCATTGTGGTGTAGGATGCTATACCTTTTGATCTACTTACAATGTAATATAATTTGAACATCATTAACATTTTGGAGGATTAAATAGGATTCCTGCAGAAGGTTCTAGAGATTATCCTTGAAAAGGAGAACAACTAGCCCTACTTTCTTAGTATTTTTCGAAATTTCATCTTTAACTTAGACTGTGTCTTTGGTAGGTCCCTTTTCCGATTTTAACATTTGTAAGACTTGGTCGCCGAATGTCTGATCTCTTAACTTCCACCTCCTTCTATTACTTCTTTATCTGGATAAAGAAAGTCTTTATAAATATATCATAAAGACTGTTTTATCCGGATCAAGATTTGGATGATTACTTGAGATAAAAAAATTAAGTTTTTTTTCCTCCCATTTGATTTGATGTTCTCTACAAACCACCTGAAAACATCAAAGCTCCTTTACAGATGCTTTAATGCTTATCACTACAAATGAGATCATTCACTTCCTATAAACCTTTACTTTGATTTTCAGTACCTGATGTGTTCCTGGAAATTATACTTTAGATAAACAGAAATGTAAATCTATGTTGTTGACTGTGCGGGTAAATAAAGATTAGAAATTAAAACCACAATGAACAAATATTTTCTTCATATTCATTTAAAGATTAATTTTGATCATTAAAGCAAGTAAATATTGATATTTTTGATATCAATTTTTGGTGTCAATTCATTAGCTAATCTTGTCTAAATGAAGCTTACATTCGTTTGAAATGTATTTCGAAAACAAATACATATTAGTTTTAATTTCTGTGTTTATTAATTTTAAACTATTTGATAAGCAGGTGTGCCGGATTAATTTTGGAATACAAACAAATACATGTAATTTATTAATGTTTAATTGCTAAGATAAATTTGAATCCGCTTTAACAAATACATCAATTTCCAGGAATTACACGTTTAACCTTTCAGCTTCTTTAAGTTCAGTTCCTTAATGAATTAACCTTTGTGGAGAACTTTATAACTAATGTATTTTTAGTTTTCGGAATTTCAAAAGTAGAAGTTAGAGCTTCATAAATATTTTAGTAAATAAATGTAGAGCTAAGCCGAAGGTTTCACCAAGTTTACGTAATAGTGTTTGTGTGCTTTGGAATTTCACGGAAAAGTTAAAAAAGTTCTTTCCAATTTGCGGCAAGCAATATATAGGCTGTGGACGACTGAGACTAAAAAAAATTACCACTTAAGTGAATCCACTTAAAGAGGGAACCATAAATTCATAGAAAATCATGACAAAAATGCTTAATGGATTCTGTACTAACAAAAGCACATGAAAAATGTGAAAATATGCCTTCATTTATCATATTTGTACGTATTTCTTACATCACTGATAAAAAATTTTAAAAATTTTGTTACTGAATTTCAGTAGTGCCTTGCCGTATTTCATCAATGTTAATACTTACTGTTGAATTATCACATAAAAAAAAAATGAATTCAGGATAAATTGTTTCGTGGGATTTTTTTTTTTTTTTTTTTTTTCATTTAAAGTTGTTTTGAAGTAAGATAACAAGTCTTTTATTTCTCAAAGAAATTTTATTATTAGTTCTTAAATTTGATCTTTATTAGCGGCCTCTAGATTACAGCTTGCCTGTAAAACATAGGGGACCGCTCTTGTTTTTATGCTTGCTGGATGTCACAATCTGTAATGGCCAAACGGTTAGAGATATAAGAATGAAACCTTCGCCATTGTGTTCAGCATCAAAGATTGGGTGACCACGTCCAAAACAATCAGACCTCTAGGACCACTCCCTGACTGGTTGTTGGGGGGTCAAAAGTGGTCGTTTCCGATAAAGAGGGAAACGGGGATAGATGTCCCCCCAATATCTACCCTTCTGAACACATTTTGTTTATAAAATCGTGCATATTATGGGACAGCTGTGCTTTTAACACTGTCTAAAAGCATTAATTTATTTGATTGAAGTTAAATATTCTACTAGAAGTCATGTGGCTTTTGGGCTCGCGAGAGGTAAGGCTCCTTGAGTTTCCTGAATAAGTTGAGGTAGGTAGTGAGATCGACGCCCACCGTTTTAACCTTCAGGAGTTACCTTCAGAAGAACCCGGTTCCCATTCTTTATGGGTTGGGTGGAAAAATAGCTGAAAATATAATAAAATAAGAGAAAGAAATAAAACCGCCTACAGCGAATTCATATTTATGGTCGAGCTAAACAACTACAAAATTTTATGTGCTATTTAGCTTCAAGCAGAGAAATATACAGAAAAACGTTCAAGTGAAATAATAATGTTGTGTAAATAGATTTGAAAAGCAATTATTACAAGGAATACGTTCATCATAGAAATTGACTGTTATATAACAATCAACGACCGAGACCATCAAGCGAAGCACCTTAGTTAGACTATTGTTAAAGCAACAAAGATTGGAGTTTACGCGGATGTCGTAGCAGAGTGATTGTATGGACTCCGCCATTGCGACAAGAGATTCCGAGTCGGCGAGAAAGTTCCGATTTGAAGATGATTCGATTTTACGATGATTCTTTGTTCCCTGGAATATCTGGGATTTATGAAAGGACATGCCGTTTTATTCGATTGAAGTTTCAATTTTATATTTCGAATAGATACGATGAATTTACTCAACGTTTGAAATAAAGATTTCAACTTTAGAAGGCTTAAGTGATTAATTCTATCTTCCAATGTATTTCCAGGATTTTAGTGTTACTAGGCAAACATACGAAGAGATTATGTTCAATGAAGAATATTCTATTCACCAAAGAATGTCATTGATGTTTAGAATCAACTTGTTTATCAGGAAAATAATGTAAGTCATTTGTTTTCCCATTTGTAGTTGCGGTCCCACATTTTACGAAGATTGAAGTCAATCGTTATATAATTAAAGTTACTAAAACTTAAGCATGGGATTAAAGATAACGAAGATTATTCCAGAATATAAAGTCTCTAAAGATAAAAGATTAGTTGTGATAATAAAGATAGGACTAAAGATTTATCTTGGATTCGGATTAGCAAAGACTAAAGAATCATCAAGAGTCTAAAGGTTTTAATGGATAAAGATTTTAATTAAGGACTATATGAAGAATAAATATAGATTTAAAGTTCTTTAAAGGTTTCTTAAAGTAAAGGTTCAACAAGGACTTGGATTAATTCCGTTCAGAGAGATTTTAATCTTAGAATTAAAGTTAAGGACATTATAAAAGGTTAAAGGTTAACGGAAGTTATTCAAGTCAAAGATGTTAAAGTAATTCGAATGAAAAGCTTAAAGCAAGGTTCAGGAATAAAGATTAACAAAGTAGTTCGAATGAGAAGATAAAGATAAAGTTAAAGATTAAAAGAATAGCAAAGTGTTAATGAACTTTTCAATCAATTGAAATATTAACGAATGAACTTTGAGTTAATATTTAAGTCAAAAGAGATTTAGTAATCATACAAGTGTTGAATGAAGGACATGAGCCCCAACACATCATTTAGTTTGTAAATGAACTATTCCGTCAGGGGAAGTAAAATGTTATTGTTTTTATCTAACGTTGTGTTTAAGAATACTTACTTACTCTGCTAGTAAGATTCAGTTAAGTGTTAAGTACACGTTTAAAATATTTCAATAGGCAATTTTTAAATTAAGTTTCACACACAACATACAAATAAGTGCGCCTATCTAATAATCCTGTTTAAGTAATCTTCTGTTAATTTAAGCGCCATGTAAGAAAAATAGTTCGACGCAAAACTGCTTTATAAATAATGGAGTATAATTATAACTGCTTTATAATTATAAATTTAATGGAAACATCTATATTGCATTATTTGAAATAATTAATTTACTTCTTTTGCTTTTTAAGAAATTGTAGCTTGTTTCTGTTTTGAAAAGCACTTTTGCTCTAGGCCTAATGCTGATTCTGCACTGAATTAAGTTTAAAAAGAAAAAAAAAATGTTTTTACACCCTTAAGCATTTTGCTGTCGAAAGCAAAACAGGAAAAGACACCGAAAATAAAAGCAAAATTAAATATATTCTTAAAGTGCTTTCTCAGATTGCTTGTTGAATATTTTTTTCAAAAAATCAATCCCTACTTGTACTTTCTTAGGCAACTTTCTATCTTTCTTTTTTTTGGAAATTACTGTGGGACCTGCATCATATCAGAGAAGAATTTGTAAATGGCTGTCTTTTATGTACCATGAAATTATTGATTACACCAACCGAATAACTGGTTCCCTTTTCACCAGTCGAAACACGGGCTGGTTAGATTCAGGAAGGTAGCTGAAAGTATGTTTAATAGCAATTTGATGATAATGCTTCCTACAATTAGGCGGGTCCGGCTATAAGGGAGTGCAGCGGGTGCAAGGCTCCCGGACCCCGGGCTACGCATGGGGCCACAGAAAAATAGGAACAAAAAAAAGGAACACTAATAATGATAATGCAGTAGTATCTGAAAATCAAAGTTTATTAGATATAAACAATGTCATTTTTATTAAGTGTAACAGTATGGTTTACAATATTGTCTAAAAGAAATAATATTATTGGAAAAAGAAAAAAAATTAAAAAAAGCAATTATACTTGATTCAGCTTTTAACTTAATAATAAAAATTAAAAATGAAATACTAAAATTAAAACCACAATTTGAATATTTCTTAAATGAAGCAAAGAAAATGGCAGGCGGCATGAACATTTCAGAGTTTTCCTGAAAAAACTGTTAGGAAAAAGAAAAAAAATATTTTCTGAATTGGTAGATGATGAAGTATAAAAGATTCTGTGCAAGAATTTAGATACAATTTTTTTCATTATTGTATTATTGTAATTGATACAGTTATTGTGCAAATAGAAGAAAGATTCAAGAACATATTAAAAATTATTTCTAGTTTTGAATTAATAACAGACATAAAAAAATAGAATATGATGAATTAAGAATATAATCACGGGATTTTGTAACTTTTTTTATAAAAGATGTAGGTGAAGATCTAATTCAAGAAATTATTTCATTAAAAGAATTGATTTTAGATTAAAAAAGATGTAAACAATGCTCAGGATAGCTTTATTGGAATATGTTTTAAATAACAATTACAATGTATTAATTACAACCTGTTAACTGAACTTAGAATTTTCTTTACATTTCCTGTTATTGTCCAAGTGCAGAATGTTTTTTTAGTAAATTAAAACTCATTAAAAATTAACTCCGTTCAACAACGTCTGCAGAACGATTAAACGAGAAAGAATAACGCTTAAGTATTGCGAAAGACATTCTTAAAGATTGGGATTTTTCTAGTATTATTAACGATATGGCAATAAAAAAGTCACATATATAAAAATGTTAAGTAAACATTAATTATTGGATGTGATTTATTTATTATTTACAATTACAACTTGCTAAGTGTACGAATATTTATGATATTAATATATGCCTATTTTTTGTCATTTATTATTTGTTATTATTAAAATTGTAACAAAATTTTGATGAAGTTTTTTATTTAATATTGGAGTTTATATATCACGGCTTTAACAAATTATTGGAAGAAGCCGAACCGAGAACTAGTCTCTCGAATACAATTTGCTTATTTTATTTATATTCTTTATTATTATTACTATTCAGATTTTTTAAGGCCCCTAAAAATTTACAATAAATAATTTATTTGCGCTCGGTCCCTCTTATAGAGACGGCCGGTCAATTGTCAATAAATTATTAGTGAAAGTGCTATAGAGTAGGGGCCTTACAATTCTAATAGCATCCGTGCCCCATCTTGGAGAAGGCCGGCTCTGTAACTAGGACGTAGTCCTTGGTATTCTCCATATGATCTCAAAGATGATCTCAATGGGATTCAAATCAGACGAACTAGAAGATCGGTCCATGAGCTGGAATTCTTCCTTATGACGACGAACCATTCCCCTACAATCCTTGCGGCATGTATCATTGCCCCCTCAAAAAAAAAGGCAGGAAATAATCCTAGATCTTATAAAGGGTCTAAAACTGTCCCAATTGAAATTTTCCAAAAACTTAATATCTTCACCGCTATGTGCACTATAGTTTCAGGACCAAGGCGTGTTGTAAAGATCTGTCTGGTTCTTCACCGTTCATCCAATCAAATATTAAAAATGAGACAATTTATCACAGCTATCTGCGATAAAAAGCATATAGCTCTAAATACACACACACATATATATATATTAATATTTTGTGTATGAGAAACAATTAGAAACTGTAGATGAGATCCTCTTCAATTCTCTGAATTTCGGAACTTTCCGAACTTCGCTTATAAACCCATAACCCTTTTGTAACAATTTTAGCTTTCTCAGTTAGATCAAATTTTAAATTTACTTAAAGGGGACGTTATTTACAACCTCTAATCCTTTTACTAATGGAAGCCAGAAAATTAAAGAAAAGCAATAAAAGACAATACGTTAAAGTAAGGAAAAATAAAACAAAAGAAAAGAAGAAAAAAAAAATAAGATGAAGAGAAAATAAAAAAGAAAAGAAAAAAAAAAACCAAAAAAACAAAACAGTTTTACAAGAACAGAATTCAACCGTGTAGCTCGAGCATTCCAGTCAGTGGTCTTAGCCACCACCATATTGTCGACATCTTTGATTACATAGTCGCATTTCTAAAAAATTTAAGCAAACAGCGGAAATTCAATGAAAACAATGCTAAATATCTCGAAAACCGTGGAGGGTCGGTCCCCAAACATATCCATATTTTAAGTGCTTTATACATACTTTCATCTTACTAAAAGACATTAAATTTCGTAATATGTAGACCGTGATCAATTCCTTTTAAATACTGTAAAATTAAAGCGTAGTTTTTTTTTCCTGATTTTTAGATTTTTGTTTTTTTAATTTCTGAAATAAAAAGCTTTCTTACAACTTGGCATTCCTTTACATTTACTTCATAGGAATACAGGCATTTTAGATTTACTGAAATCTATTGATACATGGCATAAGGATGTAATCATGCAATAACTTTAAAAGCCAAGTAACTATGAACCGAATTGAATGTGTTTCTCTTATTAGCATTGTCACTTACTTTACAGTTCTTCTTCTTCTTCTTCTTCTTCGCCTGGTTCAGTCCACTGCAGGACATAGGCCTCCCACAATTTCCGCCACCTTCTTCTATCTTTTGTCTCTGTCCACCATCTTGCACCCCTGAATTTCTGTAGGTCATCTCTCCATCTCTTTTTTGGGCATCCTCTTTTTCTCTTTCCATTTCTTGGCTGCCATTCCGTTAGTAGTCGAGTCCATCTTTCATCATTCATTCTTCCCAAATGTCCTGCCCATCTCCATTTAGAATTTTTTATTACTTCTATAAAGTCTTTGATTCCTGTTTGTTTCCTTATAGTTACATTTCTTATTTTGTCCTTTATAGTTATATTTAGCATTCTCCTTTCAAGTTTCCTTTGTGGCACTCTTAATTTCTCGCATTGTATTTCTGTGATGTTCCAAGTTTCACTGCCATATGTGAATACAGGGGTAATACATATGTCAAATATTTTTCTTTTCAGACATATTGGGAGATCACCTGTAAGGTATTCCTAAAGTGTCCAAAAGGCTCTGTTACCTTGAACAATTCTTGTATTGATTTCTCGATCTTGTCTATCCTTGAAGCTTACAATCTGTCCAAGGTAGATGTATTCATCTACATTTTCAATTTCTTTGCTTCCTAAATATATTTTTTCTCCTTTATTATTCTTTTCCATATATTTTGTTTTATCAAAGTTTATTTTAAGTCCAACCTTAGAACTTTCCCACCATAGTTCATTTATCATGGTTTGCATTTCTTGGTTCGATTTTGCAATAAGGATAATATCCTCTGCAAATCTTAAATGATTCAAAAAACTGCCATTTATGTTTAGTCCCCTTTCTTCCCATTTTAGATTTTTAAAGACTTCTTCTAGGATAGGGTTGAATAGTTTTGGAGAAAGTGGGTCTCCTTGTCGAACTCCTCTTTGTATATGAAATGGTGAACCTAGATTTTCCAACTTTATTG
>JAFIDM010012231.1:100067927-100095338 GCA_023159025.1 Thereuonema tuberculata
AGGTCTGAAGAGCTAGTTGAATAGCGAAACAGCTGTTACCTGTTCCTCCCCGGTAAATGAATCAGAAAAAGGCAATTTGTTTGTTGTTTAGTCTGTGCTGGGCTCCTGATACATTTTTTTTTAATATGGCAATATACTTTGGAAGAATTGGCCTTACTTGAAGAAACGATATTTGAGTCCTTTATCTACAAACAAATTAAATAGGGATATTGATTTTATTGACCTAAAATGAAATATCATTTTGATATAAAAAAAATGCAATTTAATTTTGATCACAAACGGATAGACTTAAACAGGTGTGCATATTCAAACGACTTTTGAATTCTGAATTTGTTTTGCTCTACCTTCCGTTTTAGGCTTCTGAAAGACGCCTTATATCCCCGGTTTGTCTGTCTGTCTTTGGACACATATCCCACAATGCTTCGCAACGGCTTCTGTTAGCTCAGTTGGTTAGAGCGTCGTGGGCCATTTTTATTCTTATTTTTTCTCCCCATTTTAAATCTTTTCACAGTTTCTCGACTTATGATATTATGAGATATTGGTTATGTAATCCTTTAAAATTAGGATTTTGATAACTACTTTATTTTCTCTAAAATTAGTGTCACGTTGTTTATAGTAGATACTTAGGAAGCGACTGTTTTACGATTTTTTTGAATGTTGTAGGTGGCCTGTTAGCTCAGATGGTTGGAGCGTCGTGCTGATAACGCAAAAGTCGAGGGTTCGATCCCCTCATAGGCAATTCTTATTTTTCATTTTTTTTCTCCCCATTTTAAATCTTTTCACAGTTTCTCAACTTAAGTTTTTTTTTAAATCATTAATAGGAATTCAGTGTATTAACAAGATTTGAGTTAAGAATGACGATTATTCCATATAAATAGCATGGGGTCGCATGAAGACTCGCGCTAGGGTGGCGCAGTCTATTCTAAAGTAAAGGTGACTCAGAAGCCGTTGCGAAGCAGTGTGATTGGTTTACTAATCTCTGTCCCTAACTTGTTTCTCTCCTGGAATTAGAAACTTAGAATCAAAACTATTTTATGACTTGATATTATAAAATTTTACTTTACTATAAAGGTGAAGGTTTGAGCTTATTTTTCTTATTGTCTCTTAGTAGATCTGACTGAAAGATTTTGTTGAGTTTTACCTCATTGGAAAGGTAAAAAAAAAAAAGCCATCACGTTTCTTGCTGCATAGTGAGAAAAACGCTTTCAACACACCACACCTTTAATCCTGAGAGATCCAGAATTCTCTGCTATATTTATAAACTTTACTGGGATGACAAATACAATCCGGTTACGTTTTGTGATAATAAAAATCTATTTTACCCTTAAGGCCAACAAATAGTAAAGTGAGCGGCCAAATCAGAAACGCTGGCCGAAAGAAAATCCCCAATGGGAAATTCTGTATTTCTCTATCTATCTCTTTTCTCTTTCTCTGTTTCTTTCTTTCTCTCTCTCTTGTCTTTTTGTTTACATTTACTTTAGTAACTTTTAAAAATCAAAGTTGCCCAAGTAACCTAATTTATTTACAATGATGTATCAGTAGTTCAATGAAAATTTCAAAACATCTTCAATTATATAGCATATTTATTAAAAATTATTGAAGAAATTTCACTAGTCGAATCGAGGCTTCAAAATAGTCTTTCTATACAGAAATAAAACTATAGATTCTGAATATTGAAGACATTAATAGTTTCTCCAAACCTACTAATAAGCGAATAATTCACTACGACTATTCAAAAATTCTGAAATTAATGAAATCAATAAAGAAAATTAAAGAGTGCATAAATAACAGTACTTGATTTATGCTTGCTATCCAATAAACTCGTTGATTAGCTCGATAACGCTCATTAAATTTTTTATCTGCTGTTATTTTTTTTTCCTTGATAATCTGTCTTTCTACGGAAATACAGAAATTTCACTGATTTACTTTATTTCATGTCTTCTAATACTATTGCTGCAAAGAATGACTCAAATTTTCCAAAGAAATTCATGAGTTTATTAAAAGTACTTAAGTTTAACAGATATTAGTTGTGAAACTGTAAGCAAAATTCTAAATCTTCAGACGCAGAATCTAAACGAGTTGAACGTAACGAATTGGTGTGTACTCTTTGACAAAGAAAACTGAAGCACCCGAAAGGAATCATCTAATCTAGATGCCAATTGGTATGTGAAATGTACAAGTAAAGAAAATTCCAGAGCAATTGATCATTTATTGGGATAAAACAGCTGCACGAATGGAACAAATCAATATATTGTAGCCCCAACTCTTGGCTAGTGTAAAAGCGATTTTCAGACGTGGCATAGACACGTACAGTTCAGTGTGCTATAGTATAACATGCCAGATGGCGTTCACTTGGTGAGCCAGTTCTGCAACATTCCGAGATTTGTGCATCCAATTATGGCATAAACATGTTCCTTTGGCTGTCTGGCTAGTCATGGAAGGGTGTCTATATTACGGAGGCAGTCTTGGTAGACTCATGCTGTGTGTTGCCAGACATTATCCTGTTGAGAAACCGCCCATGAATGCTGCGATAGGAACAGCAGTATAACAGACAGTAAAATGTTGTTGACTTACTGTTGGGCCGTGATACGGAGGACTACCACGGGTGGCCGGCTATTGCAGGAAATGGCTCTCTAGATAGTCACTCCAGTATGCGAACTATGTGCTGTTCCTCGATTAAGCCGGGGTCGTGCGCTGGTCATCGGCGCCCAGTGAAAACCGGTGCTGGGGATGCTCGATGGTCAGTGGTAGGCTGCAGAGCGGCTTTCTCGAAGCCCCCGTGCCGCAAGTCGTCTGGCAACTGTCTGGATGATTAGTTTCGTATCTGTAGATATCGCAGGGTAGCCAAGGATAGTCAGAGCGACGAATTCGATGCTGTTCGTGGGGGCTCTCACAATCGCTCGATCCTCGAGTTATGTCGACTCCCTCGGCCTTCCACTGCCAGCGTACCGAAAGGCCGTGCCCTCCTCGATCCACTGGGCACATCGTCCGATTGACGCATCGCTCAATGCCGGTCGATACGAGGATTTGACCAATCCTCTCTTTCAGCCCAATGGACAGTGGTTCAAATCGCTGATTTAGTGGGACAAGTCATTTTTGTGACTTCCGAAAAGTGGATGTTTTTAACTGTAATAATATCGTAAACATATTGCTTCATCATGATTCAGACTTTAAATAAGTGAAATTTAAGATATAACGAAGTTACAGACCTGCAAAATAGGATGTCGTCATCTCTCCCATTCCTTCTGGTACCAGAAGGTTTATGACACTGCGATAGGAAGAAGAACTTGACTCAATATAAACAATAGGAAGCTTTGATTCAAATGATAAACTTTATTTGAAGATATACAGAACCTTTTGGCGTAATATTTGTGAAATGGTCAGAATTGTCTATCATTAGTATAAATTACTTAAATTTTCATGTTTTCCAAATTTTCAAAGTGACTTATAAAAAAAAATATCGAGATAAAATGCTATAATCCAAATAAATTCTCTGTAATCTAAATAAATGATTGACTTAAATGGGCTTAAAAGCAGATCTGGCTTTCATTAGAAGATGGTTAAGAATTAAAGAGCCTTAAATAGTGGACTCTTCCTAATCAGTTATAGGTGTTTAAATCGATCCGAAGCATCATAAGTTAAATAAAATGTTATTTTTAGTTTTCATCTGAAAAAGAAACAACAACTAAGGATGACTCAGGTGTGTTTGTTATTTCTTTGGATTCATTACATTTATATTATAGTTCTGTAAACGGATTATAGCATAATCCCAGATCATCCTTTACCAGATACTGCAGGCCTATAAAATTATTACTTGAAAAGGAGACAAAAGAACTGATTTTCAGAGAATGAAACGTATGGAAATAGATAAATGAACTCATTCCCATGCCAATCGAAGTTTATGGAAAGAAACTGAACATCAAATGAGAATTTTATTAACAATGGTGATGGCAAAATCTAAAATGCTTTAACTGGTATCTTTTCCCAAAAATGTCTTTTTGGGGCCAACTCCTTAATAGATGAATATTGACAGAATAGTTAATGATGTAGTGGATGTTACGACCTTCAAATTTGGACTTTCTACTCTGCAGGCCTGGATTAGGTTTTTCGAATGCCTGCTCCGTATTCTTTATATGCTTAAGAAGTGGCAGGTTAGACGAAAAGAAGAAAAAAAAATCAATAAAAACAAGAAAAGAAAATAAATGTGGTAAATTCAAAAGAAGAAATGTGTCTGATAGTGGATCATCCGACAACCGGAGGAAATGGTACTTCCAATGATGGCAATACAGCCCGCCATTTATTTTTAACACCTTAAATTCACAGCATCAATTACTGGCGTTGACCAAGAATTAATTCAAAGATTTGGAACTATACTAAGAACACACTATTGTGGCTATCCCATTAATGCTAAAAAGTTTGATCACTATGCACCAGAGACAAAAAACCTCTACCTCAAGTTATATTCGAGGTTTAAATGTCTTTCACTGTGCTTAAGATTCTTATTCATGGTTAGAGTTATTGAATATGCACTACTGCCAACTGGAATGCTTTCAGAAGAAGCCCAAGAGGCAAGAAACAAACATCTAAGAAAATTTCGTGAAAGCGCTGCTCGAAAATGTTCGAGAATCGAAACAATTCAGGATGTTCTAAATCTGCTCCTGGACACCTCAGATCTTTTTACCACAATTTTTCGTTCTCTGCCTTTGAAAAATAAAACAAGTCTATCTTTGGAAATCCCATAGCTTCTTAAAGAATCCGACATATCAAAACCAAAAGAAGACAAGAAGGTAGAGGCAGAGCCTAATGAAGATGAGGATGATGATGATGATGATAACGAAGGCAATGACAGCGATTCTGATGAGACTAGATTTTAGTGATTTCAACTTTATAAAATTAATGAGTGTAATTTAAAAGCTTTTAAGAGATGTTTAGTGAATTTCAAATTTTTGTCTTTACTTAATTTACTTTTTTTTTAGTTGCGATCAAGCCCAGAGGAGCGCGCAATGTTGCTGGAGGGTAGGCTCCAGAGATCAGAACCTACGGGACAAAGTTGAGGACGGGGGGTCGGCCCGTCGCTCGCCCGCCTTTAACTCCCGGGAAAGAAACACGGTACCCATTCTATAGAGGGCTGGGTAGACCCTAGGGCCCGTTTGGAGGAGAAAGAAGCGTGGAAAAATTCCCGGCCTCGGCGGAGGCCGGGAATCGAACCCGCTACCTCCAACCCGCAGCCAAGCGCCCTTACCCCCTCGGCTACCGGGCCCACAAATTTAATTTACTAGATTTTTTAATAAACAGCAAAAAATTATTTAATTAACATACATCTTATAATAATTTTGTGTTAATTTCACTAATTTAACCTTCCTTGGCTTATGCATCAGAAATAAGTACTTTAAAGAAAATCGAATTTTGTCCCGCTAGATTCGCAACTACTATGCAATGATACGTTCTCTGTCAAACGCTCTCAACTGCGGGTAATGTGCACGGATTCGACTTCGAGGCATTCTCACAGTCCGTGGAGATTAATGCAACAGTCCTTGAGGGCGAGCTTTGTTCCTGATATATCCTCCTCGATATACGCTTCCATGAGCTGTGGAGGATCACTATTTAGTCATTGACTGATTTTCTAATCATTTGTAAATTCAGCCATTGTAAATTGTATTTCCATGTTAAGTTTTGCGGTGATCGGGCAATTTTCTCGGTACCTTCGTTCTTTTTTTCTTTTTTTTGTCAAAGAGTGTATATTATGAAATCCTGATTGAGATTTCCTGATTAAATGAAATGAAATGAGTGAAAGAAAGGATCTCGAGATCGACATTATTCTTGGTTATATTGTTTGAGAAGCCATTGAATGAATGACTCACAAGGGAACCTCTCCAACCTTATAATCGCAGATTTTAATGAAACTTTGCAGAATGAATCATTAGATTGTGTTTATAAAATGACATAAATCTTAGATGCGGAATCGACCGCGAAGGACCACTATTTTTCGGCCAAAAATGTTCGAATATAGGTCGTTTTACCTCTGAAAACACCAGATGGCGCTAACGATTTGTTGCTAACGTCTATATCTAGTAGTTTCCTATACATTCTAATAGCTAAGTTAAGTGGCGCCATCTGTTGTTGACTCGTGATATAAACTTATTCAAAGTCTTTATTTTGTTTTAAATTTAAAGTTTTCAAATTCGGAAAGATTCTTAAACGTAAATTAGAAAGAATCAGATATAAGAGAAAACCTTCTACATTAGTTGGTTATGATGTATAATATATTGATAAATCAATTTCATCGGCGCGGCGTCAAAAACACAGCGTGCGTTGAATCTAACGAATTTCAATGCATTTTTATGAATTAAAAGTACTGATGATTTACTTCAATAAAATATTTTGTGCATTGGGTCCTTTATTAAACAGTCTCCTCTATATTTGATTTGGCATTAATTTTTTTTAATAGCTTAAAAATGAGAGGTGCGTAGAAGGTTAATTATGTTAATTATGTAAATAGTCCCCAAGAATTTAATAACTGTTTATGTCGTAACAGCTTAGTATTCTTTCGTTTGAACGAATAAAATTGAAAAAATTGAAAGAACAAGCAACATTTCTACTTCATTCTCGAAAATTTGAGAGCTCGCACAAGTTGAGAAACCGCTAGTTTAGAAACAATAGAAGTTAATTTTCAATATTAAATGATTCGATAATATATTTGAAATATAATGTCTGGATGTCTTATTTAAAATAGGCGAAAAGGAATAGACATTAAAAAATGTTAATCATGAATTCTCTTCGTTTCAGTTTGCCAGCCTGATATTATTGCTATTCTGAGATTAAAAGAATTATTTGTTATATAAGAATAACAATTTTACTTTTATTGTCGATATCATTTTAGAAGCATTTTCGGAATGCGTTAACACACTGTTATCAAATTTACGAATGATATAAACATCCGGAAGTCTTTATTTCTTTCCTGTAATACATGTATAAATAAAAATAAAATAATCAATACGTAGAACTCTTTTTTCTTTTTTTTTTATTGACGATTTCCTGAGTCCAACCACTTCTTCTTTCTTTTAATGGAAATACCAGTCAGGCTTTGTTTTCCTCAAAGTTCTTCAAATGGATGGCCAACGTCAGACTCTCTTTTAAATTGCTCTTTTCTTTCGTTTAACAAGAGACCAGACTCGCAACTTCTTCAATTGCTTCTTTCATTCTTATAATAGAACCAACCCGAACGGCTCCAAAGCATCTTGAATTTTCGAAAAACAATCATTCCGAATTTTCTTCACATTTTTTCCCCTTCTCAAAACTGCGAGGGGAAATGCAATATCCATTTGAACCCCCATCAGTTTCAGAAGATCCCAAGAAACTGAATCTAACATGAAAAAAAAAAAAAAAGTGAAAAAACTTTCTTTTGCACAATCTAAAATATTGTTTGCAACAAAAAAATTCGTAATAATGATTTTAAACTGCATTTCCACTAGCCCAACTCCTTTCGAACACACAATGTGGTCAAAGACAGCGGTCACTTATGATACGTTCAAAGCTATATTCGACTCCTCCTGGGGCTTGGATGTTTCTTTCTGTTCTGTGTATGTTTCTCTTCTTTCAACGATTTGGAAAAAAAAAAGTTGCGCTCTGGAATAGAGGGGATATTCATAGAAACAAATAAACAACGAATCTAGTCAAACCAAACCACAGAAATTCCTGTGAAATCATAATCAAGCAAAATCCTCAATCACATAAACAACCTCCGAAATCTGAAAGTGCCAATCCCCATAATTCTAACCTTCTATTCGAAAAGAATCCCATTAATAAAAAACTGATCACACAGTCTACTAATATTATAACAAATCTACAAAATGACTAATCACTCCATTAATCCACCGACAAATTTTAACAAAAAAAAAACCAAGAAAAAACAGACCGTTAACGAATATATCACAACCTAATCATTTACAATTTCTATAGTATAGTGTAACTAATCAGAAACAAGTCTTAAGCGTTTTCATATCTCAACAAAATGCAGATTAAAAAAAAGTTATATGGAATACTGAAAATGGAACGTTTAAAGAATTTTGAATGCTATTCTTCAGTCAACAGTTCTTGTAACTCAAGGCAGCCCTTACATTTTATTTTTTTCTTGCTGATTTGTAAAAATAGCTGGGATAGTTGACTGGTATTGTAGTTTATGGAATAATGTAGATCTTGATTGATTGAAGAAGTACATTTAATGTGAATCTCAACCATAGATTATATTTTTTTTAATATGTAATTTTAGATTTTGTAAGCATTTTCTACGTGAATCAGACATTAGTTATAAGAAATCTGATATTATTTAATAGAATCGATTTATTAATTTAATCATTTACTTATATCGATTTATATGTTTTTCAGGTCAAGGATTTCATTTTTCATGTGCAAAATAGGATCAGATTCCATATAAAGGCATAGACAGTCCTTATTTGCACAAAGGCACATACTTATTGCAGTTTTAAAAGTTTTCATATTCGTGGCATTTGTTTAAAATAATAATATTGATGTCAATAATAATATTGAAATATTGAAATGTTATTTATTTGTTTCAGTATTACTTGTTTAAATATGAGTTTAAAAATATTGCGATACGCCACTAATTTGCTATCCGTTATGCAATTGCTCAAGCTGATATTACAAATTCTAGTGCTGCTGAAAGTTATCTGAAAGTAATCCAAGTAACTGTTCCGCACTATACCACTTGTTGCATGATGCTTACCAAGAACCAGATTCACAGCTTGAATTTCAGCCAGGGTGTAAAAAACGAGCTGTCGAGAGTGTCATGGTCAAATATTGGCAGACTTGTCTTAATACGGAAATCCTTTTGCTTCTCTTTGTTCGCTCAATCAGAGAAGGAAGCTACAGCTTGTTTCGTGAGTGTTTGAAAGAAGCCTTGGTTTTTTTTGCTTGATCATCATCATTATGTACGTTGGCATAATCCATCTGCTCCTTTATGATGCAGAGATTGAACTACGAGACATACATCGTTGATTTCTGTCTGGATAGTTTGTGATAAGATAGTTTGTGTAATCAAATAGAATGTTCTCAGCAATCAGTGTAGACCAAACACATGAACAAAACAACGCAGTAGTTAAAGGTAATGGCGGTGCAGTAGGGTTGACACAGGATCCATCGGCACTTAAGCGTTGGATGGTTTCTGGACCAGAAATTAGTCGGTTAATACAAGAGTTTGCGAGTGGCATTCAGCTACAACCTGAACAAAACAATCGACTCCACCATGAGCAGTACCCCTCATTTCAAGTCAAATATGTTGCTAAGGTTCGAGCACTTTACAGCACATTAAAAGAGTTAGAAATCCCATTTTTAGAAAATGATAAAGACCTTATTGTCATCGACAGCAGGATTATTGTATACAAGCAAGTTAATGCAACAGTTTATTCAGCAGAGTCAACTGGTGTTGAGCTACTGTATTTCACAATTTCATTGAGGAACGACTAGTGAAAAAAATCTTCAACAATATTTCAATCTTTGAAAGAGAACAACATTCCCCTGTTCAGTATTCTTGAGATTAGCTTTAGCAAGAAAAATAATACATTCAAGATTTTAAAAGCAGACTTCAGCTGCTTTCTAGACTTTTTATAGTTACACAGAATCGTCAGTCATATCCACCTTCACTTTCCAATAATGGTCAATTTCGTTCAGGCAATAAAGCTGACCTAGCGCACATTTTAGAAGATACTGTAAACACGAATGACCATGCCTTCCCAGGAACCTGTGATGCTGTAGTTTATGATGGTGCAGTTCTTAATACTATTTTAAAGCCACAAGATTAATTAGATTAATTGAAAGTGGGTGGCATGACTGCCGAACACGTCGACCTGAAAGATCTTTTGTCCTATCCCACGGAAAGAAGGACAGACGAAGAGAAATACTAAGAAAGGATGGTGGGAGAAATGCAGGGAAATGGGAGAACCCCGGGAAAACCTGCCCACCGCGGATCGCCACCATCAACGAAACCCACATGAAAGCCGAAGCCTGGACTCAGAGGTGCGAGGCCAGTGTCGTAGCTACATCGCCAACCATGCGGCCCTTTATAGCCGCAAACTTCAAAGACATTTGGTGATTATTATATGAGCACATTTCACCCTTACTTTTGTAAAGACATTAAAGCTTTCGGATGTCAAAGAATTGATTTCATTTGGGATAGATACGTTACACCAAGTATTAAAGGTCAAACTAGGAGAAGAGGGGAGCAGGTACCAGGAGACAAGTGCTTTCATATGTAACTGTACCTAAAAATTGGCAAGGCTTTTTGAGAAATTCCAATAACAAAGAGGAGCTCTTCAGTCTACTTGGAACGTTAGCTATAAATACCATCACACACGTACAGGTTGTAACAACGTCAGGTGAAGACGTCAAAGGAAATATTAATGCACAAACTTCCCTCATTGGTGTTACTTGTCCTGATCATGAAGAAGCGGACTCAAGTATAATACTGCATCTCCAAGAAGTGGTGCAAAACGGCTTCAGGGATATTTGTATAAGCACTGTAGATACCGATGTCTTACTTTTAGCAATTGCTTACTTCTTTATCTTGTCAACAGCTGGTCTGGATAAACTTTGGATTGCTTTGGAACAGGAAAGAATTACAGATTTATTCCCGTTCATGCTGTAGCTGAAGCTATTGGAAAGGAAAAGGATCTTGGGGGCGGAATTTGGAATCGACAAATGCCGCAAGCTACACGTAATATGCGGGAAGACTTCGAATTTGGACTGTAGAAAATCCGTGGAAGAGGGAAAGACCTACAAGTACTTGGACTTCCAGCAAGCGCTCATCTTTGACAATGCAGGCATCGAAAACGCACTCAAGCACATGTACCGTGCTCTCCAAACACAACTCAAAGCCAGAAATAAAATTAAAGCCATCAACACTTTTGCCGTCCCCATACCAACATATTCGTTCAGCATAATTCAACGAATAAACACCAAACTCGAAGCGCTACAGCGCATAACTCGAGTTATTGAGCAACTCAAGTCTCACCCAGAGACCTAAGAATTGTCCAAGTATATAATAATGATAACCCGTCATTATAAACGAAAACAATATAAGAAAATAAATTCGTAATATTAAAAATTATTGGCCGGCGTTATTTATTTCCCATTAATTTTCAGTGAAACGTATGCTGAAAAAGATGTCACCACCGAGGTCGTTGCGGGGGAAACGATGCTTGCTGCCAATCAGGAATACCAGGAATAGGCTTACAACATGATGTACTTCCGTTTTTTCAAGCTGAGATCACAGAACTAACGGTCAATCTCACTTGTTCTTATTGGTGCAATTTAGAAAGATCCTGATCGCGGGTTTTAGGGAATTTGGTTTTCATAAAAGGAAGATCACAGCGAGATTGGTGCAACCAATCATTAATAAGTGCCATTAATACCAGTAAGTCATGGGATGTTTATAAAACCTGTTATTTAAAAAAAATAAAAAATAAAATCACACATTAACTCTGTTATGCCCTGACAAATGAAAGAGGCGGATTTTTATTGGAAGATCATCTTTAACCAATGCTGTTGTGCTCACATTGTTGTTGTGGAGGTATGCAAATTACTAAGACGTGTTAGTAACGTTAACAATTTAAAGACGTCTTAGCCAATTACTAACATGTCTTAGTAATTTGTATGCTTCCACAACATCAATATGAACCCTGACAGCGCCATCTATCGGCACATTTTGGAATAATTTTTTTTCTTCGCCAAACAAAATTCCATTACCTCACGATTGCTCTGGTAAAATATCAAGTCAATCTGACTGGTAGTTTTAAAGTTAGGGCGTTTTGAAATCGCAACTTTAATTATAAGCACCATGTATTTTTTGTCTGTTTGGAAACGTCGCTAAAATATAGCGAAGAAATAAAAAAAAAAAGAAGAAAAGATAAGATTGGTTGAGTTTTTCTTAATTTATCTTGATAAATCTGTAGTTGAGAAAGCTTAAAATCAGCGTGCCAGAAAAAAAATCACACATTAACTCTGTTATGCCTTAACAATTGAAAGAGGCGGATTTCTATTGGAAGATCATCTTTAACCAATGAAAATATACTATCATTATAAAATAATATTAGCAATATTATTCAGTGATGTACAATGTAATAAAAATTATGTAAAATTTGATTGTTTCATTAATAATTTGGGATATCTTTCTGAGTTTACATTCATTACATTAACATACTAAATCAACTGTACATTGAATAATAAATTCTCTATCTTTTCATTATTCAAAGATCTCTCTCTCAATTTCAAATATCAATTTGAACTACAAAGGGGATACCTTTAAAATAAACAATTGGAATCATTCTGTTAAATTAGTAGTATTGAAGTTTAATAATTAGAAACACGTTTATCATAATATTCCTAGAAATTAGGAAGGATATTTACCATTCAAGTTTTAGATTTCTTGTCTTTTATTTGTTACTATGCGCATTGTTAATGTGTTTTAAAATGGCTTTACAGATTTTTCATTTTTCTAATTTAGAATGTGACTACGGTTGTAAAGATCTCGACCCCCCCCCCCCCTCTACCCTGCATACTTCCATCTCTCCAAAAATTTGCTTAGCGATTTTCAAACAACCTTGTTGACGAATTTAAAGCATATTTACTTAACTTTACAACCAATTTACTTTGTTAAATGTCTTTGCATGTATTTAGATTGTTTTATAATTTTTGTTTATAAAAGTAAAATTATAGAACAAAGGATAACTTGTTATCTTGGGCTGTTCTGAGATTAATATCTTGCTTGTCAGTCCCATCCAGATTATTTGTAAGCTTCCTGAATGGCTGTTATATAATTGAAGAAATAAAAGACGAAAACGGAAGACAGACAGAACTCATTAGAGACAGAGAAAGCTTTCATGTTGGATCAATGGATCACTGATCATGAAAGCGAAGGAAAATATCTCCAATCTAGTGATTTAATGGATCAGAAGATCTTTGATTTAAAGAAAAACGAACGAATTTTTCATCAAAGAACGTTCGTAATAATTCTCTGTTTTGAAGATGAATTGTCGGTCTTTATTTATCTTTCTAAATTAAAGTTGAAGTGGAATAATTATTCTAGCTTTAAAACAACGTAATCATAAATAAATAAATACAATTCTTTATGTAATCTGATCAGTGTTTTACTTTGTCTTGCCATCAACAATTGCTTTCTTTAATTATGAAATTTTCGGTCTTAAGGTTACACTTTAGTAAGTCAAGTAATTTTACCTCTTTAATGAATAATAGAGAAATTAATATTTTAAAAAAATTCCTTAATTTATGTACCGTCTCTGTAAAGAATAAGAAAAGTATTAAGTAATTATCAAATTCGATTTATCTTAATCGGATTTGATAATTACGGGAATTAATGTACAAGTACTATTCTTAGCAAAAAATATATTTTACAGAGAAATTTAAGGCTAAGATAAACTAGCCTTAGACTATTAGATTTTTAATAAAGTACTAATAGGTTCTAAAAATATAACATCAAAAATCAACTTTCACTCAAAGCTTGTGAAAGTAAAGATCCGATTTGTTTTGAGGCTACGCCAATGCGCGGAACACTGTTCGAGGCATCTGCAAACTTAGATATATAAATGTGAATTTAAAACTAGAACTTTAAATGACTTGCGGAGAAAAGTACTAAAAATGTCATTCCCTCACTCAGAATAAACAAGCCTATCGAAATCTGTAGAGAAGATTGCAATGTTTCTATCCTCTATTTATACCCTGCAGCAACACAGCAAAAATCAATCCAACTGAACCTAATTGAATTCACATTCAGTGCTTCAGTAGAGACAAACAGATGACAATCCTGAAATGCAGTCAGCTATGACTTTTGCGCGGAAGTTCATTGCCTTGGGTAACGTTGACATTTCTCATAAACCAATATATTTCTATTCCTTTTATTTGATGATTTTAGTTCCTCCCCCAGTTACTCTGAGGGAGCTTTCATTTTTAAAAATATATTGCTTCAACATTACATCTTCAGGCGTTTTATAACTTGTTTAGTTCCTTTTGCAAATCCTCAATTGAAGCTTAATTCCTCCATTTTTGCTATTTATTTGGCGGGATGTAAACCTGTTTGAGTCAATCATAAAGTGAATGAAAACAGTAGTTTCTTTGTACTTTTTGTTTGCCATCGTCTCTCCTGACCATTACTTCTTATCTTCCACAAAAACCTTTAAAATTAAGGAAGGAATGAAACTTAAAACTTTGCTCTGTAATAGACTCATGAGAAATTTACCATCATGAGGTATATAGCTTCAGTAACGTTAAAATTCGTAACAATGTTACGACCAGAAGATATAAATTCACCAGAAGATATAAATCAGAAATTTACGAAACTAGAACCCAAAATTTAGAAAAACATATTAATGGAAATGATTTTATTCTATGAAATTCCTAAACGAACTTGTCACGATCCAAGAGACAGTAAGAGCAGTTCTTTAATGTAAATACTGCAGTTTAAGGGCTGCCTCTTAAAAAAGCCCATTGTTTTTTCTTAGCTGAAGAAATCAGTAATGTACAAATTTGCCTCAAATTTCATGCTTATGAGGTTAAAACTTCTGTTTAAATATATTCGATTTTGATGTACGTAAATTAAATTTAATTTTCTCCAGGAATCACTGTTATATTTCAGATTGAGAGCTTAGCTAAAACTGTGTTCATCATCTCTTTTTAAATTTAGCGAATTTACGTAAAGATCCAACCTATCTTCTCTTAGCTGAACTATAATAATTCTCTTTATATAAGAGAAATTATTTTTGTAAAAATATAGATATAATTTCTGATGATGAACGCCATTCTTAAGAATTTCTTTTAGTAGGGACTATCTAGATTGTTCTTCAATAATGGAAATTGTAAACCATGTGTGAATATAATAAAGGAATTGACTTTATTCAATTCTATATTTAATTATAAAAAGAAGCAAACAATGATGAATAACGTTACAATAAAAATGGAAGCAAAATAAAGCCCATTAACATTTAAAGCTTTATTACCTTGCAGTTATATATGAATAATATGATTATAACGTATTATTCTAAATACATTATTATTGTATATAATGAAGTTAATTAATTTAAAAAGAAATTAAATATAAACTGTGTATTTTTTTATCCAAATATCAACTTAAAATCCTTTAAAAATAAATGTTGGGTATTTAATATAAATTTACAAAAATTGATGTTTAAAAGTCTCAACAATCGGAGGTCAAACCCATCTGTCTTCTTGGAAAGAGGATTCGGTTTGATTTTAAGTTCTCTTTAATTTGGCGTAAATCCTTCTTTAGGAACCGATATCAACACGTTCATTAAATATTTTGTGGTTATCGATTTTCTGCCAAATAAATACAAGTTCCTTTTGGATGTTTCGAAGAGATGTTCGACCACACTTCCAAGCCTAATATCAATACGAAGATCAAAAGAGGATCTACTTTCACCAATCAGAACTACTTTGACGACAAAAATGTCTATTTGAAATAGCGAAAATATCCAGATGTATATTCATGATTTTAATACGTTAAATATTGATAATAATCAAAATTATCCCTATTTTTTAATCTCGAATCATTTCTATCACAAGTCCAAGATTAAACGACTGTAGTAGAATCAATTTCGCCTACCTCTGAAAACAATCGTCATCTATAATTCTGTGAAAACAAAGTGTTCTTTATTCATCTACTTTCTTTTCTCTTCAACGTTTTCTTTTTAAACAGAACTTCCTAAGATCTGTTCATTAGAGCTGACGAAAAGGTTAAAAGCTCAAAAGATCATGTTCATGATTTTAATGAAAAAGATTAATTACAATATTTAAATTTAAGCAATGTAAACGTTAAAATTAGGCTTTCAAACTTATGTCATTAATTTCTTAACAAACAACTACAATAGTTTTATAATAAATAAATAAAAAAAAATCCCATCCAAAACACTTCGTATAAAATAAGTTGCCAAGACTCACATGTCATAATGCTTTCACTGTTAAAAAGATATGAGATCTCATGTAGAGCCAAGCCCCTAACTCAACGAGGCCTAACTCTACAAGCCCCAACTCTAAAAACCCTATATCTTGGTCAAAAAGTATGCCTTGGCCGTTTCGTGGCTGTCACACAGACAATCCCATGGAGTTATATAAAGGATATGGAGTATGCCAAGGCACACTTTTTGACCAAGATAGTAGGGTTTTTAGAGTTAGGCCCCCTTGTAGAGTGAGGGGCTTGGCTCTAGATGAGATCTGATAACTTTTTAACAGTGAAAGCGTTATGAGCATCTTGGCAACGTATTTTACATGAAATGTTTTGGGTGAGATGAAATAGTTCCATGAACGGCCAAGCCATACTTTTTGACCAAGATATAGGGTTTTTAGAGTTGGGGCTTGTAGAGTTAGGCCTCGTTGAGTTAGGGGCTTGGCTCTACATGAGATCTCATATCTTTTTAACAGTGAAAGCATTATGACATGTGAGTCTTGGCAACTTATTTTACACGAAGTGTTTTGGGTGGGATTTCATTTCTTTTTGTAGGATGAGATCTGATAACTTTTTAACAGTGAAAGCGTTATGAGCCTGCGAGTCTTGGCAACCCCTTATTTTACATGAAATGTTTTGGGTGGGATTTCATTTCTTTTTGTAAGATGAGATCTGATAACTTTTTAACAGTGAAAGCGTTATGAGCATGTGAATCTTGGCAACTTATTTTACATGAAATGTTTTGGGTGGGATTATCTATTACAACTAAATTTAGTTTTAAGATTATTTAGAAAATGGATTTTTTTTCCTTACCCTACTTTTCTGTTTTTCTATTGGTCAACTTGTATATACAAGCTGTTTGCACTTTGGAAGAAATCACATTATTACACAGTATTATTTAGGCCGAAGCATTGAGGGTTCGACGTATTTTAGATATTAATAAAATCCAAAGTATAAAAGCTAGATAAATGAAACTTAGCGTATTTCATTAGTACGGTAACTGCATCTTATCCTGAAAATTTGAGCTCTCTAGTATTATCCAGGCCGAAGCTATGAGGGTTCGATAATACATAACCAGACCCCCCCTTTATGAGGGGTTGGATAGTGAAAGTTACGGATTTCTTAATTTTGTTGTTGTTTGTGTGCTAATCCTAACCTGCATACCAAATTTCAGCTTTCTAGGACTTCAGGAAGTACCCTAGAGGTTTTGATGATCATGAGTCAGTCAGTCAGTCAGTGAGTGAGTGACGGAATCGACGTATTTTAGGTATTAATAAAATCCAAAGTATAAAAGCTAAATAAATGAAACTTAGCGTATTTCATTAGTCTGGTAACTGCATCATATCCTGAAAATTTGAGCTCTGTAGTATTATCTAGGCCGAAGCTATGAGGGTTCGAAAATACGACGAAACACTTCCAGAAAAGGTACGTAGTGCCCTTCCTGCCTTCGGCTCGTCTTGGCGGGGGCACTGCCGTGCCCCCAGAAATTACCACGATTGAGATCCTTTCTTGTAAAAGTTATGTGAATAAAGTTTCCCGATATTGAAGTGTAATGCTTGTCCGGAAAAAAAAAAAAAAACAATCTCGATGGGAATTCCTTTTCTTTTGTTATTTTCTATAACGCTTTCATTTTAGGAAATCGAATGAAATTTGACCAAAATTTTAAGAATGCAAAATGTTCCAATAATAATGACTTTTATTTATCATTAAAATATTGTTTATCCAGCTTTCGAAAGCGATGTGTGTAATTTAAGTTATGATTATGCCTCTTGATTTTTTGAACATTTCCAAGTTGTTGTTGATTGCCTAAAGAAAATTGCGACCATCACGATCGAAATGTTTTTCAATTCAAATATTGTATTCTATACTTATTCAGATACATATACAATACAGTAAACTCCTGATTATCCGCTGACTTCTCCTGATTCCATTTTTTTAATTTTTTTTTTGTACAATAAATTACGGAATTAACAAAAAAATTTTAAATCTAGAATAAGGTAAACAATAAAAGAGGCACATTTAGCGACGTCCAAGTGGAGGGTTTTTGTGTTTCGACACGAAAAAACAGGCAATTAACCGATTTTTTTAAAAAGTAAGAAAATAAAGTAAAGTAAAATAAAATAATTGTTTATAATGTATGTACTGTCATTTTAATGTAAATAAAACATGGTAAAAGCATTTTTGTGTTGATCTTCGTCCTTTTTCGTTCTATTTGAGATTATCCGCGGAATTCGCTTATCCGCGGTTGCCGTGCCACCCAATTCCGCCAATAAGCGGGAGTTTACTGTATTTAGATTGTATTCAACTTTGACGATATACTCCAGACGCAATTGATCGTTCGTGACATGCCCACATTAGGTAAAACATCTGTCTTGATATCAATTTTACTTCTCCTCCAATACATTTTTCCAAAAATGTTTAAATTTGATAAAAAAAAACCTCAATAAATATGAATAATCAAAAATAATTACCAAAAATCCAGCAAGAGGTGACCAGTTACTTTAAGCTGACAGATAGATATAATAAACAATCTTTTTTTTTTGTATATATGTATACAAGTGTGTTTTTATATTAGTAAGAAAAGTATTTGTGATATAAATAGACCAGCTCAACTTTAAATTTGGGTGCTAAAAATCTATGAATAGATTTTTTAGTATGTAAGTGTACTGCAGTAGGTAAGTGTACTGTAGGTAAGTAGGTAAGTAGGTATTCAGTAGGTAAGTGTACTGCAAGTACATCACTAAACATGAAACTATGAAAAAAAAAACCTCAGAAAAACAAGAAAGAAAAAAAAAATGAATTGCAGAAGAGAAAATGCAGAATAATACAAAAAAAGAGATTCAATTATGTCCAATGTTAATCAAAATGAATATACAGAAGTTAAATAATAAATAATGAAAGATGAAGCTCAAATAAAGAAAGAAAATCGATATATAATTTCATTTGCTTCATCATTAAATACATTTAAATATACCGGTATATATCGAGTGTATAGCATTCAATAACTAACAAATACACTGATTCTCTTTTTTATATTATACTTCATTTTCTCTTCTGCAATTCATTTTTTTTTTCCTTTTTGTTTTTGTGGGTTTTTTTTTTTCCATAGTTTTCTGTTTAGTGATTTACTTGCAGTACACTTATTTACTGAATATACATAGATTTTTCAGCACTCAAATTTAAAATTGAGTTGGACTCTATTTATAGCACAACTTATTCAATAAATCGCATATAAACCTCTATGACAGACAATTCCTAACAATTTAAGAATTCAGTGACTGCATCTCCAATCTCCATTCACTTCATTCTTTTAACTGCACCATAAGTAACAGTTTCTTTTTTATACAGGGTGTTGTAAAAATTCCTGTGTAATTTCAAACCACGTGTAGATTAGCCATGTGTATGGCTAAGGATCAATATATTCCTAATGAACCCATGTCCGGAAATGGCCCATTACGGCGCTAGGGGATCCTACAGTGAGGCTTCCGAGAGCACATAATCTTTGCAACACCATTTTGCAGGCGAGCCCACACATTGATCTGGGGGTGCTATTTTTGTTTGTTTCTATTTTATTCGATGTTATGCAGTATTTGGGTAATTATTTACAATAAAATAAAAACTAACAAGTTAGAGAAAAAACAAAAATCGGAATAACGGCTGTAAACTGACCTACATAGTATAAACATTTACAACTATAGTAGTTGAATTAATTAATTACTTTAGTTACATCTACAGTGGGTGGCCATCACATTAGGACCAGTGGTTTTTTTTTTGCTATTATCATTATAGAAATAGATGGTTGCAACACGTCTCTAGAATGCCACCAAATCGAATACCCCAAGAAATACTTCACTACAAACCTCAGGGACAAAGACGACCTGGACGCCCACAAAAACGCTTTCTGGGCCCTGTGTAGCTGAAACCGAAACGGGTCAACACTGGTCTAATTTCGTGTTTGGAATATGATGATGATGATGATGAATTTGGATATTTTTTTCACGAAAGTCTGATAACAAAAGTGAATTTCAAAGCTTATATTTCCATACTTAGTTTATTATTTAATTAAAATAAAATAAAACCAATCAAATTTCACACATTTCTTAAGATATTTTTTTAAAATAATAAATAATAATAAATAAATATTATTAATAAATCTATATAAATACAAATGTAAATGTTCGTTTGTTCAAAATCTTAAATCTCCGAAAGTTCTTCACCAATTAATTCAACTACTGTAGTTTTAAATGTTTAAACTACGTACGTCAGTTTACAGCCGTTATTCCGATTTATGTTTTTACTCTATCTTGTTGGTTTTATTTTATTGTAAATAATTACCCAAATACTGCATAACACCGAATAAAATTGAAACAAACAAAAATAGCATCCCCAGATCAATGTGTGGGATCACCTGCAAACCATTTCGCATGGTTTTGCAAAGATTATATTCTCTCGGAAAGGCTCACTTTAGGACCACCTAGCGCCGTAATGGGGCATTTCCAGAAATATATTAGGAATATATTGATCCTTAGCCATGCACATGGCTAATCTACACGTGGTTTGAATATTACACACGAATTTTGCAACATCCTGTAT
The DNA here is from genome assembly GCA_023159025.1 of Thereuonema tuberculata. Taxonomy (NCBI): domain Eukaryota; kingdom Metazoa; phylum Arthropoda; class Chilopoda; order Scutigeromorpha; family Scutigeridae; genus Thereuonema; species Thereuonema tuberculata. The sequence continues at coordinate 100,088,506 of JAFIDM010012231.1, forward strand.
AATAAAGAAAAGCCTAATTTTAATCTTATGCTAGGCGCACACGAGACAACTTTAGTTGGCCAACTAAGGTTGGATGTGACAGTCAGGAGTGCAAACGAGACGACAGTGTATGCGCCGCCGTGCGGACAGCCAACGAAGCACCGCACTTATATGTGTGATTGATATTTAACATATGAGAAATATTGTTTGAATATTATTAGCCGGTATGTAGTCGCAATTGATGGCAATAATACACGAATAACGAACAACAGCCAATAACAGCCCTTTTCTGTGATTGGTGCCGTCTCAATTGTTCACTAACGAGCGAGTGGCTATCCCATAATTCCATGCAAACACAGCCTGCTGCCAAAATCCGAAAAAAATTGAGGTTTTCAAAACTCACATTACTGGTGTTGCTAAAAAAAATTCAAAGATGGATGGAATCAGTTTAGAGATTTGTTATATAAATTGATTGATAACTGCTGATGGCTAATCCGATATTTTATCCTCAAGTGTTTTCTTGTCAATGGGGAATGAAGATACTAAATCGAACTGTTTAGAAAATCTTATGAAAATTGTTTCTAAAACCAAGAAAATTTTAGTTTATTTATAATGTATAGAACAAATTTATGAAACAGATCCGCTCTACAAAAAATTTAAAAAAGATAAAAATATAATACACATTGATTTAACCATGTTGCCAACACTAAGCCGAATGGACGAGTCCAAAGGTGACGGGCATTTTAATAAACCAACTTCAATATTTTTAAAATTATCCACACACGTTAAAAGTTTTTCAAATATGTTCACTGCTAATTAAAAATATCAACAATTTAAGCTTCGATGACTGTTTTCTTGTATTCCGGGTAATTCGTTCAATTTTTTGGCTTTTGTGGAACAAAAAAAAATCCCTTATCTAAGCTTATGTTACTTCCATATTTAATTAACGTGGTTATTCCTCTTTCGAATAAAGTACATCTTCACTATATCAAAATTATCTTTCTACAATTATAATTGAGGAATATGTCAAGATTCGTAACGGACAAGACGTTGATGACTTCAGCTTCCGAGGAGTTCAATTGTTTTATGCTACTTTACTCAGAAAAGTCATCTTACTTTTTCTTTTAGAGCTGAAACGTTGAATTTAGCCCATTTTAAATTTACTTATACTATTTAATTCTTAGTGGTAACTAACGTCGACATTCTTTCTATTATACCATCGTCGTAATGAATTTATTATATCATTGTTCATTATTATGTGACTTAATAAAAAAATTAAAACAAACATATATCAATGTCTTGTTAACCATCTACAAATAGCCTGTAGAAATTTCAAAGAATTTTTTTGATTATAATGCTTCTAAAAACTCATTTCAATATCAATAAATGGAGCTAACCATTAAAGCGCAATATATACAAGAAGTTAAACTTATAAAAAGTTAAAAAACTTATACGACTTTTCAAGTTTCCGTCGGATGTGACCTACTTTCAAATGACAAAATTATTTGAATATCATTCGAGGGATGTTGTCATGAACAAAAGAGGAAATAGATGGGAATAAACAAATCATTTACACATTTTAAAAAGACTTTAATTAATGTAATCCCCAGGCTAAAACTGAAATTTAATTTCCTGAAATGCTAAAATTGCACTATTTTAATTTTAAATTATATTTGATACCTTTCTTTTTTTTTTTTTTTTTTGATGATTTAATTTTTTCTTTCGTAGCATAAAGTTGAACTTTTTGATAAAAAGGTAATACAATCAATGATAGTAGCCGACTGGATGTTTACTTCTTTCTCAAGCCAAAAGGATTTTCAAAGACTCGAGTGTATGATTATACATTAAATTTTGAAAGCGTGAAAAAGTTATTTCAACAAAATTATATTATTTCAAAAATTCGATAAATCGAACTTTCCACTATATCCTTCTTTTTTTTCTAAACTTAGTCATTTAGGAATAAATCATTTAAATAGTTTCTGTATTCCTCCGTCGCAATTATAATAAAAGAATGAAAAAAAACCAGTATTTTACCCCTCTTTGGGGTCTAAGTTTTACTAGGAGTCCTACCATCTTCCATTCTTTTCACGTGCCCGAACCACCTCAGCCTTCCCTCTTTCACCTTTTTCCTCAAACTTTTTACCCCCAACTCCTCCCGGATATCCTCATTTCTCATTCTATCTAATCGAGTCTTCCCTACTATACCTCTAAGAAACTTCATCTCCCCAGCTTGAAGTCTACTCCAATCTCTAGCATTCATCACCCATGTCTCCGCTGCATAGGTGACTATAGGCACGTAATACATTTTATAGATTATTTCTTTTGCCTTCCTTGGGACTTTCTTATCCCATATCAGGTGTCTCACTCCCTGGTATAGCTTTCCCCCTTTCTCCAACCGTCTTGTGATTTCATGCTCCACTCTACCATCACTTGTTATTTCGGTCCCTAGGTAAGTAAAACTATCTGTGATCTTCAATGCCCTGTTGTTTATGCAGATATCCCTTTCCAGGTTTTTGTCCCGTCCCACCACCATCACTTCACTTTTCTCTTCGCTAACTTCAAGATCCACTAGTTTCAGTTGTATAGTCCATTCATCCAATTCCCTCTGTACGTCAACAATTTTCTCACCCCATATTACAATGTCATCTGCGAAGATCATATGCTTTGTGTCTTTACTCTGTTTTTGTAAGTTTTCCTTAACCTTTCTTCCTACCCATTCCATTATTATATTGAACAGCATTGGCGACAAAACACTCCCCTGCTTTAATCCTCTCTGGATTTCAAACCAACCAGTTGGCCCTTCTGTGGTTCTTACTCTACATCGGTTCACCCTATATATTTCTCTTATCCAGTTCACTATGTATGGATCCACTCCCAGTTCCTCTAGACTTTGCCATATGTATTTCCTGTTCACCATATCGTAGGTCTTTTTTATGTCGATGAACACCATATACACTTTCTTCCCAAATTCCCACTTCTTTTCCACCATCTGTCTCACTGAAAAAATCAAATCGATTGTACTTCTCCCTGGCCGGAACCCATGTTGTTCTTCACCTAACAATCTCTCGCACTTAGTTTTCATTCTGTTCAGGAGAATTCTTTCGAACACTTTAGCGCATTGGCTCATCAAGGTGATTCCTCTATAATTCTTACACAGTCTCCTGTTCCACTTCTTGAAGATCGGTATCACTTCTCCTTTTCCCCAATCTTCAGGTACTGTGCCTTCCTCCCAAACTGTCCTCATCACTCTATACAACCATTGTACTCCCACCGGTTCTGCAGCTTTCACCATATCTATAGTAACTTCATCCGGTCCACCTGCCTTATTATTCTTCCTTACTTTTACTGCCTCTTCCAATTCTTGCCATGATGGTGGGTTTCCTTTTGACCTTTCACCTTTACTTATCTCCACTTGGATCCCCTTGGCGTGCTCATTTTCCTGTTCTTTGTTGTTCAAAAGGTTTTTAAAATAGCGCTCCCACAGCTTCCTTATCTCTGCAGCTGTCTCAATTGGATTTCCCTCTTCTGTTTCCAAAATTGAAGCCCCTTCAGTTGGTTTTCTCTTATTTCTGATCATTCTGTATAGAAGTTTTTTGTTCCCTTCTACAAGCATTAAAACAAAGTAAATTTAATATTTTTAGCGTTTGGCGCAGTTTCCTCTTCTTCTCGCTCTTCTTCATCGTCAAGCAGTGCGTCCAATACACTTTCTTCTTCACACTCTCCTTCTGCATCTTCCTCCTGGAGATCAGGTTCTGTCGAATTTTCGCAAGCACGCCCCGAGCAGTTCTTGCAAAGAGTGGAGCACCGCAGTCCTGCTTTCTTGCAGCTGCAGGCTACAGTGCTACACCCTTTCTTGCATTTACAAGAGATGATGTTAAGTATGCTGTCCGGGGCTGCATTACGTGTGCTCCTGATGGGGACGATCCCTCGTCTCGTCAGCGACCACCCCCAAACTGACGGTACAATATCGTTACCCAGCCACGTCTGGACCTGGAGGTAGGTTCGAAAAACATGGTGGGTGGCCGCGTCTTTGGTAGGTGGCCGTCTGGCGAATTGGAATTTCGGTTTGGCGACAGACTTCGTAAAAAATTGGTATCGGAGATTGTCGAGGGAATCTGTTTCCATGTTCCCCCCGTACAGTGCCACCAGAAACTTCTGGTCTGCCTCGGAAATCTGGGAGGGGGTGGCTTTGAACACAGCTGCAAGGTGATGCAGGAAAGTGTTCTTCTCGTAAATTCTGCAAACCTTCTTCTTCCCTTGTCCGAAGGGGGTTGACGTGGTGTCACACCCACTGACTGCATGCAGAAAGAGAATGTATTGTGTGTCGATCTTGCATGAAGCTGCTGAATATAACAATGATGGGGCATTGCCTCTCCCATTCTTCTCGAAATAGATGTTTTTGTGTGGAGTGGAGGCGAGGGCTGTCAATAACACTAGGAGATCTATATCTTCACCTGCGATGATAACACTGTCATATTCAGCAGCCTTCGATATTGCTGTGTGTATAATCACCACGTCTGCATCTTCAGTAGCCTGTTTCACCTCAATCCCCTTCGCTGTCATTTCTGTCATCAGCATTGTGATGAAGTTTCTTTTGTTGGTGTCGTTTGATAAAAACATTTCTTGAGCCATTGTCACTGCAGTTGTTGCTGAAAAAACAAATATGGTGGATGAGTGCAGTACAGCCCGGCAAGATCTTTTTGCAGCTTTGGTGCTTTGATAGGAGGCGTCGTTAGGATATCCATCAAATACTACTGTGGTATTGCACCCAAAGTGTTTTTCCACATAGTCCACATAAGTCTGGCACGCTGACTGGAACGTGAATGTTGTGATCTTACTCCATACAACTTTATGGAGTAGGAACACTCCATCAATTACTGCATATTTTCTGCAGCCAAAGTTTGCTTCTCCTTGCATAGGGGTGAATATTGCATCATATAATGCTGACTTGGTGCCCTTACGCATTCCTTCCTCAGTAAAGAGCGACATTGGGAAGGGTGCAAGTTCATAAGTGAACAATTCCTTGAGGTCTTCATCAGACTGCTTGGCAATGCAAACTCGCTGGAACAGAGTCAGTGGATCGACTGTAACTTTCTTGTCTGCAATTTTCAAAGAACAGGAAATGGATGCGAGGGTTATCACCTTATCCTTTCGTTTCAGCTTCACATTTTCAAACGTTTGTCCCACAATTTTCTTCATGCAGATGATACCAATTTCCCGCGCAGTGTGACAGTTCACATCTTTCTGACCGATTTCGCCTGTGCTTAAAGACACTATCTCCTTATTCTCAAGGAATGGTGGGTGTTCAGGAAACCAGCCCCGCAACTTCTCCATTTCCAGATTATCCCTAGTGATACGAGAAGGCCTCATATCTACATGTTGTTCAGCAGTGCCTGAATTCATCTCAGTCAACATCTCTACTTGTTCGCAGATGTGTTGGAGGCATAATATACCCAAAGTCCACCTAGAAAGCACACTGTCATTGATCCCACGACCACGCGTCAGCCCTCCGTAACTTTTCATTGCCCTAATTAATACCTGTTCAATACTCATGTCAGACCAAATTCCAGACCAGAATTTTTCACTTCGACGAATAGTAAAGTTGCCTTGTGTCATGAACTTGTGATATTCCGGAGAGTCCATTTTGTCTTTCAGGTTGATCATGTCTTGGTAGTAGAGATGCGCACTTTTAGCATAATTTAAATGACCTGCTGCATGAAAGAAGGGTATCATTTCTTTGACACTTTCGAGATGCAGTTTCCAATCACCCATCAGTTTCATCAGGGTACTGTAATTTTCAGATTTGCAAAATCTATTTTTTACAAAATCTGACTAAAACTTAACTCTATAAAAAAAAAAAAATCCTAAACATAAAATAAAAATAATATTTGTTAGCACTAATATATAAATATAACGATGTAGTCCGTAACAGTATAGTATGAATATCTTATAGAGGAGGAGGTAGTGGTGGTTGGGGGGGGGGGTTGAACGTATGAAAATGAGAGTAGCATGAAAATAGCATAAAATAGTAGTAGTATGAAAATGAGATACCATAACTCCATTAAATATGTTGCAAAATGGAAACTGCATAGCGAAAACAAGGCTTTTTTTTACGATTTTGAGAAATTTTGCACTTTTTCGAAGTCCTGTATCTCGGTACCTGTGGGGTCAAAAATAAGTTTAACTAGTAAAAATTGAAGGAAATTTAATCCTCTATAAATTACTATATTAAAGTTTTCAGCTAAAATCAACCGTTTTCGAAATATTTCGGAAAAACTGAAAAAAGTGCAAAAATTTTGCGGTTTTTCGCCTCCCCCTAATTTTTCCACAAGGTATTTTTGTTCGGAAAATTGGGTGTAGTACTACTGAATACCAACAAACAACATCCCAAAGTTTCGTTAAATTCGGAATTTTTTCTAGGTACCCCCCCCGATTTCACCTATGACGACTGGACTAACATGGGAAGAGATGACACATGTAATGTAACTTCAAGAAGGGTTTGCAGTAGACTGCAGCCATCCCATGTCCAAAAACTTCAGTGAGCTTCAGTGTGTGTAGAGTGTTTGTGCTGAATTGATATATGAGATTTTATTGAGTTTTTCTTCCAATGATATAGCCAGGTTTGTGCTCGAATTTTCGTTGACTTTGCGAATTTGTTTAATTAAAAGTCCTTCTTTAAGACATCTTTCGCTATAATTCACTGTGTAAACATGTAAATAGAATATTCAAGGTTATGTACCGGTCACTAGTATCTTGGGTCCCATTTGGTAGAAATGGTGGTGTGTGTTATCTGTCCCATCACTTGGTGAGAGATGACACACCTAAAAAGGGGAGAGATGACACACCTAAAAAGG
>JAFIDM010012231.1:100095348-100109505 GCA_023159025.1 Thereuonema tuberculata
GAGAGATGACACACCTAAAAAGGGGAGAGATGACACACCTAAAAAGGGGAGAAATGACACGTGTCATCTCTCCCTTTTTTATTCTTTTTCTTTTGTTTTTGTCTTTCTTTTATTTTATATTCATCACAATACAATTACAATTTGCATAATTTAAAAAAAAATAATTACCACTAAGTTTCATCTAGACTTAAAAAAATAAAATCTAAAGTATTTTGCAAATCTGATAACAGTAAGAGATTTATTTTGGAAGTCAGAAGGAAGTGGGGAGGAGACCTTGGAGATATTGTCATATATTGGATTTATTTAAAGGAATTTAGTTATGTTTCTGTTAATATTTATTAAACAGTTATAATTTGTATTAGCTTTATAATATTGTTTCTTTTTGAGTGAAAAATATATTTATCGAATAATATATTTAATGTCTTGATTAGCAGGGAATTTTATTTTTTATTAAACAGTTTTTTTCCAAAAAGTTTCAAAAATATTATTCAACTTAATTTAAGTGTTTCATTTCGTATGTTTTTATAAAAATAAAGCAGTAGCTTGATTTATGCATGTCTCTTATTCATAATCCATGTGGCCATCTATCCCCTACTACTCGTGCCATCTCTCCCAGAGGTATGGGAGAGATGATTCAATGTCAAAAAAATTTTAAATTCTAAAAAGAAGAAACAGGATTAAAAACATAAAAGAAAATAACGTAAATAAGAAAGCAAAGGATAAATCAACAGTTTAAAGCTTTCAAACATTTAAAAAATAAGGTTTATAATATTTTTCGTGGAAAATTCGAATTGTGTGTCATCTCTTCCAACTTTACCTTACATTTAACAAGGGACGGAAGAAAACAATTTTACAAACCAAAGTTAAGTAAATTAACAAAAAAAAAAAAAACAAGTTAAGTTTAAGAAAATAAAAAAAAAAGGAAAGCAACAAAATGCAATTACAAATATAAGCTTGTCATTAAAAGAGAATCATGCTATGAACATTTGATTCGGCATAATTACAAAATTAAGATAAATTCAGAATCGTCTTCATACAATCGTCTTATTTTCCGAAATTTTCTTCAATGCTTAGATAGATGAACTTATAGTGTTACGGAAATAATCTACTAAAAAACAGAAATGAAAAAAATATGCTTTTTTGTTTTCAATTTCTTCTAAAATTTAAGTTTTTAATAAAAAAATCAGTATAATAAGTGATTATAGTCACTTGATTTACATTCTCCTTTCGTAGATGTAACAGGGTAATTATTTAAGAATATGGAATGATGATTCATCACAAGATCAATTTTCTTTGGAAGTCTGGATTTCTGCTTTTCATCCCGTGACTTCCTAATTCAATGACTCCCTGTCTTCTACAATTCCAGAGCGAATCTTTATTTTATTCACCATACAAAAATATGTAAATTCTCTTGGCTCCAGAAACTCCTTAAAAGCATTTAGAATTAAGTCAACTACAATAAATAGATAATAAGCATTTCTTATTAGATAATAATTCAATTTGAATGACCTAAAGTAAACTTACATTTTCTGGAGGATCTTACATTTGGATTAAATTTCCATTTTCCGTTTTCCAAATAAGCTGACAACAAGTAGAATATAGAATGAAGAGAAAGTAGAATGGATTAAGAATCCCAGTAAAAGATTTGTATTAAATTCCTATAAAAAAAAAATGGCAAAAATATTCTAAGGAAATTATAGTTTTCAATAGAGGTTAAACCTAAGTCCAGATATAAGGAAAAGAACACCCAGAAATAACCCAGAATTAAAAATTGATAAAACTCTGATAAAACTTATCTTTCTAAATCAAAGTCATCATTTACTGTATATAAGCTATTGAAGTTTTTCTTGGATGCTTTTTTTTTTAGACCATTGATCCATGTAACCTCACAATAATAAAATGTCGTGAACATCGATCCATGTGATCTTATTTTTTTGAAAGTAGGTATTAAAAAACGATTTTGTTTCCGTCAAGAACATCTCAGATTTTTTTTTTTTTTGGAATATCGATCTCGATGGCTTAAAAGCATATCAAATATCATGAATTATTCTCGACTATTTGTTGAGATCTACGGGGATATCCATTGAACCAATGGCTTTAATTTTTTTTTTTGATGATTTAAACTTACGGATCACCCATCTGCGATTTGAAATTTTGATTTAACGTTTTACATTCACTTAAATTTCTTTCTATGCTCATGTTCTTGATGTTCTCGTTTGTAAACGTTATTGTACTTTTTTTTTAAAAATTTTTGAGATCTTGAGGCGATTCAACCTGTTCGTCACAAATTTCATTATTTTCCTAAAACAAATTTAATCTTTCAATTTCATTTAGCAGTCGATTTTACGATGCATATTAAATTTGGAATCTTTTTTAAAAAAAGAAATATTTTTTTCATTTGTATGTCCATAAAATTTCAAAATCGAATCATTACGATTATACGTTGGTTTCAAAATTAAAATTATAAATTAACACATTAAAAATACTACACGTCTGAGGAAGTCCAAAAATTTGTCGAAACGTTACGTTACTGTAGTGTTTTTAATGTGTTAATTTATAATTTTAATTTTGAAACCGACATATAATCTTAATGAGTCGATTAAGAAATTTTATGGAAACACATGCAGAAGTATTTTAATTCTTCATTTAACTGTTTTCAGAATCTCTTACTGATGAAGATTCTCTTTTTATTTTCCTTTATTGAATTTGGATTTTTTATTTAATCAGATAAAACTAATGCTATGTTATTTCAAGCGTAAATACTGAAAAAAAAAACCATCACATAATTTATACATAATAGAAAAAAATTCAGAAAATCTTTCAATAAACTAAATTTGATATCTACTCTTACTCGCTAAAGTGCAGTAAGCGATTACCTAATAAAAGATCTAACAATTCAATCAAAGCTGACTTTGATCCCTGGGATCGATAATATTTCTCAACTTATGTTTCTCTTCTAGAGATGCCTTAGAGTTTATCTGCGTAAATGAAGATATTTAATCTTAATATCCATGAAAAAGTTGCTCGATGAAAATTTCAGTCTTTGATTTAGCAAAAATGTCTGTGATGCTAAATTTCTTACCCTCATTCAGGAAATCAATCAGAATTGATAGAAGAAAAAAAATGAAGGACAATCTACTGTCGACTTCTGGCGTAGACTTTTCCTATTAAAAGTCAATCCAGTGGAATTTAATTGCATTCAAATTCAGCGCTTCAACAGAGACAAACAGATGTCCGTCATCACATCTGATTATCCATCACCTGTACTGAAGTTGCTCATGCCTTGGGCTAACGTCCTGAACTTCTCAATGGATCAATACATTTTCATATCCATTACATTCGTTTCATGCTTTCAATCCTCCATCAGTTATTATGGGTAATTACTTTAAAACCACGTAGGTTTTATGTAATAAACAAATATTGTTATACTTTAAGTATCATACTGCATTCTCAATTCTTCTAAAGTTTTTAACAACTATTTTCTTTTTGTTTCATATTTTTTTCTATTTTATTCGAAAATGTTAATAATTCTGAATGCACTAATTCCTTCTAAATTTTTCCATGAAAACAGATATCATCCGTATTCATGAACATTTTATCTTTTTCATCAAAAAAATATTGAGACTAATTTGGCTGCAAATTTTAATCTGAAATGAGAGAATAAGAAAACCTGTTTTGAATTGATCCGTGTACGTTACTGCTCGAAGAGAAATTATAATTACAAGAAAGAATCAGAAAAAAATATGTACAATTACGAATTTTCCTGAAACTTTCAAATATTAGAAACCTTTTGTATTACGTAAGAAATAAAAAAAAAATACTCATACTGGTGTTATTACAGTAACAAACTATAATTCTTTTAATTTATTACAGAAATGATTACAGTAATACCAAAACATAATATTTTATACTGTACACAGGGTGATTCTTAAAGTACTGGAAATTTAATTTAATTTGTTTTATTTATTAACCCCCCCCCCGGGCTCCTTGTGTTTGAAATAAACCCAGTGGAGTCAATACTCCATTTAACTTAGCCTATTCTAATCTTTCCCTTTCCTTGCTCTTCCCGGTTGTGAAGGGTGCTAACTAGATCATTTTTTTTCATCGGGCAGAAAAAAGGTTAAAATGGTCCGTCATCCGACTCAGAATCGCACGTTCAATCCGGAAATCCATGCCCTATTTTACTTTTTTTTACACCCAATTTGACTAAGAAAACTATTTCGATGTTCATTCTTTATAGGCCTATTTTTTCCAGTACTTTATGAATCACCCGGTATATATACTTGTAAATACATTATGAGTTTAGAATAATATCACGATATTTGTTTGATTGATTTATAAAGCACGGAGAAATATTCTCAACTTTGACGAGTCGCATGTTGACTAAATCGTTGATGTTAAAAAGTTAGGTTTTTTTTGAAGATTTGTTTGTCCATTTTCTTGAAGAAACGAATCGATTGGACTTCAAATTCTCCTTAATTTGTCATAAATTCGTCTTTGGTCGACGGTATCAGGGCATTCACTAAATATTTTGTCGTTATCGGTTTTCTGGCCAAATAAATCCATAGAATGACTTTCGGGGATGTTTGACCACATTTGAAGTCAACAACAATTGAAGTTTCTATTTACCTCTTTGAGAAAGAAAGAAATTTACAAGAAAGAATCTAAAGCCAGACGCTTATTCCTTTAGCCAATCAAGACAACTTTGATTTATAAAACAATATTATTGACTGACAAATAAAACATCAACATTTAATAAATTAAAGGCTACTTCAATTTGTTCTTTTGGAAGAAAATGTAAGATTTTACGTTTGCATTGCAATCTACTTCGATTAATTCTGCATGTAAACAAATTCAGATATTCATAACTTAGAAATAAATACCATTTCTACATTATTAACGATCAATCATCTTTATTCATTCAAAGATAAATATTTCCAAATTAGGCGGCATTTACAATGGATAGATCAAATCAATGAACATGTTGAGTATCGAATCAAGGAACACGTCGTTGAAGATTGATATGAAAAAGAATCCTATGCAATTAAATTACACAACAAAGTAAAAGGGAGAGTTGAAAGAAATGGGTTAATGAGGTTAATCTTTGCCATTGCGTTACGAAAATCTTGAAATAAATGAAACGAAGGAACGAAAGAAGGCAAAGAAAAAAAAAACATTTTTTGTTTTTTTTGCCTGATATGATTAAGATGCGACGGAGAGCGATGAGCAGAGCGTTGTGAGAAAGCAACCAGCAGAAAGAACTTGAAAGATGCGTAGTGAGCAATTAACTTCGTGATACAGAATGCTAAACATATCGCTGAAAACAAGTTGTTTGCACATCGTGAATGATTAAGAAATTTCACCAATGTGGAAATTATGATTTCCGCATATTATTTCGATACATTAAAAAATGACTTTTCACAATGATGATTTTTCTTCGCCTCCTTTTCTTTTCTTTTTAAGATTTTCAATACAGCAATAGCAAAGATGAACTTCGTTAACCATTCCCTTGGCTCTTCAACTCTTTCTTACACTTCATCGTCACTAATAAATTATTAATGTCTTCAACAATCTGTCCCACAATAAAACGTGTTGGAAAACGGGCTTTTCATCGACTTGCTGCTGCTTATTAATCTACTACGTTCTTCGCAGTTTCCGAAGATAATTGTTACTTACTAAACAATTGAGTTCTTAGCTTTGAGAGCTTAGATTTGACGAAATAGCCGTTTATCAATCCTCTTGCAAAATTAAATAATTAAAAAAAAAGTGATTTAATTTTTTAAAAGTAAAAGAGAAGCATTTAGAGAATGTCCAAACCTCCAAAATATAAAGCTCCAAGAAAAAGAAATTACCAACAGCACACTAGTTGCTTTTTCTGCAGAAGAACTTAAGCTTTCATTTGTAATTATATTACATTTTTTTGCGACCCATTTGGGAGCTATTGTGATAACGACCAAAATCTGTAGCGATTGGGTTTGTCCTGTCTGTCCGTCCGTGTCTGTCAACGCTAACATCTCCCGAAAGAAAGGCCAGATCGACAAACGGACTTCACCATCGTATTCAGAGGCGCAAACAACGTAGGAATAGGATATTTTCAGGGCCAATCTTGTTCGAGATACTTGGCATTTGTTTTCGTAGGATTTCCTCTATTACCTTAAATGCTATAAATGCAATCATCTCATTTCAGTTGTCAGCTATAACTTGATGCTTAATGTCTGGGAATCATACACTGAAGGCTGTTGGTTCAAATCCTTAAATCTACTTTTTTTTCCTCAATGTCCGCATGGGTTATTTTTTTCTTATTTTCCTAACGTTTTTTTTTATTTCTTTCATACTTTTTTTCCCTTACGTTAATGTACTTTCTTTTCTTATTATTATTTTTAATTTATATTAAAAATAATTTATATTATTTAATTTATATTATTGTGGGTCGCCTTTAAATTTAGGCTTTAGTACAAAATTATATTCACTTGTTTAAATATTACTTTTATAGATACTTAGACTTAGTTTGGAATATCAGGAGTTAAGCTTTTTCCCAGTGAAAAATATTGAAAACTAGAAAAAAGTTTACTAAAGCTAATTTAGAACTATTTCAATCTGAGAAACATTAAATTAAAGACAAATTCATGTAATGTATTGATAAATAATAACTTATTCTAAACTATGAATGTCAGTAAAAATTAATTAAGGCTTAAACATTATTATGTTTTTTTTCTTTGCTCCATAAGCACTTATACATATTGACTACATCCTATAAACATTAAGGTGTCATTATTATAGGAGCTAAAAACAAATGTTATAGTTAGTGTAGGATATAATATTGAAAAAGAGTAATATTTCCAAAATTTGGCTAAATTTAGATGAAATTTAGAGATCGTTAACAAAATTTGAAAGATTAAACTTTCTTTATTTAAGCAAAATACAACGTAGTACATTTGTTTATTTCCATGCTTCAATATCACAAGATGAAAACAATTCAGTGGAATATTAATTATTACTGGCAAAGATTCTCTTCCAAGAGAATTCGGACTTTCTCCAACAGCATAACGCAATGCAGTGACTTTTCGGTTGCTCACCTTTGTATGGTCCAGTCTAATGGCAAAGCCTGGTATCATAAAATGCTTCCTTTCTCTTTTTCGAGAAGGCTACCCTGAGATGCGAATTCCAGTTCTGCAGGTGCAACACTCCGATCACTGAAATAGTTCACTTCCTCAGAATCACTGCTGGAGGACGAGGAACAAATGATAACATGAGGTTGGTTTCTATTTCCTTCCTACTCTTCTCAAGGTATTTGTTCTAGCGCTTTGCATTTCTAGAGCCTTGTCCACTCCTTGCCATCTTTCCTCGATGTTCTTTTTCCCTCTGAGCCAGAAGAAACTCTCGATCTTTTTCTATTTTGATCATGGTGAGCACATCTGCGTGTGCAATATCAAAAAGCTCACAGAAGCAAGCAATTCCTTTTTCAAACAGTGTTTTGGATCTTCTCTTGTTGTTTTCAATTTTCTTCAGCTTCTGCCAGTCATGGAAGATTTTTTCAAGAGCTGCAATTGCGTACTTCCAAAGATGAGTAGGTATTGATGACAGCTTCGGCAGCTAAAGTCGCACTTTCCCAACAGTTTTCTTTTCAGTCAGTTGCAAGTGAAGAAAATAAGCCATTACTCTCACTTCAAAGATAGTTTATTTCAAAGTATTGCATGTCATTGTTATCCGATTAGCCAAATACTCATCATTTGACGTGCAGCAGGCCTAACAGTAGCCATTTCTTTATAAAGAAAACCTAAAGCACTTCTCTTGAATTCTTACACAACAACTTACTGGAAGACCTTTCTTAAGTGAACTGCACTCTTTGGCTGCCTGTTGATAACAACTCACTGCATCAGGTGACCTGCTTTTATAGTCTAGACCCTAGATTGTTCTCGAAGGTTATAGAATGTTCTGGAAGGTATTAGATTGTTCCAGAAGACCCAATATAGACTATTATAGATCATGATCAACGTCATTGTGTTCTTACTTAAGTGTACTTAAACTTATTCTTAATATACTCAAACCGGAATTTAGGGTTCATTTGAATTTCATCACCATTAAACAGTGAGTTGCCGCCTTCGGTTGAGCTAGGACGGGCAAATAATTTATTAAGAAATGTTTTTTCGTTAACGATTTTCTTTTTCTTTTTGTAGTAAGTAAACTGAGTTTTTTAAAAAAATGTCTAAAAATTAATTCATAATTAGAAGTGATCATCATTAAATTCACCTATTTACAACATTTAAACTATTTCAGCAATGAGTGCTCTACATTCAGGCTTACAATTTTAATTTCTTTAATATTTTTTACCTGAAGATTTCATGCTTTACTTGTTAATGAGTTTCAATGTCTTCAGAGAAACAGTATGAAACTCCTTTAAACATTCTTTCAAATTGAAAATCTCATCTAAGATGCCTTTTTTTTATATCCGAATCATTTCTCTCTGTTCTGGAATTTAATGTTTACTGAAATAAATCCTGAATTAATTTTTAAAGAGCAAATATTTATAAACATAATTTCCATTTCAAATGAATAGAAAAAATAATTTATATCAGATTACAGTAATAAGCGAAGAAAGAGAAGAATAACAGAAAAGGAAAAATTAATTAAAAACTTAATTTGAAAGCTGTAAAAAATAAAAACAATTAAATAAACTGAAGAAATTAATTAGTTAACTTACGGTAGTAAAAGTAAAATAGTAAAAAATTAATCATTTGAGAAATAGTTTTGTATTATTTTATTAATTGGAGAGAATTCAATTAATTCTTAGTAGAATCTTGGATAAATCGAAAAGTTTAAAAGCAAACATTTCGATATAAATATAATTTCCTCTTCATATACATTCAGAAATAATCTCTAGTAAATTTCAATAAACTGCTAAAATTAAAGAGAAGAGAAAGAGAAAGTAATTATAAACTTTAATTATGAAAGTTTTACAGTAAAAATATTAAGTAGAAATAAATCAGATAATCAATTAAAAAATGGTGTCGATTAAATCAAAAACAAACAATGAAGACAATTGCTTAAAACGAACAAAAAAAATAACCAATTAAAATAAAAAAAAATTAATAAAACGTTATTAAGTTTAAAAAGAAATGCAAAGAAATATTCATAACATGTACAGTGTCCGGCCACGTTATTAGGTACACCTTTGCTGTGCGCATGAATGTCTGAACCCGTCCTGTCTCAGAACAACTCTTCAAGCCGGCGGGGGCAGTGTCATGGTGTGGGGGATGTTTTCCTGGCACACGTTGGGTCCATTGATACCTCTGGAGGCACGTAAGGTTCTAGAGCGTACCACAACCGTACATGTTCATCCTCATGCAGATGGCTACTTCCAGCAGGATAATGTGCCGGTGCAAAAAGCCCGCATCACTATGGGATGGTTTGAGGAACATGACGATGACTTTTCCTTGCTGCAGTGGCCCGCAGATTAGATTAGGCGTCTATCGATTGAAAATTTGTGGGATGAGCTGGAGCTGTTCGCTCCAGGCTTACACCCCATCAAATTTTCAGGAACTGCGCGACACACTCATGTCTGCTTGGTACACAATTCCTCAACAACGTTTTCAGCATCTTGTGAATCCATGCCTCGACGAATTCAGGCTATTTTGAGGGCTAAAGGAAACCCAACACGCTACTACGTAGGTGTACCTATTAAATTGGCTGGACAGTGTATAAAACAACATACGTTATTATTTGAAGGAAGAACCAACAAAAAACAGAGACAAATAATTATATATATAATGAATTCTAAAGGGAACAAAAAATACATGGAAAGAATAATTAATGGGTCCTTTTATTAAATTGTTGCACCCTCTATCGAGTAAGCACTTTTTTTATTTTAGGGAATGTCTGCGTTGCCGCTGATTCAGCTAAAGCTTGAATGACATTTTATTTTAATAATTGAAGTATTTCATCTGAGGAGCTTAGTATCAAAACCCGTCATCTCCAACAATTGAAAATTCCGAGCCAATGGAGTTTGTTGCTAAGTTCAAATCAAAACTCGTCGTTTGCATACAGTTTAACTTCAAAAGCCGCTATAACAATATATTGCGATACGATTTCGATACGAGTGCTGTTTCAAAGCCCGCCATGTCCAATGTGAATGCATTATCAAACCCCACCATATCCAAAACTTAATTTTGGAGATGGCGGGTTTTGAAACTAAGCTCCTCATCTGATGTGTTGATAAACTACTTGAGAAAGTTCTGTTTTAAGGAAGAAAATAAATTGTAGTTATTACTTATTATTTTATTTGTTTTAATTAGCATTGTTGATCGGCTTTAATTGCCCAAGGATTTTGATTTCAAAATAAATAACAAATGGAATAGATGAATTAATAAACATCCATGGGAGGCTCCAGTGCGATTCCGACGATTAGATGAATTAATATTTATAAATAAATGAATGAGTTAATTCACAAAAAAATCATATATTGAACATCTTTAAATCCTAAATTTAACGCATAATTTCTGTCAAGTTTAAGTTGTTTGTTTTTGTTGTGGATAATCCACTAATTAAGCACATTAAGCATATATTGTGCAAATTACATAAAAATATCTTATTATTAAATATAAAGTCAAAAGTTATTTTAAATTACATTAAGATGAAAAAAAAATCAAATAGTAATAATAAAGCTCATATCTTACAAAAGAAATTTTACTAGTTTGAACAATAAGAGACGACACATATAATTTTAAAAAAGGGATAAGACATTAAAAATCTTTATAAAAATAACATTACAAAGCAGGACAGTTTCGTACGGCAAGGGATTGCTCAAAACCTCTTCAGCTGTGTTACAAGTGAAAAATAAGGGTCTTAAATACGAGTACATAATCTAATTTGAATGATATCAGGAACACCAATCAGGATTCCATCGTTAGAGCTTCTCAAGAAATTTTAGAGTTTTATTTGTAAAAATCATATTTTTTGTTTGTTTTCAGAAATATGAACCGAACAAATACGTCTTCGTATTTGAAAAAAGTGTTAGCATTAATATCCGAAATGCCATTCTTGAACTACTAACTTTCTTTTGTAAAGTTATTAGAGAAAGATAAGAATTTACATTTTAATCTTCCAAAAACTGAGTTAATTATTGTTTTGGGCAAATCTGAAATGTCGGAGAAAGTTATAATAATGAAAATAAAACTGAAGATTTTATTTTTCATTGAGATTTCGATCATTTATATCATTCAGATGGGCACTATATTATTTTTTCTATTGTTAATACTGTTATATAATATTGTTATTTTAAGAATGTATAATATGCTAAATTAAACTGATGTAATTATAAAAAAGTATTTTTCCAATACTAATAATAAAGGTTTTTTTTTTTTTTTTTATTTTGGCCTTGTATATCAGCCCACGGCGGGACGCAAGGCGTTCCTCCTAAGAACGGCGGGAACACTGGTCATAATCACCCCGACTGACCAGATGACTGGGGTGATGGGAAGAGAAGAGACAAGGGACAGAGAAGAAGCAGACAAACACATGAAAGGAAAGTGAAACAGCCATGCCACTGCCGGGATTAAAACCCATGTACTGGCGCATTGGTCGCCACGGCTGGCCGCCGCCGAGACCGCACGGCTACGCCAGCACGGCATAATAAAGGTTTAATTTTATTTATTTACAATTTGATTAAAAAAAAATGAGTTCCATAAAATAGTTACATTCAGGAGTTAAATATAACTAAAAACTCTTTACAAGAAATATTTAAGAGTTCCTTAGGCTATTTAACCTAACTGAAGATATGCTACAATATATTTTGGAATGTCTTATTAGGTTTTTTTTCCAGAAACTTCATGAAAGATACAGTACCATTCTATTTATTTTAAAGTTCTTGAATTTTCATTTCCCAGCAATTTTTAAAGAATGATTATTTACTCAGAAAAAAATTCTCGTATCACGATAAACAGAAAAATTCAATGCTAAAAAGTATTTAGACAATAAATAATGTTAGAATAATTTAATTAATTTACTTTTTGCAAAACTTTCTTTTTAGAACTTATCTTTTGGAAAGAAAAGAAATGTCCATTCGTTCGAATTAATCTCCATTTCGCCAAATAATGCAACTTTTCTCCTTATGTCTGTGCTCTGAATTATTCAAAAAGTTCATTGAAATTAGACCTACAGATCTGATTTATCCAGAAAACTACAATATTGTAACCGACTCCAGAAGTATGTTTAATATTTAGACACAGTATTTTATTGAAAAAAGTCTTTCAATAATAGGAAATTCAAACTATTTAAAATTACAAATTAAACTGTAACACTTAATGTGCATGAAACAAAGGAGTTCAGTCTTTCTGAAGTAGGTTAAAACATTGAATTCAGAGAGAAAGTAAAGATATTAGTTACGTTTCAGTTTGTAATTGATTTTTAGATGTGAACCTAATAAGAAATAAGCTTTTGCAACCTAAGTAAGTCACAATGAAAACGTTTGGTGTAATCAAAAACTTCAGAAAATTTTATAGAGATTTTAATCTTTATGTGCAATAAACATTGTAAAACAAAATGGATGTGTAGGCGTAAAAGCTGTTAAACCAAGCCAAATCCCTAGAAAGATCAGTATTTATCAAAACTTAAAGGTCAAGATGAAGTTCTTATATTTAAAAGAGTTCTGTAGCTAATTTCAGTTCCCGGTTAATTCTTGTTTCTGTTCACTAGTCCTACAGAATAGCCAGTCTTCTCTATAAACAAAATAAAAGACCCAAAATAAATTCAACAGACAGAACAAATGCCTCTTTTCCTCACACAGGGTGTCACATAGCTACAGAGCAAGAACACTGCAACAGCTCAACCTGCAAACTACCGTCCAATCAATTGCCTTCCCACACTTCTCTTACCTTCTGCCTTACAGACAAAATCGACATACACAACATCCTTTCCGAACAATAGAAGGGCTGTCGCAGGAATTGCCAGGGATGGAAGGAGCAACTCCTTATTGCCTCTATAATCCTGCGGCAGGTGCGCGCGCAGAATAGAAACTTACATGTCGCGTACATCGAGTACAAGAAGGCATTTGATTCGCTCCCTTATTCCTGTATACTACACAGTCTTCATCTCTTCAAAAAAACACCCCAAGATCACGGCATTCTTGGATGCCACGATGAAAAGTTGGAACAGCATTACACCAACGCACCTCCAACATCTTCATCACTGCAGTCCCCATTCCCATAACGAGAGGTATTTTCCAGGGAGACTTCTTGAGTCCTCTTTGGTTCTGACTAGGCTTGAATCCATTGAGCCACATGCTAGACAACACAAAACACGGTTATAGGCTTACCTCAGGCACTCTCACACAATACGAAATCCCACACTTACTCTACATGGATGATATTAAACTCTACGCCACAAACAACGCACAACTTACTAATTTAATACAAGTCACCATACAGTTCACCAAAGACAAAGCGTATTAGAGACATCCTCATATAAGCTTACTGGGACCACCACATTCACACAGACAAAACCATATATCACAACAGACCTGACATCACACTTGTTGATAAGGTCAACAAACAGACCTATCTCATTGGTATTGAAGTGCCTATCAGCAAGAACGTGCAGAAAACTCAAGTAGACAAAATCAGTAAATACACCGACCTAGCACATGAGCTCCAGAAGCAGTGGATGCATGATCGAGTACGTGTTGTATCCATCGTCCTGTCCGCCACTGGCTTGGCGCCTCACATATTGCACCACAGCCTCAGCACACTTGGACTTCACAAAAACACTTGTATGCAGTGAAGAAGGCTGTGGTACTCAAAACAACACGCATAGTTAGGAACCACACATCCATAACATGCCTTTCATACTTTTTTACACTTGGCAACATGTGCTTTGGTCCTTGACCCGCCTTGTTGTCTTTGCTGGGAAACCCAAGATTTGAAACTTTACATATTATTATAAATGTCACTGTTTTATCCATCGTCTGCTTGAAAGGAAGATTTACATATTATTATTATTATTATCATGTTTGTATGTTTCAAACCTTGGGTTTCCCCAGCAAAAACAATATGGCGGGTCAAGGACCAAAGCACATACTGCCAACTGTAAAGATGTGTGCAAGAATGATTAGGGATGCGTGCTTGTGTCCATAAATTTCCTAACTATGCGTGTAGTGTTGAGTAC